>JANVCC010010406.1:20504217-20576639 GCA_025345505.1 Todiramphus chloris collaris | reverse complement strand
AAAAAAAAAAAAAAAAAAAAAAAAAAGCGTTATAGCTGTCCTGAAAAGCTACTTGTTAATGAGAGAAAAATATGGATGGTGGGACCCAACAGAGTTCCAAAACATTTGTTCTGATTCTGCTGTTGTGGCATGAACAGATGAAATCAGTGTCCTCGCTAGAATAATGAGGGTGGATAGCCATTCTATTATGACTGGCCTATCTTGAATAAAACCAATCTGTTTCATAAATAAAAACTGATGTAGGCATTAGGCTAGGTCAGTTGAAGTCTATTGTCACCCACTGAGTGAAACGGGGACAATTTTATACTTTAAATATATTGCATTTGAAGTAAATAAATTTGGCAGAAAATAAACCCCCTTGCATTCCAGGTTGTCCTCAGGTGTTAGAGGGGCTGGGGGAAGCTGGGCTTAGATTCTGAGCGATGCCTAGTTTTGCACTGTAAATCCAGTAATGTTTGATATATCAAACTACCACTATTTCAGAGGCACAAATAATGCATTGCACCTTCGGTTACACTCAATGGACTAGCACGACCAAAATTCTTAAGTTAAATTATTACCATCTATCTTTAAAGTATTCTTATTAAGGATTACTTTCCATTTCACACCTGAACTTTAAAGATTTACCTGTTAATAAATAGTATTCTTATACTAACAAGTTGTTAGATACTTCAGTTGAAAAGATTCATGAAGTTGAACAAGTAACACACAGTTTTTCCTGGCATGTCATCCACAACAAACTTCTTTGCTTAGTTGTAACATCATAAAACAGTGCTGCCTAGCCCTCATGGTGGCTAGGCTTCCTTCCAGAGATGGGCACCTTGATACAGACCCTTGCCTGTGTTTCACAGTTTTTGCAATGTATATGGCTGCTACAGGCTGATGCTGGAGGCAATAATGATCACTCCAACCTTAAAAAACAAATCCACAGGGATGAAGAAATAATGTTTAAGTAAATGACAGTCAACATAAAAACTTGGAACTGCTTCCTTAGCCACGGTATGTCAATTGTCATCCACTACCAATTTGGAGTTACTGGGACATTCTTGATTGTCTCAAATGTGGGAAAAATATCTTAGTGCTCATTCCTGTGCATTAGTGCCTCTTCTAGGCCAACTCCTGAAAATACTTCAAATTCCCTGTACTGACATAATGCTCAGGAAAAATATCTAGGTAAAAATATATTATGAGAGCCGAATTGCCTCTTTTGTTACATGAAATTTGTGAAGGGGAGGGCAGAGTGTAGCACTTCTAAAGTGCATTTCAGTAACTCTTAAAAATGGAACTCCTCTGCAGAAAACCTTATGTCAGGACTCATTTCATCTGATACATCTGATACATGAAGAGTAGTGCAATACAGTATTAATATTGTATTACAAAGCACAAACTGTAATATTTACTTGAGGGAAAAAGTAAATTTCCTATTTCAGGAAAACTTACTCAGAATTGTACAAGGGAGTAAACTCCCTTCCCTTGCCAAATGCACATTTTTGTCTTGTACATGCATGGTGACTGTTCGATCAGCTAAGTTCGGTTCTATCAAACTGTGGCTGACATCAAAGAATTTGAACCTACTACTTGTCAGCAGGCACATGTGTCAGAATCCTGGTCATCTCCTGCCTTACTGCAGTCACTGGGTTACAGCAGTACTGGTGGTCTGCATCAGAACTCCTGGTGACTGCACAGACACAAATTGACAAGCTCCAGGCTTACATTAATGACTATATCTGCTGTGTTTGTAAAGGTTCAGAATAATTTTATTGCCATAAGAGCTGGGAACCTTAGCTGAAGGCAATGCTTTTGCAACAACAACTTAGTCACATGAGCTTTCTTGGACTTGCAAGCAGTTATTTTAATGAGCATGGGTCAAGAAATACCGGCTCTTTTCTCCTGGGTAAAGGTCAAGGGAGAGTAATTTCTATAGCACACCCGATAACTTACCATTATGAACGTGATTATCAGAATTAGTGAAATCTGATGTGTGCATCTGTTCATCTTCACCAACACATTTAGCTCTTTAGAAAGCCATTAGTTCCCTTTCTGCTGCCTATTACCCAGGCAAGCCTGCAAAGGTACACAGCATATGGCATCACCAAATCTTGCATCTTCCACTGTACACATACATGTGCACATGTCAGATACACACATGCATACAACCCCCCTACTCTTCTCTGGCCACCACAGTCAGTGCTTCCTTTGCAATTTTGACAAACTGGATGGCAAAGTCAGAGTGATTTCCTTCATGAATTTCAAAGGACAATTCTTGTCAATCTGCAAATATGAGTGAATTTCTTTGGTACACATAGCTTTGTTTTTTGCCTAGTGTTGCTCTGTTCCCCAGGTGGGATGAAGAAGAATCTCTGTCTTGCAGTAAGTGTTGCTTCATGTCTGAAATTAACAATATTTTTTCCAGCAACATCATTTTTTCTATAGCAAGGGTAAACTACCTATTTTACAAGGCACTTTGAGATCTGACAGTGGATGCCTGGAAATGCCATAAGAGAAAATCAGTACCACATCTGTCCTCCCTACTGCTTCAACTCAGCCACTTGCTTCTAATCTAGGAAAGCTTGTGATAGACTATTTCATATGTATAAACATGAGGCTATGTCAGTTGGTAGATAACCAGCAAGTTCCACTGGGCCAAGTAGGACAAGCAAGGCTTAAAAATCAAGTTTTCAGTTGACCCTGACCTGCCAGGGCTGCCACTGGCTTGTACCTAGAGCCTCTGACACCCTTGAAGCCTTGAACTGAGACTGAGGGAATCCCAGCTTTGATATCTGTTGAAGCCCTGCTTGCTCAGTGCTCCACTGCATCTTCAGATTCCAAAACCTTTAAAGTTCAATAAACAAAAGCAGTTGTGTTATCTCAATCCAAAATTTAATCTGATCTCATGACAATTCTGTTGTTTTGTGCCACTTCTCATGACAGAACTCATGTCAGCTTGGTTCAAACACAGCTCCTCATGTTTCTGTACATCTTGCCCTTGTCTCCAACAAGGGTTAAATTTTATCTGTTTGTCCACTTTGGAAATCTTGCCTGTCTGCTCATCCTGAACATAGAATCTCAACTTTATTCATTGCCAAGACCTGGAAAAACATTTTTTTCTTTTGCTTTGATTTCTTGTGGTTCTTTCTGTTTTTAGAGTCTTGTAATTTTTTTTTTTGCTTTTAATCAGGTTTGGGAAAACAAAATGATGTTCTGCCTGCTGGCTGGATTTATTTTCTAGGTCTAGTCTTTCACAGAGCTGACAGAAGATAAAAACAGCTTAAATCATGGAAATTCATGGAAATTCATGGAAATTAAAGAAATAGCATCAGGTTTTCCTGCATACAAAAATGTCTTCTGTTTGTTTTTTTCCCTCCCTCCCCCCCCAGATGGTCTTTTATGTGCTATTTCTTTGTTTTTCTTTATTCTAAAATAAGTTTCCATGAACCACTTTAGTATCTTTTTGGTTTTATTTTTTTCTCTAGCTGACTTCATTAACTCAATTTCACAAAATGGCAGCAGTCCCAGCCACTGGACAGATGTGTTAGTAGACAGAAACATAAAATCCCCATGTATTTCAAACAGGTAAACATTTTGGAGAAGATGCCAACATAGGTGGCAATTTAAAACACCCTTCTTTCCCTCTAATTAATTCAGATATAAAATATTAATGATTTTGTAAACCTGGGCCAAACTCCATAACCCTTGTTCAGTTAAAATAAATGTGATTTCAGTGGATTTCCTGTGACTGAGTTTGAACTGCAAGATTTGGGATGGAAGAGGATTTACATAAGTTAGGAAGAATAGTTGTGCACTGCTTTCAAAGTGAGCTGGTCAGGGAAAGCATTGTGGAGAGGACTGTTACAGTGAATTATGTCTTTTCACAAACCCTCACTGGCTATAATTATATGCAGGTAAAGTACAAGACACAGAAAGAGTAGATGTAGTTAAATCTCTTACATCTAGTAGGCAATTAGAATTAATGTAATATTGTAAGCTGAAAGCTGTCAAAATTAGACTTACCTCTGAAAAAGCTGACCAAACACATGGTTAAGATGGGAAACAGAATTAGTAGTATCAGGGACTGATGTGCTGCCATATTTCAACAGTAATGGCTGTACTTTGTGCTGCCAGGACTTATCACGTTTCCAGCAGAGAACTGGAGAACCGCTTAACTTTCTTGCCCTTTGAAACAAACGTCTCGTAAGGACAAGGAAGGAGATTTTCACACTTAGCAAGCAAACTTCTAGGAAAGAAGTTTGATTAGCAATATTTGTCCTTTGCTCTTGAAAACCAGCCGTGGCTAGACCTGCATGGCTTGAAATGGGTAAGGGCCATAGAGAGGAGGGGACTTCTGTTCAATTTGGAAAGTAATATCTATTCAGATATACTTGGTTTATGTGTGAACTTCTTTGAGTGTCTGGGCCAGACTCCATTCAGTGATCTGGCAATGGCAAGTGCAGTGCTGTGGTATGGCCTGGAGTGCTGGGATTGCTGTAGCTATGACTCCCTGTGGAGAAGAGACTTTTCTGCCCACAGATTGCCTCTTCACCTCTCCGCCTCTTACAATGTAAGCTTAGCTGTATGGGATGCTGTTTTGCAAGCTCATTGCCTTCACCCAGGTATCAAAGCAGGGTTATCATAGTGCAGCCACACACAGGACTGAGGTGTAGCTCTTAACCGAGGGTTCACTTTCTGCAGATTGACCCTTGTACCTAGAACACCCAGTCTACCATGTTCATGTGAGACAGAAGAAAATAATTTGTTACTTTCTGTTAATTGGCTGAAAAAGTTCCTCCATATTCTTCTTAGGAAAAAAATCTTACTAGAACTTGCCTCAAGAGCCATGCAGATGATTAGTTAAAGATGCCTGTATCTTTGGTACTTTGTACTTCCCATTCTAAGAAGTCAGCATACTTTAAGATCAGACTGTCTCAGCAATGTATATGTCATTAGACTACCTGGTAAGAAAAACATTTGCATTTCAAATTTCCCACTTATTGCTGCTGTTGAGGTCAAGTTTTACCTTTATGTCCTCATACCCTCAAGAAATATATATGATGAAATCTTTCCTCACAGTCACAGAGGCATTTTGATTGTGCGCAGTTTTGGTGCTGTCTTGTTGGCAATAAATTCTTTTGTGGACTATAAATAATAAATTTCTAAAAGAGAAGTCTGAAATGCTTTAACAGCAAGTGATAATTCTTATATTAGTTGTCAGCTTTAGAGAAAAATGATGTGCGCAACCAGCACCTTTATCAGTTTTGAGGACATTGGGAGGACGTTTGTTCTTGTAACTGAAGCACTGTGTTGTTTTGAGATTTCAGTTCAAAAGACCCTCTCTGCCCTTGGGTAGCCATTTGCCTTCTCTGTTCCTCTCTTTCATCCTGTAAATGGATTGCAAACTCTATTCTTGTCAGAGTATTTCAGTTTTTATAGAAAGCTGATTTTTTTAAAGCACAAACATTTAAATCCATCATTTATGATCAAATGTTCAACAGAAAGGGTTTTGACATGCGGTTCTTATTGATTCTTTCTGACAACAGAAAAAACCCAAAACAGAGGGACCTGAATAAAACACTCGATATTTTCTATCTAAAAATGCAGCTTTCTTTACCATTTTATATCATAAAAACTTTTGAAAGGTTTTACTTTTGTGACAATTAAGAAAAACAGCTTTTGAAAGTTTGTGACTTACATAGGACAAAATTGTCATCCTCTAAACCATTCTTAATATGATATTTTTTTCCCCTTAGGCAGTCTTGGTAATCTGGAGTGGGAGCTCTTTTCCCTAAAACAATCCCTGTATTTTACTATAGTCCAGATTCTGACAGTCAGCATGGCCACTTCCATGTCTCTTCCGTTTCCTTCAACTTTCTTCTTACTTTTGGAGTCAAATTATTTAACATGACTGAAAATGTTTGGAAATATATTTCTGCTCTGCATATAGAGCATGTAAGTCTGAGGACTGTGTTATAATAAAACTTAGAAAATTTTAACAATGTTTGAACAGAATTTTGTTTTATACCCGATTGATTTCTTTGAAGCAGTTAACTATATTTTAATACTGATTTTAAAATTCCTTTTATTTATGTTCCAGGCTACATTATTATTTGCCAAAACGTCTTCCTCTGTGTGTGACTGTGTTCAAAACACACAGTTATTATGTTAATTCATCTTTAGTGATTCCCTTTAAACTCCACAAAAAAGGAGATTGAAATTAAAAACACATTTCTGAAAGGAAAGAAATCAAAACAGAGTGACTATTTTGAGAGGAATATTTCTAGAGATGCAACATCTGTAGGGAATGCAAAGGAAAAGGAAGCAATAGAAGCCACATAAGGTTTATGTCTGGAATTTGAAGAAAAGATCATGTTGTGACACAGATAACACCCTTTCCTTCTTGTTTTTTTATTAGAATGCCATGAAAGAAAAACAACTCGGCATTTTCAGCTAAGACTCTGCAGGGCAGATACACATTCTGTGTACCCTTTTTGCTTGAAGTGGTACACATCGATGTTTACATGAGGTTGCAGAAGCGGTGTAAATGAAACAGTTCCTTTCTCTTATAGCCTGGTCAATTAGCTGAAAAGGACTTTCAAATGTAGGTGAAGCTATGAGTTGCCAAACCTGATTTACATAGCAAAGCCCTTTTTCTGAGAAGTTTCTTGTGGGGAAAATAAAGTAGGATTTCTCCACCTTGACCATCCATATTGGAATGTACTTACAGAACTGTATGTTTCATTTTATTTCTGTAAAATATTTGTATGATGTGAAATAGCATTTCAGAAGTTTATCCATGTCTCTGTTCTGCGGGTAAACAATAAAAGGGCACATACAGATATTAGTTCTAGAAAAAGAACTGTGTTGTTCCCATTTCTCTGGTGACAGGTGAAGTAATTTCTCTGAAGAGTCCTATTTATGTATGTTTCTGGAATATCCAGTGCCTGTTCTATATGTGCTGTGGTGCTTTTACTTCACACAGAAATCCTTTATTTTTCTTAATGATAATACTTCCAGCTCACTGAATGACAATGCTTACACCATGTATGAAAACACAACTAACAATTTATATTGAGGGGTGCTGAAGGCCTGAAACATTTAAACTGCCTAGAAACAAAGCTAGGGCTGTACAACGGACAAGCAGATCCTCTGTATGATGAACTTGTCCAGTGCTTGAAAGAGGGAGTGTAAAAACGCAAGCAGGGCTTGAGATCCACCTAAAAATATACATAGCTACAGCAAAGTCTCCTGAAATATCAGGGTGGGCTCTCAACTGGTAGAAAGCTTATGAGCCCAACTGCATTTTCCTGTTAGTATGTAGTCAGGATGCACTTTCATATACCACTAATTGACTGCAGTTGGAGGTGTTTTGCTCAGCACCTTTAAAAGTCAGATAACTTTTTTGGATACCTAAATAGAACTTTGAATGGCAGAGACACCAGGGTTTTTACACTTTTCCAATTGCTTAAAATCATAAATAGAGGTCAGATGATGTATATACTTCTGCCAGTGAAGGTGATGTTTCATATAGCATAGATCTTATCAATAATGCTCACAGTCTGATTCTGTTGAACACAAAATATGGGCAACAGTATTACCGTGGCATTCCTGAACAAACTGTTCTATAAACAGGTGTTTTTCTCTGTGATGAGTTTCAGTGGGAAAGTGATTGCATTTCTAGTCTCAGTTTCTGGACAAAAATCATTGTATAATGTTACTTGGTAGGAACCATGCAGTTTATTGTACTGTTGGTAAGTACGTGAATTAAGGTGCTTGTTACTTGTAAAATTCTTACTGAGCAGTCTAAGTATGTGAAATTCCTATCCTCTGCAATGTCGGCTTAAAAGAGCAGTTTTGCTGCTGGAGTGCCTAAGGAAGTATCAGGCATTTCTGCTGAGGCCTTTTACTTATATTATAAGAAGGTAATTAAAGCCATTGGTGTAGAAAAAGAAAGAAGATTCTTATTTGCCAGTGAGACAGCCTGCACTGGGGATTGTTACCGCTGTATTCACAGTTCCATATGAAGGGTGGGACCTTAAAAGGAGTAATACAAAGATGAGCTACTGTTTGGTACAAACTGAGTTCTGTTACCAGAAGCATTGGGAGAGGGAGGGTTGTTCCCACGTGCCTAGCCTAGTCTATCTGTGGCCTAAACACTGGAAGAAATATTGTTCAAAAAATTCCTGGCATACAGCACAGGAGAAGTGCTTGGGGAAGTGAAGCTGGAAACTCCCCAAGGATGTTTGCTGGCTCTCAATCTGGGAGCCAGCTGGCAGCTATAAAATTTCAGTGGAAATAAATAATAAATATATACCAAAAAAATTTAAAATAAACATAGATAAATAGGATAGTAAGCCCCTGCTTCCGCTTAGCCTACTTGCATAGTCTGTTCACAATTCAGTGTCATGAGCAACACATTTAGAACAGACAGGGTAGGAAGGCTGTAAGTGTCCCAAATAGCTTGCATGCAAAGGAGGGATGTGAAGACAGAGGTAGTGAAGATGAACACTAGTGGTAACAGGCAGCCACAACACATGTGTGAGCTCAGATGACTTCTAGGCTGTGTGGACAGATGATTTTGTTGGCAGGCTTTGGGGATGAGAGGGAAAGACCCTCTGCTTTGTTTCAGGAAGGGCATATCAGACTTAGAGGCTGGGTTGAAAAAGACAGGAAAGCAGATGTGTGAGAAAGTGATAGAGAAGCAGGCAGTGCTGAGCACCATATCCCATGCTAGGGACCAGCACAACCCTGCCCCACCTGAATGTACCTCTGAGGGTTATGCAGCCTCCTCCCCTGATCTTGACCTTTCCTTCTCTTCAGAATGTAGGGGTGTAGTGGGTCTGTCTGAGCTGCTTTCCCCCATCCAGCCCTCACTCTGCAGCACTGGGAGCTGGAGGGTGTTGGTAACACACCCGTGTTATGACTGCCAGTGCTCACACGGCACCAGAGGATGGGGAGCAGGATGGGGGAGGGGATACATCCAACCTGAGCTGACCAGTGGGCTATTCCATACCATATGACGTCAGCTCAAATATCAAGGGAGAGGGCAGGAGGAGGATGGGGGTGCATTCTGCTTTGTCCTCCAAGCGGCTGCTACGTGTTCCTGGAGCCCTGCTTCCCAGACTTGGCCCAGCATCGCCTGTGGACGGGAAGTAGAGAATAACGTCTTATTTATCATAACCCACACCCCTGTGCTTGTGTCTTATTCTCTCCTTGCGTGCCATGCTGAAGGGGGTCGGGGGGAGTGATAGAAGGGCTTGGTGGGCACCCGGTGCCCTGCCGGGGTCAATGCACCACAAGGGGCAAAAAGAAGTGCTGATTACCAGAGCACTTCTGGGCAGAAATCACTTTTCCTTCCCATTTCCCCAAAAGATCATGACTCCAAAGGTTCAGGAAAAAAACTCTGTTGAAAGAGTAGCAGCCATAGCATATATTCTCCATAGTCAAAGGCAGCCAGGTAGATGAAGCTCTCACTGAAAGATCTTCACAAAAAATGTCTGAGCAAAAGTGTCAGCCTTGAGTGCTCAGAGTGCACCCCTAGCATGTCTACTAGCAGTGTCTGGAGGATGCCAACAACTGACAGAACTTGATCCCATGTACTCTCCACTAGATGCTGAACAGAATAAAACCACACTGTAAAAATTTTCTGTGGTCCAATGGGGATTTGCTAAGGATGAACTTGAGGTCCTCCAGCGTGGGATTTGGCAGTGCCATTTATACAAACAGATTTGGGATCAAATACACCATAGGAATTGCTTTTCTATAACTGACATTTTAATAAAGCTGAGATTTTGCTTCCCATTGTAACATCATTTCTGCCAGAAGGATGGCTGGATGCGTTTGCTCATTATCAAGAAAATAGGACTGGAGATTCATTGTAACAGGGTTAACAGGTAGCTGAGAAAGAAAGAAAATTACTTCTGCATCACAGCAAGAATTTGAATAGTGTCACTTTCCTTAAGGAACATAGCCACTCATTACCATGTGTGAACAAAAAACCTTCCCAATAAAAGAAGACATAATGATAGTCTGAGCTACTCAATGTTCAGTTCTCAATAGAGTCCAAATTAGTGAGCGCCAATTTATTTGATGCCTTAGTGCACAGCAAGATTCTCCTAAATGAATAATTGCTAAAGGAACAATCACAGACATCATCTTTTGGAGAAGATTAGTCTTCTTTCTTCACAAGTCTCTGCAAGTATGCATTTAATAATAATTTGAATGGGTACCATGCTATCATAAAGCCATCAACATATTCCCAAATTACACTTAAAATGATTCCTGGACACTGGGAGACTTGAATGAGTTACAATTTTGCAGTTAATGCATATATAATCCTACATTAGAGAAGGAATAATATCAGGTGTAGCCTAGAACAAAGTCTTCTGCTGAGAAACAGTGAGTTTTCACCCTGTTTTTTCTGCTGTCATTTCCCAGAAGGGTTGTGATTTATGCTCTATGTCTCTCAGATGAAATTCTTATCCGTAAATAAATTGACAGTACCAGTTTGGTGGCTGCCTCTGGCTTATTCCACAGAGTCCTCTTTTGCTTATGAGTCATTAGCTACAGTTCTGAATGGTCATAGCTTGTTTCCTAGGCCTGTCTAGCTTGTCACTGATAGTGGTGCATGAAGGCATTGGTAGGTACAGTGTTAATCATGCCATTGGCTGAAGGCTCTGTAACCAGGAAGAAACTGCTTTTTAGGATTTTTTTACCCCTGCACTCCAATCACTTAGCCAAAGTTTCACAAACATCAGCAAGCACAATCTGACTTCAGAGTTCTGTTTAGACTCTACATATTATGGGTAATTCCCACCATTTACACTGACAGAATAGATGAAAATGTGCAAGATGACCAGGAGATCTGATTGTTGATTCCAGTCTCCTTCTGCCACCACCACCACCACCACCCTTCCTTTCTTCTTTCCTTCCCCATCTCTACACACTAGGAACACTTGAGAAGCTACAGAGGTCTAACACTTGTATTCCAATTAGGAGCTGCATGTGGCATCTCCAGAGGAAAGACTTTACATTACCTGAATATCTAACAAATCCTTTGGCATGCCAACAGTCAGTTCAAAGACAAAGCCATCCAGCTCTGAGTAGACATCCATTAAAGTGTTTGATGTTGTAGATGAATATGTGAAATGAAGGTATCTCTAACACCCATCCCTTTTCTTGTGTTACGCTTTCTGATGAAGAGTGAAGTGCAAGGCAATGGAAGGATATGAGCTTAAACCTGAATTATGCTTTCAGTGGTTATGTGAAGGAGCCTACAGTCTCGCCTGGAATGTATTCCTGGCTCCAGGACTCAGATGCAGCTCCAGAGAAACTTTGCTGAAAAAATGCATGTTGTAAGTGTAAATGACCACTAGCAGAGAGGTGAGCAAGCTTGGTGCCTTCATCTCCAGTCAGTCTGATTCTTTTCTCCTTGAGCTACTGAGTGTGACTTTCATTCTCATTCAGAGCTTTCTCAGTACAGGCATTTCCTGTCTGATGGTCCTTCCAATCAGTTGTGCGCTTTACAGCTGCTTTTACATGCAATGCTACCAAGGGAAGTTGCAAAGCAACTGGTGCATTCTCGGCACGTGTGACAGATAGCTGCTCACCCCATGGATTTGCCACAGAGTCCCGCTGATACTAAACAGCCATTCACAGTTCACCCATAATGAACTACTTAGTTATCATAATACTGATTAGGATGTGACAGGAACAGCATGCTTGAAAAACCACAAGTGTTTGAAAAAGCTACTTTATGGATTCATCCTTTTTCCTGTGAGTGGTGAATGGAAAATAAGGATCAGTCTCATGGCAGAAGTTGGCTCAAGCTCTGTTTGCAAGGTACACATCAAACAAGCAAGAGGTGGACTGCTGTCGCTGTTTATGCCGGGAGCGGAGAGATGCAGCAACATATAAATTCAGCAAGAGCAGGCAAAAGAAGCAACTTTATTCATTTACAACCCCATTTTATATATCTTAGCCCCATAGGGCGATTGGTCAGTGATCAGCCATCTCCTAGGGTGATTGGCTAAAGTCCTACAGCACCTATTTCAAAATATTTTTCCAATGTACCATAAACAGAACTTAGCAAAACACCACGTGTTAGTCTAGCTTACAAAACCGTCCTACTGTTTCTCATAACACGTGTGAGAAAGGCAGGATTCTCACCAAATATTGTGAGAACCTAGGAAAATCCCTCTGCTAGCAGCTTTTCAGCGTCCACAGACTGCAACTATGTATAACCACAGTTCGAAGGATAATTTCAGCCCTTACAGGCCTACCTTTGCTTGTTTTTCTGTAAGCAGCATGGATTCTACAGCAGCAGAGACATCAGTGCAAGATAGCAATATAAATAACTACTCGTAGAAGTTAGCAGATTTGCCTTTGCTAAAGTTCGTACGGGTGTTCTTAAGAGTTCTTAATGAGATTAAAGTGAATCTGCGTGTTTCTATCCCTGCTGCAATCGTATCTCTGATTGCAAAGCAGCCTTAAAGACATGTCTCTAGAGACTTGGAGAGCCACCCAGGAGAATATAAGTTTTGCTTTCATCTCTGTCATAGTTTACATTGTGACTTGAGGCATATTACTGAATCTCTCTTGTCTTCACTTCTCTGATTAGGGGAATACTAAAACTATTTTCCTGATTCTTTGGAGTGGTGTAAGGTAAATGCTTGTAAGATGCTCAGAAAAAAAAGTTTGAGGGTACATAGAAATAAAATACAAATTGTGTGACAGTACAATAGCATGGAAATGAGGATTTCAAACAAAAATTCCCTTTGAAAGCAAGTACCAAAGCAATAATGACATGTTGAATGTAGCCAATCCAAGAACTATTGAGGGAAGTTGATAGCTGAACAAAAGTGACACTGGTCATGGTTATGCATTCGTAAGAGGAAGAATCATGTTGTATCTGATTTATCAGGATAGGCACATAGGTTCTATGTGCCAGAGAACTTCTCTGTAGATAGTATTCTTCCTCATCGATATAGGTCACTCCTACAAAAAATGTAACCTTTTGTTTGCAAACCATGCCTCACTATGGCAGAGCATGTTATTTTAGTAGAAAGTCAAAAAGGACTCCAGTGATCTTTGTGGTGTTAGAGTGCTTGGAAGAATCAAGGGAGTTTCATAGTCAAGAATATTGCACAGAGTAGTTTTACGAAACAAAATTTGTGGATGGCGGGGGTGTGTTTTATTCAAATGAATAACATCATGGTTATTTAAAATATTCTTGCTGAAAAAATAGACAGCTTTAGATCTGAATCTGAAGCTTTAGAATCTGAAGGAAGATTTTGAGGTCCACAAGCTGGAAAAACACTTGTTTTCACTGATACCAGTTAGCCTAATAAAATACTTACTTTGGTGTTTCTTTAGATCATTAAAGCTACAGAACAACTACCACTGAGGTTTATGGTCATTACTGATTAAACTGTAAGGATTAAGTTAGTCGGTGTTAATTGCCACAACTGTCTTCGTTTTCTGTGCTGTAGTAAGCAATTGCAGTAGATGCACCTACTGTAAAGAGGAGGCTTGTTAATAATGCTGTACCACTCTTCATTCAATAGCATTTGGGGGTTTTTTTTAAGAAAATACTGACTTGGAATATCCCACCTGCCCTGAATTAGACTGTTGGATGTACTACTTAGATCATGAGTTACTTCAAACATAGTAGCAGCAGATGGCTGAGGGAGCAACAGTCCTTCAGTGGGATGGATTATTTCAGGACAGAGTACTGGGGCAGACTCTAAATGGCTGCACACTCATTTAAACACAAGCGGTCCTTTCATGGTGGAAAGTGCCTCCAATTGCAGAGACTGCTGAAACAGAAGAAAAGACGTCAAGTCAAAAGTCACAAAAACCAAGGACAGGAGGTTGTAAACAGACTTCAGCACAGGCATGACCACCTCAAGTGCCGTCATTATCTGACACCCCAAGATTATTTTTTGAAAGTGGTAATAAGATGTACAGTTTTTTGTTTGCTTTTTTTTTTTTTTTTTTTTTTTTGAGTGTGTGTTTGTTTTTGTGTGCTTTGGTTTTGGTTGTTGTTGTTTGTTTGCTTGTTTTTTTGTTTTGGGGGGTTTTGCTTTTCTTTGCTTGTTTGTTTTTTGGGGTTTTTTTCCCCCAGTGAATGAGTAGGGTAAAATGTATATATCAAAGATTTTACAATATCATAATTAAATTATATGTCTATGTGTGTTTCTGTGTTGTTTTATAGTGCTTCTATGAATTCTTATCTGCCTATCTCCTTAATACTTTGTCTAAGTTAGCATTCCCACTTAGCTATTAATATTATATTGCAGTTTTTAAGCAGCTATCACCAGTTCCCCTGGAAGTAAGCAAGACAAGTGTAGGAGCTGGACTCTGTGCCAGTCTGCCAATAGAGATAAACATATATATATATATATTTTTTTTTTGGCAGGTTTAAGTATACTTTTTAATTTATACAAAATAAAACTCCCCTGAGGGTGGTAAAAATCTGCTGGATTTAGAGCTTTCTGAAGAGGATATTTCTACTAGCAGCTGTGGATCAGAGACAGCACCATTTAAAGGCACATTGTGAGTGTTTTTCTACAACATTATCAAGAAGATTGTTAGATCTTAGTACAGCATCAGCATGCAGCTGTGCTTGTGAGGTACAACATGTATATACTGAAATGTTGCTGTCATCTGATCTCCAAAATAAGTAATAACATTTGAGTGATATCTTCGTCTGTAAAATCTCTTTTATCTGGACATCGCTACTGTGCTGAGTATTTCTGTGTTGCTATCCATATGCCTATGAAATCATTTAATCCTCACTGCAGTGAACAACCAGAAAAGTTTGTATTATTTGGGGTCCACACAGAAATTTTCTCCTTCCTCACTAACTTTTGTAGCTCTTTTTTCACCATTTTATCCATCTTCCCCCCCCCCCCCCCCCAAGTCATGTTGATCTCTTTCAGTATTATGTGGGACACCAAGCCAAAGTTAATTCACTTAGATCATTTTGAAAAATACTCAAACTTATTTTGCAAGAGTGCTTAGTTAGGGACTGGTTGCCAAAAGAAAAGAAGCAAAATCATTCTAGTGCTTCTGGCATGTAAATACGATTGCTTTATTCATAGTATACTCAGATGAATCAAGACAAGTCAACTCAAAATTGCATCAATGTAACCTTATATTCCTCAAGAGAAAGAACCAATTTTGTGTCCTATTTGTTCCTTTCTTCTCATATGCTGTGTTTGGATCCAAACCCCCTTCCACTCTATTTCTCCAAGACACATGCTCTTCAGAGAAAAAAATTCAACTGTCTACTCTTCAGATGCAGGCATAGAAGTGATTTATGGTTCTTAAATTTCCAAAGTGATTTAGAAGGAAGAAGTCTGTCAAAACCTACCATACAGCAGCTCAGTGGAACCAACTTAACTTAGAAATCCTTCAGGTTAGGAGAATCCACACAGGTAAACCGGAGTGAAATGCTAATATTTCAGTGGCCTGCAAGTCTGCCTCCTGAGGAATATCACCAGCAATTGTCCCACTGAGATAACAAACTTCTCCCTTCCAGTGTTCTTTCTATGTACTTACCAGGTAACTTAGTATGCCTTTGTAGGTATGTTACATACTGAAATTACGTACTTGTCACACTTTATCCTGGTTTTGTTCAGGTCATACATTCCTTAAAGAATTTTTTTTATGTCATTTTTAAACTCACACCTGGGCATTGTGAATTCTTACTTCGATGATTGTCTATGTCTTTTAACCCCGTTTAAGACTTTTAACCCCGTTTATCTGACACAGTATTAGAATCATATCTTGCAAATGCTTGTTTGCTTGGACAGATATAAAAAAGGGCCTGTGCGTGCAAAACTAGGAATGGCAGATTTATCAACTGTCTGTGGAAAACCAGTATCTCTCCCTATAAAACTTGTCTCCCTTATTTTATGACGTGAACACTCCTACTAACTTCAAAAGTACACTATTAGGGAACATAAACTACCCACATGAATGATGTGGGCCTGGGTCTTCAATATGGGGATGGCATTTGTAAATAATTTCTGCAAGTCTCCCAATGCTATATTGAATTAATTACTGTGATGTTGTTTTGATTTGATTTAGATTTCTTAGATCTTGATTTGGTGAGATGTCCTTTCCCTGGTGTCAAATCCAGGTCTGAGGTATGTAGAAAAATGTTTGTTCCCTTTCAGCTACTATGCCTGTAAGATTGATGTTTCTCCTCTGTTGCACCCTGTATCAGTCAGGTAGACTGATAGCCATCACTCTGACATCTTATACTAACCAGTGATGATCTTCCCTGAAACTTAGATTGTATTGGTACACTAGACTCAGCTTTGCTGGAATAAATCCAACAGACTTTCTAATTCTATAGGTAAGGTTTATTTCTGAATTACATATCACTCTACTTTCTTGCAAAGGCACACTGGTAAGCAGATAGTCTTACTTAGAGTTATCAGCTCCTGCAGCTCCGAAACCAGACTTGAGAGATTCAAGAGAAAAAGCAGTGGAAACTACTGGAACCCTAGAAACAATTTCATCTGAAATTATCTGTTTTCTTAAAAACTTAGTGGAGCAAAGTTTAAAGTTTTTGTTTGTTTGTTTGTTTCCTTAGGGCAACACAGTATTTTCAACTGTGATTCTTGCTTTATTTAGCACTGTACACAGGTTTATTTATTTCCTGCTTCTTGAAGAATACAGGCTCCGCGTTTCTTTCTCTCTCACCTCCACCTGCAGTTCTACTTAACTGGGACCGTTAGCCTTCCTTACTTGTTCACTTGCTAGCGCCATCAACGAGACTCTCAAAAGGCATAGCAGTTATTGCTGTCAGGACTACATGTGCATTGATTTTACTTCTTCTCTCAAAATCCTGGCAGTAGTGTGTTAATTTGCAGAAGGGTTTCTGCCCTGTGTATATTTATCAACCAACTTAGAGTAGACAGCTGAGATGAGCTGTCACACATATGTTTTGTTTCTGTGACATGAGAGAGGAAGGGGCTGATTGTCACAGTGTGCAAGCTGATCACCATTCCCTACTTCTACTGTCTCTGCCTCTCCTATGTATTGAGTAGATGCTCCAGAATGTCAAAAGTATCACACAGGTTAGGTGACAGCAGAGTTCTGCACACAGGGAGAATTTTAAGTATATTTATGCTTTGATTGGATTAATCCTTGCCAAATCTGGTTAGAGCTTCAGATAACTTTATTTTTGTTCATGGCTCTCCTGGTACATTTGAGGTGCACCACAGTGTGATCTTAAAGTCATGATAGGTTACTGTGGCTTTTACTTAGAGACAGCTACACAGTCCTGGTGGGCTTCCTGTAGCCTTTAAAGCAATGACAATAGGTATTACCATCATTTCTTTGGAAAGAACTCCACTGCAGGAAATAAATAATAATGCATTATCATGCTTGATCATTAAGCTAAAGGAAAAAATTAAATGTTGACAGATCTTTAAATTGTAGTCCCGTTCTGACTTTCTGTCCCTTTTCTTTTTGTTTTGGTTACATGGATATATGATGGGTTATACAGCATTGTCTGGCTCCTGTGGGTCTGCTTTATGGTTTCTAAGACAGTAATTGATGGCTAAAATTTCAGGTTGGTGGAAAAGGGGGGAAGGTTTCCAGGCTACTTTACAGCTTTAAATGTAAGTTGAGAATTAACTACAACACCTTCAAAACTGTCTCCAAATATGTACTGCATGCTTGCTACATGCCCAAGTGATGACTGTAAAAGGAAGAGGAAGGAATGAACAATTCATTAGTTCTTTGGAAATGTATTATTCCTTTTTTTAAAATCAAGCTTTCCTTAATACTGGTGAGTGAGGAACAAAGGAAAGCATACAAAGCAACAGCAGGTTTTTTTTGCAGATCAGTGGATCCAGTGCCTGAAATACACAGAAATGCAGCCAAAGAGCTGGGGAGAAGGCTTTTTACAACTGTGAATGTTGTTCTTTAGTTCAGCTGCTGTGCTATTCTCAGTCAATATACAATGGATCAAAAATGCTCATACCTGTGCATGTCAAATTGATCATCAAGTGTAATAGCTGAGGTTTGCACTGCACAGCATATATATCCTCAGAAACTGCATAAGTATGAGCATGTATTTCAACCAAAATTATTTTATAGAATGGTTTTACTTTGGTTACTTCAACACTAATGCCTGCTTTTTACAGGTAAATAGGAAAGCAGAGCTAGTAGTCTCTTCTCTAGTTGTACACTTATCTTATGCAGGGAGAGTAAAACACACTTGGTAATCCCAAGTGGATGTTTTCAGACACAACTCATACTTCCACCTTGCTCTAGGGTATTCTTCAGGGATCTGATCAAGTGTCCTTTAAAAGTGTCCTTTAAAAGTGTCCTTTAAAATTAGCAGTAATACATTTATCACTTGATAACCAAGCAGGAGAAAGACAGCAAGAGCAGAAAGAACTAATTTTCTGGTGTCTAGTCACAGACAAGATGAGTGCAGGAAGAACTCTTGCTTTGTTTTTCAACTGGCGATCTTTTGTTTTCATGTGCCAAGTATAAATGAACTTCTTGGAGACGTGAATGTAAGCATTTTTCAACTAGCCCAATCCACCATTTAATATGAAAAAATCGTCCATTAAAGGATTCACTGTGAGAGGAGATCAAAAGAAAAAAAAAAAGGAAAAACTATCACTCAGAGAGCACTTTAATCACTCAAACATAGCATTTAAGTTTCCTCTCTTGCCTTCACGTGTGGTGTTTATCCATTGGTTATCTTGAAAGCAACTGAGTCTGTGTCTACCTGCAAAACAACTGTAAGGACGCACATCAGCTGAGGTTTGTGTGAGCTGCAGTCCCATGGCTAAGTTCATAAAGCCAGGTCCCTCCCCTTGGAAGTACGTTGGCAAGCTTGGGAGGAAATGGGCTCATCTTATTTCTCCTCCAGTTTCACCTAATCAGAAAACCATTTATCTTTTAGTTTTCCTTTAAGTATTCATCATTCTCCTGAAGAGCAGTCTAGTAAATTCTGCTCTTCATTTTTATTTCAGTTTTGGAATTTTTTTTAGCTAATGGTTGGGCTGAAAATTTGCAATAACATGGGTTATAAAATTGCAAAAATAGCACTGTAAATCTAAACAGATAATTTATTCTCAGTTTTTCATTGAACAAACACTTCTGGCAATATTCAGCAACTGGATATAATTTCCATTGGTGCTAAAATAGGAAGAAAAAATCTGATTTGCTTTCTCTCCTCACACACAAGATTCTTCTAAATTTCAGTGTGTTTAATCATTTAATTAAGACATAGATATTTTTTCCTCCTGAAACTGAAATTAGGATTAATTTCTTATGAATCATGGAGGAAAGAAGGAAAGATTGTTTACATGTTCAGTTGCTTCATTCCATACACAAATCAGGTTTCACTTCAGAGATGCAAGCTCACTGAAGTCAAAAAGGGTGTATGTCTCTTTCTACTCTTGCTGTTTATGAGGTGAGAAAATAATGGAGAGCTTTCTCCCACAATAAGAAATTAAAAACAATCCATGTCCTAAAGGTTCTCTCCAGTGGCCAGCAGTTAGTGTAACCCAAAGTTTAATATTATTCACAGAGTTTTAATCAAGCCACAGTGTTCTCACATCAAGGTTTTCTGTTTCTATTTACCTTCCTTTATATAAAGCCAGGTTTTCTATTGTGTTCTGCCAGTCAAGTAGTGCAAAGTGTCTGGAAAACAGCCAGTTTTCTAGGGAGCTTTTATCCTAATCCCACTACTTGTACTTGGCTGCAGTGCAGGAGCATGTTTGTGGTAGAGTAGCCAGAATCAGCAACCTCCTCTTAACACGCAGGGGCAATTACTAGTTGTGTGATGTCATGCAGTGTGCCAGGTAATGGAAAATGGCACACAGGTGGCACAAGGGCTAGAATTTCTCAACTGAAGCACGAAGTAAAATGCAGTAATACTGTGTTTAGCGAAGGATGTGCTTTGAAAAATGGCTCTTAACACATAACAGAATAGGAATAAGGATTTTTTTTTTTTCATTTGCCAAACATTGTTCATTTCTTCTTTTAATTGGTATTCTGAGTTGATTGGGTGACTATTCATATATGAGAATCTTTCCCATGTAGAGGATGTTCCTAAAGAAAACCCTTTCTCCTTCAGAAAAGACATATTAGGATTTCTTGTTGACACAGTGTTCCAACTTTCTTGTGGTCCCCAGCAAACTACAGGGGTAATCAGAAAACCACAGCCTGCAACCTCAGTTTTCTTACTTGCAGTGTGCTGGAATTCAGTAACATCGAAGTCCTGCCAACCTCTCCTCAGACATAGATCATCAGATGGGCAGCTGAAGGCCTGGGAGCATAGAAAACTGTGCTCTTAAAAGAAAACTGACAGCTTGATTTCTGGCACCAAGGAACAAATAGCTACAATGGAAATAGCTAGAGTTTCATGCAGATTCTTGTGTATTTCCATGCATCTTTGGTAATGGCAGTGCTATCTTTTCCTGAGAGTGAAACACAATACGCTAATAGATTCGTTTAGACTTGAGACCCTAGACTTTGTGTTTCTAGAACAGCTGTTTCAATGTGTTTTAAACCACTGGGCTGCTGCCAGACCTTAGTGTTTTTCTGGTTTCAAATACACTTTTTTCAAATATTAAACTAAAACTGTTTTAATATACTTCTGTGAACAGCACCATGACCTTAGATCAGTGTTTTAGTGGAACAGGAAAGGATTGTTCTGTGTGGATTTCTGCACTGAAAAGCTTTTGATAAATAAAATAAATGCCACGGAAACAAAATATTTGCACTGTTGTCTTGCCTATCCTTTGTAAGAGACAGAGAGTGAATCACAGTTTGTTCTGTGTACCTGTAACAGTGGCAGCTTATTAACTTAGGAAAATTAGTATGAATATTGGCTGATTTACATGGGTGCAGAAGTATCACTTTGTGTTCTGTGAGCTGCTTTAAAGTCTGTCTCCAGGGTATCCAGGACAATGATGAAATTTGAATGTGACTATGTGTTTTAACAAGCATATCTTTAATTACTTTGTCCAAGAGATACAAGAGTCTAGCACCTGGGTGATCTGGATACTGCATGAAGTCACTGTCTTTAGAGACTCTTCACACTATTTCGTGCTTTTTAAGAAGACAGAAGAGTTCGGACTTGGTGGCTTTTGTCCTGCAGGTAGTTAACATCAAGATCTAAATATGAGTTCGTTTTCACAGTCATCGCTATAAAAGACTACTAGACAAGATATGGATCTGCCTGCAATACAAAGCATGGCTCAGCAATAGATCTCCGAAAGCAGCTCTCCCTCGTTTTGGGCACAGGATTGTTTGTTCATGAGGAGCTGTATCAATCCAGGGTCAGACAACCACTGATACTCTGCCTTTTTACTCCAGGAATTTCTCAGCACTGCAAAAGTCATCCTCTGGCAGATTGTGCTCCCATTGCCATCTGTGTGATCACTGCCTTGCCTAAGAGACACTCAGTCAAAGGTGATCCTAAAATGGCTTTTGGTGAGGAGATTCACTAGGCCAAGAGAAGAAGAGGAGGTACAAAAAGCCTTGTAGATTAGGGGGACATGTGAGGAGTATATCAAGATACTGGCCTAGGTTACATTTTTGTACCTGCTAGTCTCCTGATCTTTTCCCCTTCTTGTGATTAGCTTTGAACCTTGGCTCTTGTCACATGTTGGCTTTAGCCCACATATTTTTCTCTTGGTAGCCGTGCTCAGGCTTCTTAGAAACTGTTCTAAGGCAACTACAATGACTATATAATCATGTAGAAACATTTCTGTCATAACAAAAGTGATTAAAGCCACCAGACTGCAGTGTAGCTTTGCCACTGTGATAATACAGGCCTGGCCTTCCACAGTTCATCTTTCCACAGTGCTTTGCGAAGACCCAGTCTTTCCTTAAGTGGATTACCCAAAAGCACAGTAAAACAAACAAGGCTGGGAGCACCTATAACTGCAGTGCTGTTCTGTCCCCAAATGCACGCTGCTGGAGGCAGGAACCAGGTCTGATCTTCCCAGGCAGCGACAACTCCAGTGCTTCAGCCGGCTCACATAGAACCAGCTCAAGGATTAAGATCCCCCAGGCCTGTATTTGCATAGGGATCCTCAACAGATGTTCTCTCTGACTGCTGATGTGAGACCACATTCACTTCACCCACGGCAGGCACTGACTCTGATGTCACATGTGCAATCCCTTAACTGTAGTAGATTCTCTGTCTATGTGCATTCATCAGGCTAATGTTGATTATAGCTCACGCCTAAACAGTTTTACACTTCTGTATGACAAAAGACAGTGACCACCATCTACAAAGAAAATTGAGGCAAAAAGAGAAGATGCAACACATCTCACTGTCAGTGAAGGTGACCATATCTCTGTGCCATAAGTAGATTAAATACGGTCTTCTTCCTGGTACAGCTCTATTCACTCGGGACAGACATAGAGACTCCACTATGTGCTGCAGTGTAGCAAATGTTTCACACTTCAGGTCTGGACACAAGACAGCTGGAAATTGATGGAAAAGTATCCCACTGATTTTAAGGGCTTTTGAACAAGTCATAGCAGGGAAGGGGTGAAGACGAACTGACTATACATACAGCTTTAGCTCATTTCTTTAGGAAGGGCAAGACCGTACTGGAGAGTAAAGTTTGTCTCTGACGGGTAGCATCAACATTGCAGTGATGTTTATTTTTCTATGACAATACAAATGTTACTGCTTCATTTAGAAAATGAAGTGGGCACTGCCTGATGGCTGATTCAAATCCTGCAGACAAGGGCGAGCACATTTTATTACATCTCTCCATAGGGCCTGCTTAAAACAAGCAGTTGATTTTAATTTTGTCTTGAAGTCTTTCTCAAGAGCTTGCAGACAGGAAAGAACTCACTGTTGTGGGACATTCTGTCTTAAAAAAAACTACTTAGTGCTCTTGTTCAATGGTGACAAATTGTCACTGAGATGAATTTAAATCAAGTGTGTTTTCACCGTAACCAATGGACAGACTGCACCTGTCTAAGTTTGAGAGAGTTCCTGCCTGTTATTAGACGGTTACAGTGTTCCTGTTACAATAGTATGTATACAAGAAAGTGGCAGAGGCAAACCAGAGCATAAAATGTCTTCTATTACTTTTTCTGTGCATGAGAAAGAGGCAGGTATCTGTGCAATGCCTGTGCTGATAACACAATTTAATCCTTGAAAAAGGACGGGTTTTTTTTCCACCTCAACTGATAAGGTATAATTAGCTTGTGCTGCTCACTGCAGCAAGATATCATTAAAAGTAGGCACTTTAGTGAGGATTAAAGTTTTCAATGGATAATAAAGTCCCTAGTTTCAGAAGACAGGAAATGCATGCATGCATATATGTGTTAAGAGAGAGAAGAATACCTATTGATAAATTTTAGTAGAAAATATTACCTACAAATAGGTTGTGCTCCAAATTGATTTCCATCTGCCTTTAGGATAGCCATTGCCACCTGCAATCAAAAATAGTGTATAGGAAAGCAAACATATGGTGTAGTCTTGTATAGTATGTTTAACATAAGAAATACGTGGGGGTGGGGGGTTGGGGGGGAAGGTGATTCTAACAAAATACATGCAGGAAAAATAAAAGTACTATGAGTACCTTATTATTTAGAACATTGTGTGCTAAATTACACAAATTTAGCTTGAAGATGACTCAGATAAGCTCCTTGCAGAAAACCACAAAGCAAATATGACAACTGAGATAGAATCACAGTTCATTCAAACCAAGTTCCTAGAGAGAAGATATAATTACAGGAAAGTGCTTTGCATGTAATATGAAGGTAAGTAAAATACAGTTACACATACTGATGTAGCCAAAGAAGAAACTGAGGCAGAGAAGACTGGAGAAGGATAGGAACATAAAATGGCAAAGAGGTACGGATGGTGCCAGTGTCAATATGACAAGAGCAGTCTATAGTGAATGTGTGCTTGGAGGCAGAGGAGGAGAAGACATGGGATGATCCAAGAAAGGGTGAACTTTAGAGCTGAGTTGTTCCTGAGTGTTAAACATTGAGCCCCAGGTTTTATGAAGAAAATTCTTTTCCAGCACCACCTCTGTCCCTTTATGCCCCCCATAATTGTACTGTTGGGCCACCTCTGCCATTGCAACACTTGAGTGACAGACAGAAGGCTATACTAATACAGACTTCTCACTTACTTTCATTGCTTCTGAAACAACAGCTGTTGGCAGCTCTGATTTTCTCCTTCCTCTTTCTTCTTTCTAAAACACAGCCTTTAGATAGAGGTTTAGTTCTGTAAAAATGTGGAAATAGCCAGACTCTTTGTACATGGTCTGTTTTGGCTCAGTTTTATTCACTTCTATTTATCATTCTGGATTTCAGAGGCTACAGCTGGGACTGGCTTATCTCTGACTCCTGTGAGCTTTACTCATTCTGTGGAGTTATACATGACTAACATTTTCAGCACTAAATGTTTGAAGGAAAAAAACCTTGCCTCAGATGGCACAAACAAGGTAAGACAAGCATGCCAAAAGCATTTTTATTTCCTCTTGTCAAGTATGGAACATAAAGATATTCTGACACCAGTCTTGGAACAACAGGCCTGTACCATGGAGATATCTGTCAGTGTAACTGGATCGCCAAAGGTGTCTCTTAGGGACACACGCATGCTGATGGATCATCCGCTCGCCAAGGTGGGACAAAGTTTTGTTCCTATTTAAAAAAAATGTCAGGACAACACTTCATATGTGATCTCTACAAGCCAGGAAAAAAAACTTCTGCAGGAATTCATGCTCACCTTTTCTTAGATTGCAAGCTTTATGTAGCAGATGTGGATCAGTCATTACGGCTGGTTTACACTGCATGCAGGATGCAATGTCAGCTGAGAACCTTTCTGTTAGGAGAAATTGCCCAGACATACAAATCTATTTAGACTTCATCCTTCTCATATACAACCCACCAGTTGATTTAGCATTTTGTAGCTTGCTGCCAGTAAAATTAAATATGTATCTTATCCTGATTTTTCTTCTCTGAAGTATTTATTATAAAGGATATGACATTGTGGGTTACTCGCTATATATCAAATCATTACTGCACAGTTCCCAAGAGTATTCTCTTGTCCGTGTTTTGAATGTATAAAAAAATCATGCCACAACCAGTCAACGGAACAAAGATTGCTCATGGCATTTCAGATGAAAATTACAAATTGATATTTGCTGAATTTCAGGTTACACATATCCCCATGTTAGAGTGTTTTCTAAAAGCTCTGTAGTGGTCTGTGATATATACCTAAGGGTGGCTCAATATCTAAAGATTGTGAGGGTTGCTTGATTTAGGAAAGGGATTGGGGTTTTTTGGTTCTTATTTCTTTTTCTTCTTATTATTTATTTATATTTTTACTTCAGCTGTTGTGAAGGACTACCTCTATGTACACTGGACTCCTTATTGCAGTTAATTGGATCCCTCTGTTGCTGGTGGTAGGTTACATCTCTGGCTATATGTTACAAATGTAATTTCTGAGGTCATGAAAGGCAATGCCATTACTGTTAAACAAAAATGATAGTCAATCACTATTTAAAAGCAAATGTTTCCAGCTTGCCACCAACAAAGATCAAGAACATCAAATGTGAATTCACTGCTAGAAAGTAATTGGAAAAGATTTGGGTGGCCTGGGGGACTTTTCCTCCTGACTGAAAATTACCAGCAGAAATAAGGAAGTAAGTGTAAATAATATTTTAAATAAAGCACAAATGTTTTTAGTTCTGTGTTTATAATATAGGCTGATTTGCAGCAACTGGTCTTGCTATGCAGTTTTCAAGACACCAGGAAAGATGGTGCATGATTAGGTAGCTTAAAAATAACCTAATCTGTGCCAGTTTTAGGCTACCAGCTAAGAATATCAGTGTAATATTTTCTTCATGAGGCCCCATCTAGGTAGGATACCATGTCCTGAGAACATTGCCCCAAAAGATGGACAAAGTTGTAATGTAAAAACACCATGTGTCAGCCTCCACAATGGAGGCTGATGGGATTTTTGCACTGAGTTCCAGGGAAACAGAAACAGCCACACAGTATAGGCTGAACATCTATCTCTTCAGTGTCTTTGATAGTTAGGACAACCACTGAGAACAATTAGAAATCATCATTTCATTTTACATATGTATCAACTTCCCCTAATGATCATCTGCTGCATGTGTGTTTCACAGCTGCATGGAAATGTTTCAGTGGGATATTTGGGATGCAGAAGTTTAAACTTAGACCAGAAAACCAAGGCAGCTTGACTGACTGGAAAACTATTTCTGGTCCTGGTGGTTTTACTGATGTTAACTGTTTCCACATGGCTTTTTTCAAGTGCAGGCTCACAGTATCTGTGACCTGGAGATGGGGAGGAGAGGTGATGTACCACCTAAACTGTATGCTTCGAGTTCTGTAGGAGCAGAGAAGGATGGTCAAGTCATTAGGGCATTGGTGAGAGCTATACACCTGCTTTTTGCTTGGTCAAAACATAACATGCAGAAAACATCACCAGAGCCCAGCTCAGGATTTCAGCAGGACTCTCAGGCCCAATTCCTCAAATCTGAGCTCATGTCTCCAGCTCCCTTGCATAACACAGGCTGGTGTGGAATCTTGCTGTGACTCTCCTTAAGCCTTTAACTTCAAGATAGATTCCTAGATGTTAAGATGAGGTACCAATACCTGAATTCAGAGAATGCTGGCAGAAGTGCTTAAATCCAGGTAGCAGAGAATATGGTTTCTTACCTTCAAATATACCAGTGAGGATTTTGTTTCAGTACAGGCACAGCTGCAAAGTACCAATAGGAGAAAATGCTTCTGATGTGTTGTGTAATTTAGCCCAAGCAGTGTCTTAGCTTCTTTTCCTTCAAAATACAGAAAAATTCAGGCTTTATTAAAATATCCCAATTTCATCTTTGAATGAGCCTGTGGGTAACAAAATGCCTTGGTTTGCTCATCCAAATGCCTATTTAACTGTCTTTGGATGTTTCAGTAAAATACAAACACGTTTGTCCAAAGAATCACAAAACAAGATGGGTTATTTCATTCCTATTTCCTCCACACTTTACCATAGAATTTTATTGGCATTAAAAATATTGTCCTGAGTCCTGCAAAATGTTGCCTCATGAATGTTCATGGTAGCTACTACCATTACACCTTTCTTTAAACCACTCTCTTCCCCATCCCAGCTACCAGTCTTGAGGGAAATGAAGCAGCCTGCACCACCTCCACACCTGGTATAATCTGGAGTTTGGAGTGAAGGGAAGATGGGATTTTCATTTTTGTCTGCAATCAGAGCTTTCTAAAAATTAGTATAGGGAAATATGGTCTAAGTTTTGAAACCTTGCCACACTTCATTCTAGGAATTCAGTCTGGGCTCATCCATAGAGCAAATCTGAGGCCTTTTAAGTATCATCAAAACCTTCTTCAATATATCTCTTCCTCCTCATTCACTAAACAAGAAATGAAAAGTGCATTACTGGTTGATGCAGGGAACAGAACAGCAATGAAAGAGGACTTAAAATTCACATGAAAACAAAATGTCATTACATTTTGAAGAAAGCAGCAAGAGCTTAACGTGGCCGGAAGTTATGGGGAGAAAGATCAGAGCTCTAGCTCCACTATGGACCCTGCTGAGAAGGGATATTGTTGGGGGTTTTTTTCGTAGTGCCAATTGACTATCCTCTGCAATTGCTGCAGCGATGTTTTCAAGTTTGTTGATGCTGGCTCTCCAGCAAAAACCAGGGACTTTAATAGTAGTTGCCTCTGTCTCTGTTACATCCAGGCACAGACCTTTTCTCTGGTCCTGTTTATGTAGGCTTTGTAGAAGACAGTTATCTTGTTCAAGTGTTTGTTTCCACTATGCAGCTTAAAAGTCTGCAATTTTTTTTAGAAATTTTCTGTTGAGATTACTGAACTTGGAAGAGGCATGTTTGACATCTGAAGAGGAAGAAGCTGAAATAGGATTGACTGTTATGTACATACAGTTGATGTGTACACATGATACATGCATAACATCTGCTGTCCACAGAAGTTGGTAGAGCAGTTGTGGTTCCATTCAAAGAGAGTGACACACCAAAGGAAAAAGAGACATGCCTGGATTTCAAGGGAGTTTCCCAGACCAGCAAAACTGCCAAATGCCTTTGATAAGGACCACAGTAAATCACATTGAAGCATAGTAACTTGATATGGTATGTATTAGAACAACAGATACCTCACTGACAGCAGGAAAATCCTTAAGGCTTCTCTGTATATAGAGCAACACTCTTTGACTGTCACCCTCTGTGTTCTAACATTATGTTATGAATATGAAAGAGCCTAGACTGACATAGTGCATCTAAAAAAGTCGTAACTGTTGCATTGTAAGTCATTATTTTTCTAGTATGATTAAATTCTTAGTAGGGATTGTCTGGGAACATCTCTGTTAACCAAAGCAACTTATTCTGTTAAGTGTTGGAATTAATGAACCCTGAATTTCAGTGGATTGATATCCTACCCCCCTACAACACATTCATCACAATAAGTTTAGTGTCTTTGCAGGCTTTCTCTGACCTCACAGGTTATGCTTCTCCTGCTACATCTGATTCCCTCACCCATATACTCTGCACTGAATGCTGAGTAAGTGCACTGACAGGCTGGACCACTGTAACAGCACTGCAGCCTTTCCCCCTCCTCAGTGGAAGCATGTATTAGATTCTTTCTCATTTTACACAGCTGCTGATCTTCATGGTATTTGATATTCCTGAGCCTAGTATCCCTCCATTGCCTTGTCCAACGGACTTCTAAGGAGAAAGCATAACTGCACATACCTCATTTTCTAAGAAAATCTGGTTGACAAACCACAATTCACAGAACTAGGATGTTCACTTGTAGACCAAGCCTTCAGAAGATTTGCTGGTACTATAAATACTACCCTAATTTCTCATCAAGTACTGTTGTTGTATTAAATTTTATTGTAAACACTCATCATTATGTCACGTAGTTTAATTTGGAACAGGGTGCTGTAAAAATCCTTCATTGTTGAAACAAAGGAATACATTTTGCCATTTTTGGGGTTTTTTTCCCATCATTTTGTTTTATGATTTCTGCTCTGTATCCCCCCTCAGTAGAGAAAATAAATAGTCAAATATATCCAATGAGAAGAAATCATTGTTTGACACTACTATATAGTGAAAATCTCCTTGTAATTAAAAACACACCAAAAAACATTGCAGTGTGATACTAGTAAAACCAATCCTATCTCTAGTTGTACAGCATGATTTCATACTCCTGAAATTGCAGCCCTCAGGTACATTTCCTTAGTAACTGTCTTCCAGAACTGATCAAAGAATTTCACATAGTACACAATATTTTCCTTTTGATCAGTGGTGGGAAGAAGTCACTAGAAGTTACAAGAAATTAAGTACACTTTCAGAACTAAGAACACTTCAGTTTTGATATTGCTGCAAAATACCTGTTTCTGATCTTGATTCTCCCTTCCTTTCACTTTTCTCAACTTCAGTAGGTAAATTAAGGGCAGATACCTATTTGCCTATGTAGTACTAATGTCACAATGAGTGACAAAATAATGCAGGTAGACTTCATACCAGTGTATATTTAGTTTTAAAAGAAACATCTGTAAGATAGAGTTGTGCTTAGTCAGGCAAGTTAGTGCTTCACAGTGTACAGTATCTGTATTTCCTCTGTGGCAAGTTTATACCAAAACATTTTTTTTGTTTCTATATTTCGCACAAGGAGAGAAAGAGGTATAAATGTTGCTGCTATTAGCAGGGATTAAAATATCCAGTAAGGCTTTAGTCACTTTTCTCTTTCTCAGGCCTTGTCTTGAGCATGTCAGCTTTCTTTCTCGTATCACTTTGTATTCACATGTGATCCTCCCTCCCTTGTCTAGTTCTCAGTCAAGCATAACATGGCCAGCTGGTTTTATCCATGCTGCAAACAATGGTAGAGGGCTCTGCTAAATTATATTCTGCCAATGACATCCGTAGTTCCCTGTGTCCTTAGCTGGTTTCAAGTTGTGGCCCATCTTTCTACCCATATTTAAATACTGTGTTTAGTGGGGATTAAAAATCTGTGAATGAGTGGGGATGGGGGTGGTGGGAGGAGGAGGTCATTCTGAGTCCAAAGGGAGGCAACATTGTCTCTTCAAAAACCTCCATGTCTGCTTCCCAGACTGACCATCTGGGACACTGCATGACACTAAATCAACTACAAAGACAAAAAAAAAGAAACAGGGAAAAGGAATTAAATTATTTTATATTTATAAATAATTAATAGCCATCAACAATTTTATAACAATATTGTTAATAGAGAATTATAATATAGTATATAATAATTATTATATAAATAATTGTTAAATATTAATAATTGACAATTGATAAAAGAAAACTTTTCCAGGAGCTGTCGTGTGGTAAACCTCATCAAAGAGAAAAAGTGATGTGTATAGGTTTCAGGATAGTGAAAAAGGAGGACACTAACAGAACTCCACTCCCATCAGTAATCAAATAGCTCTTTAATGGTCAATGTGCATCTTCTCTCCTTTCTAATTACTGCTCTATTTTACTACTTTCCAATGGCCATGATGTCAAGAAGAAATACGTCTACAAACATAGGAAGTAGTGGAAATAAACCGTGTTCACTATCTCTTCCTGAACTCCTGGCAAATTCTAAGACTTTGGATGTGTTGGGTAGTCATTTAAGAACCTCAGGATATTCTGGTCTGGTGTTTATCATGGCAGACTCACAGGATAGGTTGGCTGAGACACTCAAGTTTCAATCCATGTGGAATTCTGGGTTCTGCATTCGGAAACCAGATGGATGATTTATTTGCTTCTTCAAGTGACAATAAAATCCTTCCATATCCAGCACTAATCCAAGAGGATATTCAGCAGCAATTCTGCAGTTGAACACTTATGTCTGCAGGAACTAACTGGTTTACTCCCATGAGCTGCCAAGGAATGTTGTTGTGGAGTTGTTTAATTCACTGAAAATGCAATGCAATGTAATGTATCTTCAGTCATTAGGAAAGATTCAGAGTAGTATAGGAGGAAAAAGCCAGTATTGCACCAGCATGTAAATAGGCTTTAGAGTCTTCACTAAAATGATGAAAACCTCAGACAGGATTCTGCCAGTAATTCATTTCCATTTTGTGCAATTACTGAGGACAATAAAATTATTTTAAGGAAAGTAGGTATTGTCTAGAAAACTTGAAAGTTTGGAGGAGAGTGAATTCTTGAGTGCAAAAATAGTCTTCATCTAATGCATACACAAGATCATATCATCTTATATGGGATTTATAAAAATAGAAGAACTATGCCAAATTAACATTGTATATTATGTAAATGAAATAAACAAACAAACAAACAAACAAATACTGATAAATTCAAAAAACTATTTGCAAATATTTTGTCATTTGTCATTCTTCTCATGGAAGTAAATGCAAAAAGCATCACTTTAAAATTTTGAAGATCACACTAATGTAATATTTGTTATCATTAATCAATATCAATTCCCTACAACTGTTGTTTCTTACTCTTTTGCATTAATTTCTCAAGCTTCAGATGTAGATTAGTTAGGCTTTTGGTCTCCACAGTTCTAATGGGAAGGCTGTTCCCAGCGTCTTGTTACTCTGATTAGTAGGACTATTGTATTTTGTGACAACATGTGAGGAATGACTGGCTCACAGTATTTTTTTTTTCACTGAGATGAAGTAATTCTCTAGAAATAACTCTTCTGCTCTCCCTCAGATTATATATAGACCAGCTACTTCCGTCTCAGCCTTGCTCTGTTGTTCTTGCCTAGATCTGTTGGAGACTTTTTTTCTGAACCTTTTCCAGTGTGAACTCCACAAATTGTGTACAAAATTCCAGATAAGGTTTCATCAATGCTTACCACTGTAAACTATGTCTCATGAACACCATATGCTGCAACACAGCAAACATACCAAGGAGCAAGGTGTTTGATTACAGAAGTAAGGAGTGAATGTCAGAAGACTAAAGGATTGTTGGCATGTGATGATGCAATGCAGTGTTAAAGCTTCTGAATGCGGGAGGAAGAGGAGAGGCTAGTCTGGTGAGCGCAAGACGTGCCAGCAGATGTTGTAGGTTTTTTTTTTTTAATACTTCAAGGGTAGACTTACCTTGACTAAAACAGATGTGAGCTCAGGGGCTGCAGATTGCCAATTTCCTTGAAGACACTTCCCTTTGCTTAGGGCTATAGTAGTAAACCTAAATATGAGTAAGTTTGTGAAGTATGCCTTACAGCAGAAGCTTTTGCATTCCCCTTCTTTGCCCCCAGCTTTTCCCTGCCACTCTCTTTCACTGAGTTTTGTATCAAAAGAAGTGATGTCTGCCTCATGGCAGAGAGGCATATTGGTAGCAGTAGTAACCACTTAGGTCTGGGTTTTCTCCTTTCAGTATTGTTGGAAAATCCGTCAGTGACTATATCATCTATCCTTACCATTAAAACCTGCCCTTCCCTCCATCTCTCTTCCAGCTTCCACAGTACCTTTCTGTATTTTTCACCCTGCGTGTTCTATTTCATCGTAACTTTTATTCCTTCTCTCTCTTTTTTACCGCAATTCTTCCCAAGCAGAGGAACTCAAAAAATTTTGAACCTACGTCCACCTTCCAAATGTCTTATTTGTAAGAAGCTTTTCAAAATTAGGTAAAGCAAACTCATTTATCCTCAAGTACTAGTACCATCTGGAATAATCAGACCAATTTTCATGAGCTGTGGGAATCAGCAGTGTGCCTGTTGGGTTTGAAAGAAAATCGTTCTCCATTGAAATTGTTAGGTAAACAGCAAAGCAATCTCACAGGCTTTTTGTGTTAGCACACGCAGTCCTGTTGTGTGAGAGTATGGTCATGTTGCAGAGCATGGAGTGGATAAGAAATGGCCTGGGGGGATCTCTTAGTCGAGGAAGTGATATGCTTAGATAGCTCAGTCAGGGAGAAGACAGCTTCCTTCCTCCCTAGCTCCATCAATGTGTATCCCACCAGCACTTCCCAGGTATTGAGGGCAGGCCAGATCACATAAGGTAAGCTGTCTGGATGACAAGCCGGTCCACAAATGTTTTACCTGCACACCTGGGTACCAGGAAAGTGCTGGAATGCAGTAAAATGAAAACATTATGAGTTTGCGCATTAAGAGATAGAATATACAATTTTTGAGGCTCTTGTTCCACTTTCTAGTGTTCTTTTTTTGTGACATTACTGTCACATCAACATGCTGACCAAGGCTTCTTGATAGATTTTGTCATAAAAATAATCTTGGTAAAAACCACAAGGAATCTTAGAATTTTGGCTTCTGTAGCTAACATTTCCAATGTTAGGTTATCTGGGAAAATTCAGAGCTGACTGTCTCCTTGAGTGAAAACCTTTCCTACAGACAAATTGTAAATATATTTGTATATATAGCCTTTACCTGTTTAACTTGCCTTTTGAAAGAACGCTGGACTGATCCTGTTATGAAACTGCAGATGGAGGAACATGACTTGAAAGGGGGTTGGAAGAGAAAAAGGTCAGTTAGCAAGCTTTTTTGAGAAAAACAAAATTAACTCACCAGAGGGCATCTCTGTTCCTCAAGGTTAATGGCAAAAAACAGTGCTACTTACTAGGCTTGGAAGCACTTCAGACTTGTAAAACATATGTGTTCATGAATTTTGTTTTTCTTGAGCCGGTCAAACATCCCAGTTAATGCCAGATGGTCCAGGCTTATTGACACAGAGCTATAACTAAATGGTTTAAAGGGATTGTAAATATGATGGATATTTCCAGATTTGTCTTAGGAAATGTTTATCCATTGGGATGGGACAGTAATAGGGATGCTGTCCATAGCAAGAAACTGTTCGATTGCATTGCTGTTTCTGCTTTACATGGTTCGTCTTCCCCCTAAGCACCAGGGGAGTCATCCTAGCCTCCAGAGCTCTTATCTCTCTCCTGCTCCTTTCCCCTACACTTACTTTCCTTTCCCTGGGAGGAAAGCTTCAGTCTTTCTTTCTATGACCAAAATATTTTGGTATTTTCTATACTGCTAAGAAGCCTGAAGTGGCCTGATTTCTTAAGTGGCCCAATTTTTTACTATACAAATGTAGTGTTTCTCTTAGTCTTAAAGAGGAGATAATATCTCTGTTTTTTCAATCCTTATAATTTTTCACTTCACCTTCTAGCTGGCCCCTGCTAGCTAAGCTGAACACAGCTCACACTATACCTCCTTCTGCAACACTAACTTGTAGTAGGAAAGTAGGAAAACTTTGTGTTTCACAAATACAGCTCAGCTGTCACATGCAGATCAGTCACAGATGGAATGTTTGTTGTTGTGGTTTGGGTTTTTTTCATATACACATTTATTTGAAAACTCACAATGTGAGAAACCCTACTCATCCCAATTTTAACCAATGGTTACTGGCAAGGTGCCACATGTCTGATTATATCACTGTCTGTGAGGCACTTTGGTCCTGTGCAGTATGCAAGGGTTGGGACTTTCCTTCAGTTTTCCCAAGATTTTGGTATGATTATTCATCCTGAGAATCTATTCATTTCTGTTTTAAGTTGAGAAGGGAGAAATTATAACATGTCCATTTACATTTTCATAGTGAGGGTATTAGATACTTCATAGAAAGTGCTCTCCTAATGCTCAGCCACTGAACCATCTGTAATGACACAGAGCTTTAGGAAGAAACTAGTGACTGCCTAACATAATATTGTTTAAACTGTGCTTATTAAAATAGTTTCCACGTTTAATAGTTGCAAGGCTAGTTGTCAAATCTCACAAATTTTACAGCTCTGCTGTTTGGCAATTATATTATAAAAATTAAAACACCACAACAAAATGTGATAGGATATTGTGGTGAACTGTGTTTTAGAAGGAAATTGCAGACTAAGGAATTTTGCAACAGGGCCATGCCATCTTTTTATTTCTAGTTTTGAATTGATTCCAGAAAAGTTGCTGGGTTTTGATGTTGACAAAATTCCCTACAGGAAAGCTGTTTGATTTCAGTTCCATTCCCAGTGGAAAAATATGTTTGTAACCAAAAAAAAAAAAAAAAATTCTCACTAATTGGCCCTTTTGTTGTTAGTTTCAGGAGACTGGACAGACCCTGAATGGTCTTAGATGCTCTCCCCACACTGGCATTGAAATGAGTTAAAACAAAGTGGAAACAAAGCTGTTATTTCTGTTTGTATTTGGTGCATAGGGGAAGTGAAACTCTGGGCCTATAAATGCAGTAACTTCTATAAACACACTGAAAGTACATACAAGTGGGAAGAAAATGTGATTTTCATTTTACGCTAGTGCAGAGGCCCAATCTGCATTCTTTGTTCAGAAAGAAGTCTTAATACCATTGATAAGAGTAATGAGGAAAGAAAGAATTCCAAGGAGCTCTGAGTTTGTAAAATGGTTTTAAAAGCACCTATCTCCACAACTTTTCTTGCATATGATTTGTAATGTAGTCTCATACTGTATCTTTTGGCTTGGTTGTCTAAGGCAACTTTCATATATCAGGCAGTTACTAAAGAAAGGTTTGGGAGAGCTCAGTGTTTAAGCCTCTGGTCTGAGACTCCAGAAACCTCAGACTGACTGCTGCATGACAAACTTCCTGTGAGATGCTGGACAGGGAAGTTATGATAGTATTTGTACTGCCTATTTTATGTGTTTGAAAGTGAAATGCCTGGTCTGAGTGAGCTCTCCTGGCTTGATTTTCAGTAGTGTCAGAAGCAGCTGCAGAAGGGAATTATTTCTACTGTGCAAAGTCTTCCTATCATTAAGATTAATTGCCACCTGAAAATGCCAGTGTCACTGTCACTGAAGTAAGACAACCCTTGTTTTTGAACAGCTGATGTGTGGTGAATCCTACCTTTAGTTCTGCCTGAGTCAGCTCCCGGGTGAGAATAAGAGTACATTGGTCACATGTGTATGCTAAGAAACATGTTAAACACCTAACTATGAACATATAGCTATGGTAGGCAAGTGCTTCCTCAAAACTGAACCCTAAACCACAGACTTTATGGTCCACACCACCGCTCTTCTGCAGAGAAAGAGATCACACTCTTTAATATCTCTTCATGCACTAGATTCACAAAGGACTACCTTCCATGGAATTAAAAACCACTCTAAAAAAAAAAAAAAAAAAGTAAGTTTATGGACCGAGATTCGATTGTCACCATCCCATGATCCCATTGTTGCACTTTGGGGGTTTTGAGGGCTCTGGGTATCAAGGTGATGGGCAGTCCAGCAGCTGTCTGACATCTACGTTGTATGTGACTGAATGCAGCAGAAGTGATATGACATTATCTTGCTGCATTTCTTTATCCTGAACCTCTAGAAAGCAGAGCAAGTGCCACTTGTTTGCAAGGGAAACCCTAGCGACTGCCACGTCAGTGGATCGCATTTAAGCAGATGAGGTACCGTCCTCTGCTGGTAAAGGGAGGCAGTATTTTCTTGGCTTTTTATGCAACACATTGTGATGAAGAGCCTGGAAACAGTGGGAACCTTACTTCCCCCAATTCTAATTCTACATATACATAATCTCATGCTGAGGTCACTGAAAAGAGTAGCTTTGCATAGCTAATTTTTGAAAGAAAATGCAAGCTACAGTGGTTTGGGGGACAAAAGAGGAGTCCAAATGCAAGGGTGCAGGAGAATGTCATGGTTTCCACAGTTTTAAATCACTTCAGTACTGGTCTGGAGAGATCATCTAAGTCCATTTGGGGTCTGTTTAGTCTCCAGAAACCAGCAGCAAAGGCACCAATTAGTGAGAATTGTAGTGGGGTTTTTTTTGTGACAAACATTTGTCCACTGGGAATGGGACTGAGATCAGGGATATAGTTGTCTCAGTGCAGCATGTCATCATTAGTTTGTTTTGCATATGTGATTGCGTTGTTTAAAGTCAGAGTGGTACATGGGTTTTTGAGATATCTAACACCTACCATCTTGATATGGAAGGGCTTGTACTAGGCTTTGCTTTGTTACTATGCCATTGTGGAAATCAGCTTGGCAAATGGAGATCTGGAATTTAGCCCTGCTAGTGTATCCTGGTGCACAGTTGGGTGACGTACCAGATTTTGCTGTTTTCTGTCCAAAGTCATGAATCAGCCTCTCAGACTGCAACATTTTGTTTGTATTTGCTCAATTTTACGCAACCCTGGCTGTAGTTTCTCATTTGTTAAAATTCATCAAGAGACGAGTATTTACTTGGGCTTAATTTGGCAGAATATATCCCAACTGTGTTAGACTTTATGTGTTTATCAACAAAGCAGATGTCCAATATAAGTGTGTGGTTGTACGGTGTGCATCCATTCAACATACTGAAGTATTTGGAAGTGTAGCTTTATGGCCTTTTTCTAGCAGAGAATACAAAATAGTTTTTCAAAAACATCAAACTATGGCATTGCATAATGTAATTTCTTATGACAATGTTTGTAGTATTTAAAGCCAGAACTATTATTTGAAAACGATTTCACACCAAACTTCAGGGAAAAAAAGTTATCAAAGACAGATGATGGAGAGCATTCAGATCTTGTGATGCATCGCGAGGTGCCTGAACAAGCATTGTACATGTCAGTTCAGGACTATGTAGACCCATGGGATATTTATGATGTCTTTATGTTTGCAGGCAGAACAATCCTGATGTTAGAATTGTTCAGGCTGGAAAAAAAACCATCACCGATGCCGTCTTATAATATATGAAGCTTCATTAGTTGTGGAAAAATGCCCATGCTTTTTGGAGGTCTTGGATCATGGTCACATGTAGATACAGACAGACTTTGATGCTGACGACTGCCTTTCACCTTGCTTCCATGCTTGCATTGGAAATTACACTTTGTTGTTTCTATCACTGAATTTGAAACACTGCCTTGATATTATTGTGAGAGAGAAACAAACAAACAAGCAAGAAATGTGGGAAAATTCAAATAAGTGTATATTACAGTAGATCAATAAACTACATTCTGTCTGGTTACACACCTTATTGTCATATTTCCCATAGTGTGGGTAAACTGATTTTTCCAGTTCCCAAAAGTTATTTCCTAAAGAGCTGTCCCAAATAGAAAGCCTCAAATCTTGACATAATTGTGCTGTGTTCTGGAAAACTACATTTTTTAGTTTGTTATGCAGCAATGTGGAAAGATGCATGTTGAAGCAAAAAGCACTTTTTACATTTAATTATTCAATGTCCAGATTATTCATAGTATATTCAGAAATAATTTAGATTTGAAGAAGTGTCATGAAATGTTTTTTTAAAGATAGACTGGGTAGATCACCAGAAGTTGTTAATGCATGTTTAATTTGGTTAATCCCACATAGGAAAACTAGGTTACCTACAAGTTGAAAGGAACAGAAGGAATGTGTTAGTGTCCTGGAGACAGAGAACTAAGAATCTTCCCAGAACACAATTCCTTTAATTGAAATGCATGCAGATATTTCACTTCTTCAAAGACTAGTATAAATATATCATTCTTCTTATTTTCTGACAATCCAGCCTCACAGAAATACTGCTTTGGCTCACTTTGAATTTTTTTATTTTTGAAGAAAATGTTTCCTTCCTTCTTTCCTTTCACAAAAGAAGAAGTATTGTCACTGTTCAGAGAAACTGGAAGCAAAATTTTTCTAACTTTGCTTTGCAATTTACTGTCCCTTCTGCTTGTTTCTGACAAATTTATACTTTACTGAACAAAATGTCTCTCTGGTGGTGTTCTGATTCCTCAAGTCAAAGAAAAGTATCTGGATGAAAAGGCGTTCAGTTACAGTTCTTTCTCCAAAATTTTGTTCTTTTTTACATAGCAAATATTGATCTCAAATTCACATCTGTAAATGACATTACAAAAGCTATGGGGAATTTGAACCAAGATATGTTGTGTGATTCTGTCTGTGTTCTCTCTTTGATACATGTTTTTGTGTGTAGGATATCTATCATTCTAAAATAGTTTATTCAGAAAATGTAAAAAATGTGAAGATCCATATGTCTATCGCTTACATTACTGTTCCCTCCCTACTTCCCTACCCCTTGTTTTTCCCCTTAGTTTTAGCATGTAATGATCTGCCAACAGAAAACAATCATGTTGTTTACTCTAGCTAGATCTATGTGTAGTATGTTCATCAACCCTTATTCCCCAGGGCAGGAAAAAGATGCCTTATCTTGGTCTGCATCCCTACTTTTTTCTCCATTTAAAATGAGAAAGATTGTTACGACAGCAAATATTCTCAGTTTTGACACATTTTCCTTCCATCACTGCTCCAAAAGCAGGTGCAAAGTTGTACTAGGTGCCATTATCCAAATAGTCTCACCCTATGCCCTGCACACAACCACAGAGTCAGGGAAAAAAAAAATTACCTTTGACCATCTCCAAATAGCCATCATTTTCCCCAACAAAAAGTCTGCGATAACTGTCTTATCCTTCAGCAGATGAATACCACGTGCATATGCACTTTCCTTCTGCTTGGAGACTCTTCAGCTGTGTCTCCCAATAAGGTCCTGGAAACAATGGATTTTTTTTAAAATGTCCCAAGTTTTCTATCTGCCATTCTGTGGTGTCCTGGTCTGAGTTAGAACAGAGTTAATTCTGTTAAGTGATTTTACTTTTCAGATCAGTCTCCTCTAACTTTTTTGCTGCCTCTAGCTCACGGTTTAGAGTTACTACCAAGGATTGGTGTGCAGACCAAGGCCACTGCTGGGTCTTGTGTACTACATTGTGGGTGCAGAAAGCAAAAAGGCCGCACCTGTGGGGAGAATTGGACAGGACAGGTGACCCTAAACTGACCAGTGTGGTGTCCCCGTATACATCGTATTCAGTATAAAGATGAGCAATCACAAGAGTCAAGGTCTCTTATCCAGTGTGTGACATCTGACGAGGATTCTGTCTGTTCTGCCTTCAATCCCAATCCGTGTGTTGCTGAAATCAGTTCCAGAATCCAGCTCCTGAATCCAGTTCCCATCTGCCACTGAGTCCAGTTTGGGACTTCCCAAGTGCCTGCTCCACAGCATCACTGCTGACAGTGACATAATCAGGGGGCTTGTGTTTGATACTGGTTTTGCGTATATTTGTATACATTACATTTTTAATGTTATTATTTTCATTAAAGCTGTTCTAGCTTTCTTTTCTAATCCACAAGTGTCTCTCCCTTATTCCCTTTCTTCTCCCTTCTGGGGTGGGAGAGGGGTTAATAGAGAGTGTTTGTTATAGGTCTAGAGGATGGCCCTGACCATAAATCGTGACATATAGTTTGCCCTTTCTCACTTATTCCCTTATTCTTGCTGCATCTCTGCAGTCCATGTTTACCTAGTCAGAGACCAATCCCAAACATTTTAAAATGTTATGTGGCTGGTCAGAATGAAACAAGCATTGGTTCTTCTCTTTGTTGAGAAATAAACAAATGAAACAAAGAAAAAAAGACAAGTCAATATTTAGCAAATATAAAATGTCTTGGATAATCCCTTGTGGGAACATTTTACTGTTATTGCTGATGATGATGGAAATTTTACACATACCAGGTCCCTAAAAATACAGATCAATGCAGTGCATTTTCTTGTAATGTTAAGACTGGATGCGAAGATACTGAGCATGTCGCAAGATTAGTTGGATGCTTTGACTGTTACTGATTATAAAGTGGCTTTTACACAAAACTGCAGGACTAGCTTACAGGCTGGTACTGATTTTACGTTTTTTAAGATCACAGGTATCACAGGAAAATCAAAATTATCAAAATATGGAACAATGTCTGATGGGATTAAATTATTTGGGAACTTGAAAACCTGAGTTCAATTTCCTATATTGTGTATTTCTTGCGTCAGTGTTTGCAACGTCTTGTAATTCTCTCTTGAACTTAGTTTCACTGTGAATAACGGCAGCAAAACTATTCCATCAGCTAGTCCTTTAGGATATGTGCATGAAAAGTGATTGGGTGTGCTACAATACATAGTAAAGCAAAAAAGAGGCTCTCCATCTCATTGCATGTAAAATATTTCTCTTTTCATTGCACTGCTTCAATATATATGGTATTACATGTATATATGTAAATTGATTTTAAATATCCAGTATTATTCCATATTTAGGAAAAAGAGAGGGATATTTTATTCCTTGTGTATCCAGCTGAATTAGTCAAGATGTTTCATGGCCTGACTTACACTGTAAGACCTAAAGATTTTTCTGACAGGAATAGTTTTTATGAAACATAGGGAATAGTCTAAGCTGGAGTCATAGCTCATAAAATGGTACTTCTATTTCTAAGCAGAGTGAGAATACGTGTATTTCTTTGGGCCTGTGCCAGCTTTGATTTGGAAGCAGAAAGCAAGAAACATCTGTAAAGGGAGCATGGTGGGAGTTTTTGTCACACTTGTCAGTGACAAACTGGCTCTTCTGAAGGTGTTGCATCAAAATAGGTGGTGACAAAAGAGGAATGGGGGCAGAAGAAGAGTCTGAAAGAAAACTTTACATTTTGCCTTGGTAGATCAGTTGTTCTAAGCATTAATTTTAAGTGCCTTTTTATGTGTTCCTTCAGTAAAATAAAACCTGGGTGGGCAATATTCTTCCCCTGTTGAGGAGACTGTATAGCCTCTCAAGGTTTTCATGGGACTTAATATTCTGTTCCCTTTGCAAAGTGGCATTTTATCTTTCCTCCTGCCACAGGCAGAACACATCCAGTCTTTAAATCTTCCTCCCTCACCTTTGAAAATTTATAGGGGCTTTCAGGCAGGCTTGCCTGAATGCCATTGACCTCTGTGGCCTATGTTATTGACCAGAACACAGAATCTTCTGCCCACATAATATATGACCCTTTATATCCTTGAAAGGGAAGGAAATGACTCTTAGAATGACCAAAACCACAATAAAACGCAGAGCTAGTTTCCCAGTCTCCCTTGCATAGCTTGGCTTTGCATGAAGGTAATATAAGGGATAAACATTCTTACACAGGAGGACTTTGAACTCCCTGGTTAGACAGTCATTACTTTCCTGATGATCTGCTTAGATAATAACATTACTGGAAGTGTAGGTTTGCCTATTACAACAGCAATCAGTGCTCCTGAAGAATAAACCATATCATAAAACCACTGTAGTCACTAGTAATGTGTAGATCACCAAAAAAGTCCTTTTCAAGGTAACATCTGCTGTGGAGGTTTTCTAAAACAAGTTTGAAATAGATGGAGTCCTATATGTGCTACTACCTTTTCAGAACCACCAGCTAAAATGTTGCCTGGTGGCTTCCATCTTCCCCTTCCCAAGGATTCACATACATCCTTCAGACCTGTCATCACCCAGTGTCTTTAAGAAGGAACAACTCTCAGTCAGTTTCATCCTTTGCTCAGGAAATCAGTACCACTGAGAACAAAACCCAACGTAGATAGTTGTAATGAAATACCTGTTGGGTGTTCTGTGCAGCCAGCATGAAAGGATGGAGACAAATTAGTCATGAATAAACCATTCATCCATTATTCTGGGAAAAATGTCTTTCAGGAATTTATCTGCTAGCATAAGGAAGCTGGTTAGATCATGAGTGACTTGATGCTAAAGCAAAAATGGGAAGATTGAGAATAATAAAAGCATATAAAAGTGAAAAAAGGATATTGAAATTGTGCAAAGGTTTGTACTGTCATATTAAATGACTGTGGAAGAAATCATTTCAAGTGGAGCTGCTGAATCATTATTACCATGGCAGTAGGTTTCAAGCAATGTGACATACATGTATTTTAACATGTTATTAATATGTAGTATATATTGTGGGCAGAGATATGTGTTCCTTTGTGTATTTATATAAATGGGTGTTTCCATTTTCATTAAAATAAAAAAATATCTCAAATCTCTGCTTTTAGGACATCATAAAACTAGTGGGAGAGAGTCAAATCCTGTCTTTCAGTATCTCCAAGGATGTCTCTGTTTAAATACATATAGAGGAAGCTTAATTCTCTGTCTTTCCTTATGTGTAAAACACAGGCACTCACAGAATGAAAACCATGCATGACAAAGTAGTGAAATCACCATTTTTAAAAGCCTACTTTTATTGTAAAGACATGAATTTTCAACTACTGCCAAAATCCAGATGATAGCAAAATGAGAAATTTCAAAGAAAGTTTAGCAGATTCTTGTTCTTTTTTACAATTTCTAAATTGAAAGCATTATTAGTAATCATATCAGCAATAAAGAAAATCTGGTGTTTTGGTCCCCATTTCACGAACAGTGAGATATTCAGGAACTGACAGTGGTAGACAAAATGCGTGCAATGTGTTATATCTTCTTTTGTAAATTCCATGTAAGAAACGAGCTCTTAGTTTTGGATTCATGGCTGTATTGCATCAAGACACTGTGTGATTGCCTGCAACTTTCCTCTTGTTGCTTTCCCCTTTCCTGGAGAAACCATCTCTCATTAGAGATTTTAACAGCCCTCCCTCCAGCCACCCTGACTGCTCCCCACTGCTTGGTAATACATCTCCTGTGAAAGCCCATTTTATGTATGTTTGTGTTAGCCTTGACACTTTCCCTGCAGACATCTGAAAAGAGTTATCTGAAGGTGCTCTGGCAGATGGGGTCTGGTGGCCTTATGACACTCAGATGGCTAGCAACAGGAAGATATTCACAAGCGGTTGTAAGGTAACAGGAGCTTTTTACCCTTCTTCTGGCAGAGATAAGGGGAGAGACGCACACTGACTAGCATGTGATTTAAGTCAAGCACAGCCTTAAGTGAATAACAAGTAAGGTCCTTAACTCGACTACAGCTGCTCTAATCAGCAAAACTATTAACCTTTGCACTTTAGTCTAGCCTGGTCTGCATACCTCTGAACAGTGCAGACCTGCTTTATGAGGCTTTCCAAAAGTGGCACGTTGTAATCAGTGTGCCTACAACCCCCAGGCTGTGTGGGAGGAGATAGCAGAGTTGTGTTAACGGCAGCTTCAGGTCTTGGCACCCGGCTATTCTGGTGACAGGCGTGTTTGAGGCAGATACCTCTGCCTTGCTAAGTTCTCACACAGCAAACATAGTAGCACTGGAGCATCTTAGCTGGCATTAACAGCTCAGCTTCTTATCCTGCCTTCTCCTTTCATCCAGAATAGCCTGCTCTGTCGTTCACTGTCTTGCAGAGCCAGTAACATCAATATGGGATTCCTATATCACTTCTTACATCTCCACTGTGCTGTACAGTGCACTGAGGAACAGAAATAACACACGTAATATGTCTTTCATATGCTTCAAGATCAAGGCTGATAATCATCTTGCACTGGGAGAGTAACTCAGTAAAAATCTACATAATCCCACAGAAGTCAGCAGTACTGAGCAACCGGGGTCCACCTGCCCCCCCAGTAATCACTATGTATGCATGCTACGTGTTACCTTCAGTCTTGCTAAAGTAAGAGTGTTAACAAATCTGTAGGGGTGAGTCCTTGGTTTACAGTGGAGTTCCTTTCTTATCCCCCAGCTACCAACTCTGAAAGTTCAGCCTGCCATTCACAGACCCCCGGAGATTTTGTCTGTGGCTTAGACAAATAGAATTACATTTCAGGAACTCTCGGCAGACAAAGCTGAGGACATTTTAGTACACAAAAAGTCCTAGAGGAAGACAGCATGGAGAAGGGAAGGAGAAAGTGCTCATAAGGAACTTTCTTTAATGTCTTATTCTGGTTTATCTTTTGCCAGGTGTTGAGTGAAAAGCTCTAAACTAAACTACCTTTTAAATCAGACAGGATGTACATTTGTTTGGCTGTAGACTCTCAGACAACATAAATGACTCTTCTCCTTTATTCCTCCTCCCCCATCAAATGTGCTGAGTCTTCTCTAAACACCAGATAAGAGACAGAGCAGGGAAGTCACATAGCACAATTGCACTGATACCTGGGTTCATTTTGACATTCCTTTTTTCCAGAGTTTGAGAAATAGTCTCTTAATACCATTCATCATGAATCAAAAGAAGTAAAGTATACACCTTTCCCGTACTGATAGTACCTTTACACAGAATCATCCATTTTGGTATGTTACATTCTTTGAAAATCGCTTTTCAACGCAGTTATATAGTCAAGCATGCAAGTGATATTGCCATAAATGTATTTAACTTATTTATCAGTTGGATTGAATACATTTACATAGTTAATGGAATGACAGTTCTCACATCTTGCAGGTTTGACTGCCTATGTGTATTTTGTTGTTGTATAAGCATTACATCATTTTTATGTCATTTACGACACCCTTCCTCCTACTCCTCTACCCTTTTTTAAAATTTTATTTTTAATTACATTGACTTTTTTGCAAGATGAGAATACCAAGAGTTTATTATCTTCATTGTGAAATTGCAGGTAGTCGAAGTTATAACTCTGACTATTAAATGTGAGCCTGTCCTGATGTTGCACATGGTATTAAGGTCTTTTTACTGTCTAACTTGTCTCTTCAATGTACTGCTATAAACCTTTTTTTTTTCTATAAGGTACCGTGTTTCTTGTCTGATGCAGTTTTTGTCTGTCATCTAGTTTTTATCTGTTTTCCCAGTGATGTTAGGTGCCTGTTTTCTTCCACACTGTTTTAAATCTCATAGTTAGGAGAGCCATGTCTGCTCCTTCAAGCCTTTAATGTCTTACTTCAAATACATCCCCTTATTAACTCTCTGAGCACAAATTTTTCCTCTGTGAATGGCAGCTTTTGGTGGAATATCTCACATACTCTTGCACAGAATTCAGTAGGACTTAAGAGAGGAAAGGTTCTTTTTTCTAGTATCAAATGTTTCTCAAGGGAGTGGAAACAAGAGGGGTCTTGCTATTTGGATGTTTCTGTAACAGCCTTCCTTAAAGTCCCCAACTTTGCACATATGACTGTAGGAATAAATTCCTTCCTTTGCAGTTGGCTAAAGGGCAAGGATGGCACATTGCTTCCAAAGGGCTCAATTATGTATTACAGCTCTTATGTGCTGACAATATTAATCAGGTTCTATAATATTAAGCTGAAAGAAAGATATATAAGGTGTCTCTTGAGTCCGAGGGAATTATTTTTTCCCTGCGTGTCAGACGTCTACTTTTTCAGAACAGAGTATTACTGTTTTACCTGATGTTTATTTTACTAAATAAAAAGAAGCAAATTAATGAATGTAAGTGAAACTACCCTCCCAGTTTCAATTTTCAAAGTGTGATACTGCTAGGTGCCTTGGTACTTGGCAAGAAGAATGAAAAATTTATCTCAGAATCATGGTGTTCCATTTAAAGTAAAAAAATGTGTCATGATAATAAAGAAGCTTTGGGCTCAGCTTTATAGCAAATAAGTAACTCCTGTATGCTTCACTGTGTGTAACCTGTCAGATGTGGTGGGCATTTGTATATAAAGTAGCTTTATGGGTGTGCTAACCTGCTACACCTGAAGTGGTACCAAAATGCAGGCTTGAGACATAAAGATAGCATTCCAGAAAATAGTTTTCTGGCGTGTTTTATCTTCATATTTCAGCATAGAAATAATTGTAAAAGGCCCACCTGTATATGGTGTATCTTTTACATTTACTTGAGAATTGAATGCTTTAAGCCACTTTTTGCACCTTCCACATTTTGACTTTCCTTAGGTTGTGGTTTAGTATCTGGAGTACTGGGCTGCCCCTGACATGCCTCCATTTTTGGTCTTAGCCCAGCACACCCCACCGTAAAGGAATTGAATTGATTATGTTTCTTCCATGCAGTTTATTCATTCAGTCACAATTCTAACAAAATTCCTGATCTGGTCTGGTCCCCCATCTCAAAAAAATGGGTACAGAAGCGCTACAGAAAGTAAAACAAAGTGGAGCAAGGGTGATCCTAGGTATGATGGTTTCTGTATGTGCAAAACTCTGCTTAGGTGCTTCACTACATAGAGGGAAGGAAAACTGTAAAAAAAAAAAAAATCCCTAACATGATCTGTGGCTGGAAAAGGAGCTTGCTTAATGTCTCTTCTGATAAGGGCTTCAAAGCAGACTCCTCTCAATCAAACTGGAACACCCTTCACTGGAACTCACACTGATATGGACATTAAAAGTTTACTTGCGGTAGGGAAGACAAGCTCAAGTACACAGGACTACAAAATGCCAGTGCACCCCACCAAACTGAGAGATCGGTAAGACCAAAATCTGTGGAATACATGTGAGCAACCCAGAAAACTAGCAGTACATGCTTGCCATTACAGTTTTCCTGAGACATCTTCTATTGGTTACACTTGGAAACAGAATCACTGAACTGGATAGACCTTTAATCTGATGTGATATGACCATTTTTATTTTCCTTATGGTCCCCATATGGTGGTAGAACATCTGGACAGTTCAGTAAATATTAGCTTCACCTTAAGAAGTGAGGAAAAATCTGACTAAACCATCATTTTTATTACTGCAGCTACCAGGCTTTACATACAGACCAGTGCAATGTCTTTGGTGCAGATTCCTGCAAGGCAGTACATCTCTGATTTTCAGAGTGGAGTTGTTTCAGCAATGGGGCAGAGTTTTGTGCAGACCTAGTATCTGGGGAATTGTGTGCAGGATGAACCAAGTTCACCACTGATTTTCACTGTTTTACTAGGGCAAACGAGCAACAACCTAGCTGTTGTGTGTGCCTTCACCAGCACAGAAGGATCACAAACACTGAGAAAACATCATCCTGTGTTTGCAGTTAGTACACATGCCTTTCAGGAGGGACTGCTGAAGTAGCTTACCATTTTCACAGCTTAGCCAAAGAAGAGGCTAAAGAATAAACAACTGGTAACAGAATTCAGAGTTGAATAACTGAAAATTTCAGAAATCTATCTCCAAGCCAGTTCACCATGTAAGGTTCCAAAGGCCAATGATATTTTCTGTGAATAAGTACCTTAAAAACCAAACCAAGCAAAGAACAATCAAAACATGAGCCATCAGCCACTGCACTCAAGAAAGGCACTTCTAAATCCGGTCCCCAATTTTCTCAGAGTGCAAGTGTGTGTGCCCTGTCGATGCTGGCGGGTGAGCCCGTCCCAGCCGCGGGGCCGGGGCTCTGGAGCGATGCACCCGGAGGGCTCCGCGCCGGGACTCTCCCTGCGCTGCCCACTGGGTGGGGGTAAAACGCTGTGCATGGCGCTCGGTCCCGCCAGATGCGAGGCACGGCTGCCTCCGCAGAGACAGCAGCTCAGAAGGTGTAAATATTGCAGGGTTGGGTTTTGGTTTTTTTAAACATCCTGAAGGGTCTGTTAGTCCTCCCGAAGGTTGCAATTGTACTCGTTGCCTTGTGCGCACTAAACGTGATCCTGAACTCTTTTGCTTTCTCATGGTCACTTCAGCCGCGGCTGCCTCCTCCTGACATGTCCTGCACCAATTCCTCTTTGAGAAACCCCTGAGGTGGACGCTTTCAGAACAGAGATGTTACTGTGGCGGTGCCGAGGGCTACGCACGCTGCCATCCGGATGGCAGAGGAGCCAGCACAGCCGGGAAGTCTGTACAGATGCAGAAGTGGTGCAGCGTTTGCAGTGCTGCCTGGCAGAGGAACACTCTTGTCTCCAATCTCTTATAGTCGAAGGATTAGATGAAGTAGATTGTGGGATACATAATAACGAATTATTCAAGTGCACAGTTTTAGCCTAAATCACTATCGCTCTCAGACTTGAAAATGGGGATACAAATAAAATTTTCCCTGAAATTTGTGAAGGTTAGATCTAGCTTAGACTGCGCAAAGATGATTTACTTTATTTCTGTTGACGCAATGGGAGTTTGTTCGCAATATTAACCCAGTCCTTAAGCTTCAGAGATGTGTAAAACATGCTTTTACCATCCTCTTCTGTTTACCAGATTTTCATAGTCCTGGATTCTTCAAATATCCTTGGGAATGTAAACTTTCATACTATGTCAAGAAAGGGGTTGTTCAGTCGGAGCTGGAATATGAATACCGTGCTCATGATAAATGCACACATCCCCGTGCAAATGCACCATGCCTCTCTTGAAGCATGCAACATGTAAATGTACAGACACAGCAATAAAGCACAGTAAATGTATGGTCAATGTTTATATTACAGCTTTATTTTCTTATGATACACAAAGTACTTCTACTAATGTTTCTGGGGATTGCACTATGGATTTCACCCCTGAAATTTTACTGTTTATTCCTTCTCCCAAGATGTAGGATGGCTGAATGCTGATAGCAATTTTTGTTATCAGCCTGGTTTGTTTCTTCAATTGCAGCCAATTACTTATTTCACAAAAACAAAGTACTTTTAAATTACCACATTTATGAGTTCAGTTTAACTCTGAGAGCAGATTTTTTTCTGCCCTTTCTGCTCAAGGTAATTTAACTATGGTGCTACATTGGTGCAAGATTGGCCATCACCTTGAATGTGAGTACAAGGTCAAAGCTGAACCTACAACAAATAAGTATCAGAAGGGTGAAGAACAGAAGAAGGAACAGTATCTAAGTGTCAGGATGCACTGCAGGTCCCTGTGAGCTGGACCAGATGTTAAAGATAAAGCTTCTAAAGAAGCAGCTGGTTCTAGACCAAGAGCACTCTATTCCTTGCATGCTCGCATTGTTATTTATATCCCTGGGATAAGATGGCTTGTCCCCATGTGGTAACTGACACTTCCAGATCAATAGCACAGGATGAATCATTGCCGTCTGAAAGCAGTAGGGCCTGTGCTGTTGGAGAGGACAGGCCATGTCCTTGTTAACACCTCAGGAAGTGCAATCCCATCTGGCACTGTTTTAACTAAAGCTTTACAAGAAATAAACTGCCTTTTGAATTTTGTCCTTTTGAAACTAGACTGAGGGATTACTGAGGACAACATTGTCTAGCATTTTCGATTTTATCTCTTTTTGGTTAAGAAGAAACTTTCCTTCTGCTAGGCTTTTGAGGACTAGGGCATATCCTGTGCCTCAGCCTGAAAAAGAGATGAATGGAGACACTGTGACGGAACCCATTTCACTGTGGATGATGTAAAAGGTAGGTATCTACTTCTGTCAAAAGAAGCCATGGAACAGGAGGCATAAAACCAAAGCCTCATTTAGTGTCTTTTCCACCTGTCTCATCAATAAAGTTGTGGAACTCACTGCCACAGGATCGTTTTTAATGGGCTTAACAGGAGACTGAATAAGCTTATGAAAGACAAAACCAGTGAGGCCCTTAAATGGGCAGCAAAAAAGAGCTCCTCTGGTTAAGTCCTTAAGCATGAAAACATTGCAATCTGGGAGAACACACTGGGGGAAATCCTGCTGTGAGCTGACTCTTCTTCAGGCAGACCTCTTCAGCTGCTGGGGTCAATGAACATCTGATCTTTAACGCTGTAGTGGTTGTTTTCTTCTTGTGTCATGAGGAATTCCTGTGTCACTTTGGATCATCTTTGGAGACTTCTCAGTTGCCTCTCTGGAAACTACATGTAATTATTAATCTTAATATATCCAATTAATAACTTTCTTGCATTTATTGCCATTGGTGAAATGCAGGAGTACTTCACAAGTTTTCTGAAGCTTGAAAGGGTAGAACAAGCCTGAGATAAAATAGAATGATGCTACATCAGGCAAACCCAAGGTGCTGAATAAAGATATAGGAGATGGAGTCTCTGTAGCATTCATAATAGTTTAAAAGCTTAGACGCAGTGTGTGCCACCTGCAATCATGTCTTTGCAGTATTACTTATTAACAATGATCATAAAAAAGTAATTGGCAGATTTGAAAGCATCACGTTACCCACTAGTGGAAAAGAACTAGGCCTTTGAATTCAGCTTCTTAGCACTGCAAAATGTTTTTCCTGATATCTTCTACTAGCAAACTTAGAAGAGGCACAGCCTGCAAACATCAGCCTTCCATCTGCAAATATTTTACCCGTTCTCATTTCTACAAGGAGTCAGCTGGGGAGAAAATACACTTAAAAGTCCTGGCATTTTTCTGCATTTTTTTAACCCTAGGACTTGGAAGTGCTTTGTATGTTTTGGATTGCTACCTTGAAACCATGCACAGTGGTCAGATTGACAACGGTCACCTCTGTACACTATATTGGTTCTACCTATTTCCTTCATAGTGCAAGGCTGCTTGCCTTCTAAAAATTTTGTATATATATGTGCTGTTAGCTGGAGAGGCTTCAAGAGAGTTGAGCTGGTCTGACATTATTCTTTACATGGCACAGTACAGATTCATTCTGCACTGAATTTACAAGTCCTACAGGAGTCAGAAACCCAGTGTAAACTATCATGGTCTCCAATGCCATGCAATTTTGCTCTCAGTAACTGACTTTGTCTACTGATGAATAGTCCTCCTGCAACTTTGGGTGGCTGTGTCAGAGAGCAGAGCTTCGTTTTCTCTTGTAATGGTGTTCAGAGGTGAGTGGAGAAAATGCTAGCCCAGGCCTTGTCCAGGAAATAGAATGCTCTTTCACACACAGGGTACATATCAGGCTAGATACAGAGTCTTCTTGATCTTCATTGCCTTTTGCATCCTGCATCTTGCATTTTGTTTATGCTGCTAGGGGTGTTCTGCTGTGTCATGTCCCCTGAGCCAGCCCATAGCCTGTTGGGGGAGAAGACTGGTGCCAAGGAGGCAAAAAATGATGTAATTTATTGGTTCTCCAGGTGAGATGTGAAGTGTAAGTATTACCGCTGGTGAACTGATCAGCTGGAAGCAGCTATTTGTGACAATGCCTGTGCCATCTTCAGCGTGTACAGATGTGCTACAGAAATCACATAGCAGCCTTCTCAGAATAAAAAAAAAGCATGGTTTCAGCCTGATTCACCTTAATGCACACTGAGTCAAAACAAGATGTATGGACAGGGCCACCACCAATTGATTAATTAACTCTTTAATCAAGACCTGAGTAAATAGATGATGGTGTGTCTTGAAGGCTAAGCACTTTTGTCAGAAATGGTCCACACAAAGAACTGCCTCACACAAAGGCGGTAAGTTCCAAGCTGCTGTGCTAATCACCTCCCAGGACTCACTGATGCACTTAAGAGTCCCAGCTTCCTCCATTACCTCACCTGTGAGAATGCAGGAAGCCACTTGAGTGAGAAAGAAAACAGTTAAACATACAGCTGTGGCATGAAATAATTGCTTCTCCAATTCTCTTCTGCATATTCCCACAGGGTATTCCAAGAAAGTAGATCAATCCCATTTTTAGCTCAGTCTTAAATTATTGAACATACTATATACGAGGCCATTAACCAACAGAAAAAGGGGTTAAAGAAAAGACCTGTGTGTGTAAAAGAATGGTGCGTTTTTTAGAAAAAGGTGGAAGCATTTTGTGTCTTTGTGTGTGTGTGTAAGATGGGTATATTGTTATTTTAAACAGAAAAGCTTTTTTCATCTTTTGAGGATATGGATATGAGTATGGAAAGAAACATTATGGGAATACCAAATGCCATGAAAGTCAATTTCCTCTTTATAAGCTTGCTCTCTTTATCCTAAAAGGCTCTTCTAGAATGTAATGTTAATTCATGCAGTGTATGAAAATGCTGACAACTCTAATGCCTCTCACTCTGCAGGTATGTCTGTACTGCAGATCCGAGGCACAACTGCTGTTCACAGAAGTATCTGTCTCCCTTGGAAAGCAGTAAAGATACAGCAGAGCAAGATGTACTCAGTAAGCAGACAGGCACTGAAATGTCTGGTACCATAAGTCTGCTGTTAGCAATCTGCAAAACGTTTAGTAAATGCACATCTACGTAAACTGCAAAAATATCTTTGCATACACTATCACTAGTGGCATTAGTAAACTAGTGATCCTACATTTTACCGGGCCAAGAGAAGGGGAAACAGACTAAAACCTGTGCCTGGCAGTGTGCTAATCATTGCATAGCACAGCATGGCACAGCTGGCACAGATGTACGCACAGTGCCACAATAACTACAGCCTGGAATTTGTTCCTGCCCACTCTGCCTGCTCTATGACTCCCTGAAGGGTCCCAGGAGCTCCATGGAAAATGGCAGGAAGTGGTGGGGCGAAGGGAGAAATATCTCCACTAGAGAGTAAACAGCAAAGAGTGAAACACCAAGAATTAGGCTGCTTGAAAAGCAATCCAAATGCATGCAGTGGACATCTTTCAAAGTGGCTTACATTCAGCTAATGACAGTAAAAAGAGCAATGCAAACAGTGGAGTAGGACCTTAAAAAGCATTACTACCTCACACCATTGCTTGCTGTGCTCATCTGAAACAAGGTGAAGGTTTCTGGCAGGTCAAAATTCAGTCTGATCACCAAGACAATTCACCCACAGTAACTTCCACACCAGTTACAAAAATGCTGTGTCATGCTGAGATACCCAGATGAGAGGATGAATGAGTTATACAGGACTTTTTGAATGCATCTGTGCAATCAGTGAGGAGTTATATAAGGCTCCTCTTCCTTACGAAGGTCGAAGTGTTTGTCTTTCTCCAGCACAGTTCACACAGGGACAGATTCCACGCCGGACAGCACTGACAGTCTGCCTTGTAAAAGAGACAGAAAATAAGGTGACAGTTTTCTCTGCAATTCTCAAAAATGTATCAGAAGGGCCAAATCCTAGATCCTGCATCAAGCTTGAGTAAAATAGCTTTTAGGCAAAGGATTCCCAGAGGCACAGGAAAGCCTTCAAAAGCAATGCAGCTGCAGGACTCCTGCAGGTTGTGCAGTCATTTTTCCTCTGTTCAAAGAAGAGAACCTGAAAAACAGACAAACATAGACATGTACTTATGGATTCCCATTCCCATAGTTACATTCCCATGTCTCTGACAGGTATCTTGCAGCCCTCTCTGGCATGCAGCAGTTGTGAGCCACAGCTCCTACATTAAACACTCTTCAGGACAACCATTTCTGTACTGCTGCCCACAGACATTCCTGCATCCACAAATGAAACAAAACCTGTCTGATGGCTTTGTGGACACAGGAAGGTAAGCACACAAAAGTACTTCCAGTGTAAGGAGCATTTTAGTGACTGCTTCACAGTGCACACTTTACAGAGCAGTTGTGGGCTAGTAGTGGGGACAGACTTTTTTCTTCCGATTGCTTTAAGAAGCTATGAACAGATGGACAGAGAACTGGGAGTCCTCTCCTGAGACTTCTGCTTACTATTTGAAGGAAGCAGGGCAGATGCCATTCCCAGAGATGCCAGTGGGAACAGGTTTACCTCTGAGTAAAGAAGCATAGCTAAAGAATTCCTAATTATACACTGAACTGTAATTACTACATTTATTAGCAGGAAACCCACAGTAAAGCATGCTGGCCCAGTGGAAGGTATTTTTTTCTTCACCTCTGCAGTGAGTTAAGTGTATTAACAGGGACAATTACAATAACTCAGCTACTTCTGGTGGTTTGATTTAGAAAACCACTTTGTGTTTTCAGAAGCTAAACTGCAGTGAAAAAGTACTTTCTTCTAGTATATATGTGTGTGTATATATACACTTTTTGTGTTACCTCTGTGGCAAGAGAAACATGACCCAAAAATGTTCCAGGTACTAATTAGAAGTTTCCTGCACAAAACGTCTGAGACTGCCACTGCTGTTCTCTGAATTTGAACCTTTGTTCTGACCTCTCTTGATAGCTAAATGCCTGGTTAAACCTGCTGTAACTCTTCGACCATTTTCTAAATGGTGAGAAAACAGATTTCAGTGTTTATCTACAGTGCTGTTTAAAAGTAAGAGATTCACTAGGGATGTCTCTCTTGCCTTTGTCTTCTTGCAGATGGACTCTAGCCACTGATCAGACCTGGTGAAGCAGCAGCATATGTGAATTGTAAAGCACTGTCTTAATATTTCATAACTGGAAAGATGCAGTTTTCTTCTTTTGTGTATGTAGCTTAGAAAGAGCCAACAACAGTAATAGTAATAGAAATATCCTAGTATGGACCAGAGTCCTCTAAAAAAAAAAACTAAAAAAAAAATTTAAAGTGAAAAATTACCTCTGAATCTCAGGCTTTTGTTTCTATCTTGAATTACATGTTTGTTTTTGATATTTGTTGTAATAACTTGACAATCATTATCATGATAATATCAAAAACCAGTAAGAATCTAATGTCACAGGTAGCAATATGAATCCAGCTACTCGTAGTAGCTTTACTGGTTGCTTTTGTATTTCTAGAATACTGTGGAGGTAGGAGAAACACCTCTTTGTGTGATGTTCCTTTTTTCTCCTCATCTTCGCCCTGCAGCTGTTGACCCAGAGGATCCTAACTTGTAAAGCTTCTCTTCTCACCACACTGCCGACAGACACAGCCAGCAGAGCTGTTCCCAGCAGCAATGCGTTAATGATCACAGAACAAGGGGCTTGTGCTGTGCATCCCTGGAGAGGGGACACCCCTCAAGGTAGGCACAAGGCTGAGTACCCAAAGCCCTGCTCAACATGTAAAAGCACAGCTGTCAATGACGAAATACCATTCTGAAGAGAGCATCTGGAATAACAAGAAACTCATTATAAGCTCTGAGCTTCTGTAAGGCTCAGAGAAGAACCAGAAGCTTTGGAATGTAATTATAAGCTGCAGCTTACACCCTGCCACTCCAGAGCAGACATGCTAAAGGCTGGGACAGCCGCTAGCAGTTAAGCAGGAGATCACTGACATAAAATTGCAAGGCAGTATGGCTACAGTCAGTTGAATAAGAGGTCAGACAAGTATGTGAGCAGACAGGTAGATCAGATTAAAAAATACTATGTCTTGGGTAAGTGTCTGCAGAAATATGGGGATTAGAAAATTCTTTTAACATATTAGGCTGATGGGATAAATGGGAAGCTGTATTCTGGTTCACAGATATCAAAGTTAATTTTTTTTCCAGTCAGTTTTAGTCACCCTTCTCTGTCTGTCTCTGCTTTTTTGGTAGTAATACTTCTCTCAGAGCTGTAATCACTGTAAACACAGACTCATAAATTTGTGTGTCCATGTACAGAGATATCCTCAGAAAAAAAAGTGTCAGGGACTCAGTGAAATTAGCAGTGCTGTAGGGCTTAAACACAGAGAAGGCCTGACATTTTCTGATGCCTAAGCTTGTAGGAAAGGGCTCATTTACTGGAAAGATAAACACGTTGAAAAGTCTTTAAAAGCAACACAGAACATGAAAGGAAAAGGAAGAGGAAGAGGAAGAGGAAGAGGAAGAGGAAGAGGAAGAGGAGAAAAGGAATTTGCCAGACAAGAAAGTTATGCGTATGCTGTTACAAATAAAATTAGGATTGCCAAAATTCAATGTAAGTTTGAACTTTAAAAGGAAATGAATGTTTGTAGTCATCAGTGCTACATGCAGAAAGAAAATAGCAACAAAAAAGAGATTGGCCAGCTCTCTGTCAGGCTGAAGTAAAGATTAAATTGAATCTACATATGCTCCAGAATAAAATGAGTATTTTAACTTGATTTTTAGATAAAGCTGATGATGCTGAACATGAAAACAGAGAATGCAAATAGAGATATGGAAGGGGAAATTATGGCCCAAGTAGCAAGATTAGGGCTAAATACAGGGTATTTAATACATACATTTTTGAAGGTACTTATTATTTATTTACAAAATAAGCTTTTATTTGCAAAATAAGCTTTTTTTACATTGGTACCATGCAACTAGAAAATAGTATACATAGTACGCGTATATAAAAAAAGAGGAAAATGCAGTTCCAGCCACTAGGCTGTGGTTATATGATAATTAATTTGATGGTCACAGTTGCAGATCAGCTGGCAGAGGAAAGTCAAGCTGGACCAAAGGGAATGCAAGATTCCTGTTTCTGTTGAATTAGCTGGCATATTTGAGACTGTGCTTATGTGACCTTTGCACTGTCTGTAGGAAGACAGATAGTGCCTGACCTAGAGTAAAATCTGCTTAGCTATCACCAATAAAAAAAAAACAAAACAAAAAACTCAGACCAATTTTGGACTGCCAGAGAGATTTAAGACCAATTCAGTACTTTTCTTTACATGGCTAAGGTTTCGAACCAGTCCTTTGAAACTGGAGTTACCGTAACAAGACCATCACCATAATATCACATAAGTTTTCAGAGCAAATTTTGAACAAGACAGTAGTTAAAAATTTGAATGCAAATGGGACAAAAAAAAGACCAGTTTTACAAAATGAAAACATGGTATCTGAAATTTTCTGTTTTCCAGAAATGTAAAATCTCATGGAGCTCCTGTGAGTAGATGTTTCCTGAAGCCTTTAAAATATCACCACATGCAAAGTTAGGTGATATAGCAGGCTATTAGGCTAGTTAGGTGATGTAGCAGGGTATCAGGCTAGTTAACCCTGGAGTTTATGCCCAGTAATATGTAGCAGATCTTGCAGCAGTAAAGATGTAAATGAAAACCAGGTGATGAGAGGCTGGTTGGAATCTTTCTGCTGAACATCATGGTCAGTCTACTGAGTTTTAAGAAAGTATTATCCCTAATGCAGTTTGTGTCTTTTACTGACTGTATTGCAATGTTTTTACAAATTTGAAACACTTAGTCCCCTGCAGTTCCCACCTAGAGGTTTTTTTCCTCCTCCTTTCTTAATAACTCAGAAAGTAAATTTTCTTCCTTAAGAAGCAGCAAAATATTTGCTATAAAGGGGGGACCTTACTGTAAACTGTATGCATTTCAGTAGAATTTATCAGTGCAGTGATGGCTGTACATTCCTCTCTTGCTTTTTAGTACAGGAAGTTTTACTTTTGTTCTTTTACTGCTACCCACAATGCATCATTAGAAGCCCTGGTTGGTGGCAATTTAGGTACACCTGATTACTTAGTAAGTCTGATCTCTGTGAGGTCAAGGCTAATCTGTTCTAAAATCCAGACCTTCTGCTTTTGTTTAATATAGCCCTCTGAGATTAAAATGGGATTAGAGCTCATCTGATCTGGAGAATAACCTCTGCGGATGAACTCTTCTACTGTTCTTTTGCAAAAATCGCTAGGTGGAAACAGTGTCTTTCAGCGGCCATGGGGCCTATACATGAATATACATATAACATTTGTTGATGTTTTTTTCTCCCTGTGACAGTTTGGAAACTAGGCTTTGAGTATATTATTTCATGTAGCCAGGTATAAATTATTACTCTACATATGGAATACATGAATACAGATATCGGAATGGGTGTTTTTTGCTCATTGACCTCCATCTAGTTTCAATTTACTACAGCAATAGAACTAAAGTGAATTTAAATAACGGGCAAGTGACGAGCTGTACATTTAATACAGTGTTTGTGTCTTTCATCTGCTTTATTACTGAAGCTTCTTTAAAAATGTTTTCTCTTCTTTAAACACTGGCAAGTGCAAATTGTGCAGATACGAGATGTTTTCAATTCATCTTGGTTCAACATCTCCATTATAGATATCACTGAAAAAAACATGTCTACATGATCCAAATGATAAGCCTCAAACTTGATTTGTGATGAAGCCTAGCATCAGGATTGCCAAAACCCAAATTAAACTCATAGAATTCTTCTGTGGGTTTTTTCCCTAGTATTTTCAATCTTGACATAGTGTTTTTATGTTAAATTGTAAGATTGTGATGTGAGCCTAAAAGTGGAATCAAAAAGAAAAAAAATATTTGGTCAATGTGTTCTCATTATCCAGATTCTGTGACATGCAAAAATAGTGTAACTGTCAATGATGAGGATAATATAGCAGTGGTAGCATGCACTCTGTACAGGGAGACAGTTCTGAAATGCTGGTTTTGCACAGAGAGGCTGTTTGGCTGCTGTCCTGGATTTCAGTCTGCTCAAGGTGAGGTCATGATGTGCCTAAAGTAATTAACAAGGTCATTCTCACCAGCTCAGTATAAACCTGGAATAACTCTAATGAAGTGTAGAACTATAATGGCTGAGAAGAAAACCTGGGATTTTGTACTGGGCTGCAGTACTGCCCATGCTAGCAATGATACCAGGTTAAGTTGCAAGTAGATTTCATGATGTCGTGGTTTAGGGTCAGGGCAGCCTCTTAAACCTATAACAGACGCTCTCTGTTAACCCCCCTCCCTCCCCAGGAGGGAAGAGAAAGGGAATAAGGGAGAGAGACTTAGTGATTAGAAAAGGAAACTAGAACAGCTTTAATGAAAAGGAAAATAATAATTATAAAAATGGAATATATACAAATATATACAAAACCAGTATGGAACCCAACCCCCCTGATGGTAATTACATCACCGTCACCACTGATGTTGTGCAGGCTTCGGGGGAGTCCCAGACTGGGCCCCGCAGCAGCCAGGACCTGTGTTCAGGAGCTGGATTCTGGTACCGGGTTCAGGAACACGCAGATTGGATCAAAGGCAGAATGAACAGAGTCCTCCTTGGGTGCTCCGAGGAAGGAACCGAAAGAGGACCCGAGCCAAGCCAAGCAAAAGCTGGCAAAGCAGTCCAAGAGGGGAGAGAAGAGCCCAGAGACCCTTCAGGTCCCTCAGCTCTAGACCAAATATGGCGTATATGGGATGGAATACCTCGCTGGTCAGTTTAGAGTCACCCGTCCTGTCCGCTCCTCCCTGCAGGTGCAGCCTTTCACTTTCTGCACCCCCCAGTGTGGTACACAGGACCCAGCAGTGGCCTTGGTCTGCACACCAATCCTTGGGAGTAACTCTAAACATAAAGTGTTATCACTGCTACAAGCAGACACTGTCTGTGAAAACAGGCTGCTGACTTCAGAAAGTGCAGCTAATTAAAAGAACCAAGCTGAAAAGTAAAATTACTGAACAGAATTAGTTCTGTTTTCACTCAAACCAGGACACATGACTTCTCAGCTTTGGGATGATCCTTGGTCATTTCACTCCACTGATGCAGGGGGTTATTTTTTGGGTGCTACTTTCTAACTGAGAATGATTCAACAACCAATGTTAGATCCTTGCCTTCTCTAGCAATGAAGGTTTGACTTTGGTCCTGTTTGTGTATCAGAGCAAAGGGAAAACATCTTAAAAGACAAAAGTGCATTTAAAGAATTGATTGAGCTCTTTAAAATATTTCAGTGGAAGCAATAGAACATACTTTTTGTGATATGTGTAATTACATTTTTTTAGCCATATGGGATGAGCTCACATATGCTTTATACTTGAAGAGACATGCATCCATTAAAAATATCAAAGATCTCACTAAATGAGAATGTGTGAGGATATAGTATCAGTGCATATAATTTAAGATTATTAGCAAGTTCATAATCTATAATCTTAGCATATACAACTGTGTAAGCACATGAAGATAAAAAAGCAGTACTGCAGTCATCAGCACAGTATACTAATGTGTCCTCTCTCTCTGGGAAGTTACCTAGCATTCCCACCTTATGAAAAAGCAGGGTTAATAAATTTTACTCTCCCCCCCCCCCCCCCCCGGATATACTGCATGTAAGGTTTTCATTTTCACATCCTGGGATGCACCAAGAAAAATGTGGCCAGCAGGTTGAGAGAGGTGATTCTTCCCAGCTGTTCCACCCTGGTGAGACCCCACCAGGAGTACTGTGTTCAGCTCTGGGGCCCTCAGCATAAGAAAAACATGGTCCTGCTCAGGACAGTCCAATCAAGGACAAGGTTGACTGGAGGCTGGAACACCTCCCCGTTGAGGACAGGCTGAGAGAGTTGGGATTGTTCAGCCTGGAGAAGAAACGGCTCCAAGGAGACCTGATAGCAGCCTTCCAGTATTTCATGTGGGACTACAGAAAGAAGGGGAGGGACTTTTTATCAGGGAGTAGTGACAGGATGAGGGGTAATGGTTTCAAACTGACAGAGGGTAGATTTAGATTAGATATTAGGAAGAAATTCTTTACTGTGAGGGTGGTAAGGCACTGGAACAGGTTGCATTGAGAACTTGTGGATGCTCCCTCCCTGGAAGTGTTCAAGGACAGGTTGGATGTGTCTTTGATCAGTGTGGTCAAAGGTGTTCCTGCCCAAGACAGGGGGTTGGAGCTAGATGATCCTTAAGGTCCCTTCCAACCCAAACCATTCCATGATTCTATGATTTTTTGAAGATTGCTTGTGTCACTTGTGCCTATTCAGAAATTTTGGCATGGTAAATAATGTAGACATTCATTTTTCATTGAATTTGAAAGGTCATAAGAACCTACAAAATTGCTTTGTTCACATATCATTATAGAAAAGATTATCTACCACTCAGAAATATTCACTTACTCCACCAGATTCAATCATACAACTACTGTGGTTAGCATGATAATGGAAAGTATAGTTACCAAGTAACAAACATTTTGATGTCTTGGTGCCCAGCTATGTTAATTTTTTAAAACATGATTTGCAGGCTACATATCTAACACATTCCACTTTCTGCCCGACTGTAATTTCATGTAATTATACATTATTTTGAGTTACAACTTGCTTAGTAGAATGATTAGTTCTTGATTTATCTTCATGGCTAAAAATGGAGCTGTTACCTGTTTAGGTAATTTTGTTGCTAAACTTTCATATTATCCAATTCATGCCATAGCTCTCATGAAATTCTTCACAAATATTCTAGGGGTTTTTTTCCATTTAAATTCATGTGACTTTGTGAACTGTAGGAACACCCAGACTCATCTTCCTGTTGTCTGCAATTCTCAAATAGGTACAAGTTTGCTTTCTTAATCATGAAGCCAGAAGAGCACATGAGCTGGCCCATGAGCTGGCATATGCATGTAGGGGAAATACTTTTTAAAGCACCAAAGTAGTAATCATGTTTATAACCACAGAATCATAGAATTATAGAATAGTTTGGGTTGGAAGGGATCTTAAAGATCATCTAGTCCCAATTCCCCTGTCACAGTTGCTCAAATCAGGAGCTGAAGATGCATTCTGTGTTGAACATTGTTTCTGAATGTATTTCCTAAATGCTATTCCCCTTTCTTGATTAATTCCTGTATACTATGAAAAAGCAATGCGGTTTTGTTGGTTAGGAGGAAAAAATAAACTTTCTGCTCTTCTAAGTTAGCAACTACAGTCTTTATTTCTTTTCATACTTACAGAAAGAAAACTGTTCTGTAAAAGCAAGAGTTGACATACAATCGATGTAGCACAAGTACTACTGAAGTGAAAGGTCCCACCCAACAACTCCATTTTCAACAAAAATGTTAAAACTCATTCTGTGTGTCAAAGGTGCTGTTCAAGCCAACACCAAAAACATTTACACTGAATAACAGGAAAAAATTGGCCCCTTTACAAAACTTGGGGCTTGTTGACTGGGAATTGCTTTATTATTCTAACATCTCAAAGACTGCTTTCCTAGAAAACGGATCCAGGACCACTACATGATTGTTTATCAAAGTCTTTCTTGCTAGACACTATACAAAGGGCAGTGGGATGTTGTATAATAGTCATCACTTCAGGTAATCGCCAGAGAAGGTAGATTTTGTAAAAGAAAGATCCTGCTGAAACTAATTCAACAGGATGGTGGAAGATGATCTAAATATAATAAAGCAGGCATGTAAAATGACATTTAATGTCAGACTTTGAAGATGGTTAGCACTGTTAAATGGTAAATTAACATTACTAAATCATGGTTTGCCACTACAAAGGTCTTTGGTGACAGAAATGTGAAAACAGGAATATGTTGTTAAACTGAGGGCTGGAATCAGATAGTTTCCAGAGCTATAAAAAAATGGGCAAAGCTGTACCCATGAAAAAAACCCAGACTATTTGGAGTTACAGGAGCTATCACATATTTATGTATTTATGATGGAAATTAATGGTTGGAAACTGTCACAGAGAATAACCAAAAGAATAGTTGATATCTCTGCTTTCAAAAGGAAGAGGGAGAAGAGACATGAAGAGACATGCTATAGTATGTGGGAGACCCCAAATTCAGCAACACCCACATCAGTGTGCCCTAGGATATCACCTGCTATAGAAAAAAACAAAATTACCACTTCCTGAAAGTCCCAGCAACTGAATGAGATAGAGATCAAATGAAAATGATTAGAAAGCTTAATTAGTTGACTAACTATACATATATAACTGTGAATGCTATAAAACTTTTAAATAGCAATGTGTTTTGGAAAAAACAGGTATGATATCAGGAGCTGAAGCTGTAAGAAAATTATAAAATCTCATGGAAGTCTGCTCCAACAGGTGGTCAGACTATTGCTTAGAAAAGTATGCTTTCTTCCAGAGTCTTGGGATCTGCAACAATTTGTGATTGCTAGGGTTTGAAAATATGCAGCCCCCTCTGGGAATTTACAGCCGCAGGACAGGTGATGAGAGCCGGGTCCCTCTGCATGTGATGGCCTCTACCATGCCAGGCAGCTTCTCCACGCCTGCAAGGAACAACTGGGCAGCTGGTCTCCTCTCTGCCTCATGCCTCCCCTCTGCAGGGCACATGCGCCTGTGGGCTGCACCAAACTGTGGTTGCTCAACCTCCCATGGATCCTCATGACTGCCCCAGAAGCTCTGTCTGACAAGGCTGTCCCAAGACCAGACATGCAGGACCCACTGTTTACCACTGCCTAGCAGCTTGGCTGCAGTTCCTATAGGGAATTTCCTACATCAGTGTCCATTTCATTTTTCATATGTGCCATGGAGTGTGGGGTACTGCTGTGAAAGGGGAATCACCCTGGTCATTATCCCTCTCCTTTCAGTTCCACTAGCACATTTACAGCTTTCACTCCCCTCTGAGACTCATGGCATCTGTACTCTACTTATTTATGGGAAATCTAAGTTTGCCAGAGAGCAGACAGAGACTTTTTGGCATTAAAGTCTGTTGGTTTATTAAGAGAAAGCATTAATTTCTATTCCAAATAGTTTCAGAAAATGAACTTGAAAGATGAGTGTAACATGTTGTCCTGGTTTGAGCTAGAACAGAACTAATTCTGTTCAGTGATTTTACATTTCAATTAAGTCTAAGTAAAAGCACATTCTGAAGTTAATGGCACATTTTCACAGGCAGTGTCTGCTTCTAGCAGTGATAACACCTGATGTTTCGAATTACTACCAAAGATTGGTGTGCAGAAAGTCTCTTGCTTGTACTTGCACCTATGGAGACCAAGGTCACAGCTAAATCTTGTGTGCCACCTTGGGGGTGCTGAAAGTAAAAGGCCACAGCTGTGGGTAGGAGCAGACGGGACAAGTGACCCTAAACCAGCGAGGTATTCCATCCCATGTACATCACATTTGGTATAAAGCTGAGGGATCATGAGGGTCAAGTCTTTTCTGTAATGGCCAGCATCTGAGGAGGACCCTGTCCATTCTGCCTTTGATCCTGATCTGTGTGTTCTTGAATCTGGTTCCCATCTGCCACTGAGTCCAGTCTGGGACTTTCCCCAGTACCTGCTCTGTAGCAGCAGTAGTGATGGTGACATAATTGCCATCAGGGGTGTTGGGTTCAATATTGATGTTGTATATATATTTGTATAGAATTAACTTTATTATTATTTTCATTAAAACTGTTTTAATTTTCTTTTATAAGTCTCTCTCCCTTATTCCCTTTCTCTTCCCCTTGGGGAATGAAGAATGGTTGATAGAGAGTATCTGTCATTTGTCTCACATCTGACCCAGCCCTAACCCTTGACACGTGTCTACATGAAGAGATGTCATGTGTGTGTATATTTAATTTTGGTTTTAAACAATGTATTAATCTGCAGTTTAACAAAAATATTGTCTGATGTGAAAACAAATCCAATAAATAATTACACTTCCAGTTCCTATTGCCAGTCAAGTCCTTTGTTTTGAAAGTAGTATCACAAGCAGCCAACCTCTTCCTCTCACCTTCCCAAAATAAAACATCAAGCCAGGATAAAACTGAGTTACAAGTAGGATGTAAGGATTTCAGACAGCACACATAACCTCAGCAATTCTGGTAAATCCCCTGATTGATTCATCCAATTGGAGCTGTTGGACTAACTAGGTCAGAGACTAAATAATACAAAACATATCTCCCAGGCCCTCTAGAAGGTGGTAGAAATTACGGAGGGAACAATTTTGCCAAAGTAGATTTGTCTTTTTTGCAACCAAGCCCACACAAGCCACTTCAGTGGAGCTGGCTCTGTCCTGAAGGCACCTAAACCCCAAATTCTAAGGCACAGCCTTTGCTAAGCAAAGTTTCTGCCAATTTAAAAACTTTTTGTGCTGGTGCATTTGTACATTGTACATTCACACAACACAACAAACAGCCTGTATGCAAAGGATAAGGTTTGGAGAAGTACATTTCTATGCAAAACACATGAGTGAAGGAGGATATCTCCTTATAGGACAAAAAGGAAGAATATATTTTTTTTTTTAAAAGTGGATTTGCAATTTTCCTTTCTTTTGCCAGGAGGGTATTCCAGTCTTTCACTTGAGCTTAGTCACACAAAAACTCAGCACACAGCCACCCTTTTCCCCAAATCATGCAAAAATGCCACTTAACATGGCATTCTGTTGATTCACTGTTCTTTCAAGAAGGTCTGACAATAAAATAATTGCTGAAAAAAAAAATACTGTCACAAGCTGGCCTGCTTGATATCTGCCCAGTAGATGCATGACTATCAGCAGTGCTGTTCTTAAATATTTGTGTTATCACCATGCTGATTTCCAGGCCCATTCTTCCTAGAGAAGTGCCAAAACTATGCACATTATAAAAGTAAGAAGACCCCAAGAAAGGGTGACAGATTTTATCTCAGAACACCTTGTGGTAGATCTAATCACATTCTTTCAGGTTTTAGGTTGTTCTTTTCTTGCAAGATGACTAGAACCATCTTCAGGCAGGCCAGCACAGTGTTGGCAAGCATTTGCTCTGCATGTTCAGAGAGAGTGGACAACTCTTACAGACTCTCATTACCTAGGCCCTGATGCAGAGGCCCCTGGGTAGCTAAAGAGTACCACAAGGCACCACTTTCCTTTCTTGTCTCCCTGCTTCCACAGGCACACCCTGCAAAGCAGACTTCTTACTCTTTGTGTGTAGAGAGGCTCTTAACCCTGAGCATTTGTGACTCAAACTCGTTACACATTCCACATTAAGGAAAGGTTCTGTCTCAAACCTGAACCAAAGCTCGTGTGTGAAAAGTTCTCTGTTGGTTTTGTGAAGATCTTTTACAAGTTTAGCTAAAATGATGGACCTAATGTTGGTATAGTCCATTATCAAGCTTAAAGCTGTTCACCTGAAGAAATGATGCGTAAACAACATACCTACCTGTGGGTGATTGACGTCATTCATGTTTCTTATGAATCAAATATTGAGTATCAAGTTTAAAAGAGAAGCAACCTGTATTTTACACCATTACACTGCTTGGTTTAATTTTACCTGTGTGTGTACATGTTAAACCTTTTCTGACCTGGGGCACAGTGCATTGCATTTACTATTAGGCACAAATAAATCCTAAAAAAACCTACTCTTTTTCAGTGATTCCAGCAATCAGTGAAGACCTTTACTCATTCTCATCTGCCAAGATTTAAGGTTAGGGCAGATCACTAGACCTACAACAGATGCTCTCTGTTAACCCCCATCCCTCCCCAAAGGGGGAGAGAAAGGGAATAAGGGAGAGAGATTTAGTTATTAGAAAAGAAAGCTCGAACAGCTTTAATGAAAATAATAATAATAGAAATGGAATATATAAAAATATATACAAAATCAGTATCAAACCCTACCCTCCCTGATTGCATCACCATCACCACTGAAGATTTGGAGAAGGCACCTGGAAAGTCCCAGGCTGGACTCAGTGGCAGGTGGAAACTGGATTTAGGAGCTGGATTCAGTAGCTGGATCAGGATCAAAGGCAGAATGGACAGAGTCCCCCTCAGATGCTGGCCCTTGAAGAAGAAAGTTTGACCCTCGTGATCGCTTAGCATTATTCCCAATATGACACTCCTCCCCGCAGGTGCAGCCTTGTACCTTCTGCATCACCAACATGGTACAAAAGATCCAGCACTGACCTTGGTCTGCACACCAATCTTTGGTACTCACTCTAAACGTGGAGTATCATCATTGACAGAGTTAAACACATGTCTGCAGAAATAGGTTTCTAACTTCAGACAGTGCAGTTAGAAGAATTTAGCTGAAAGGTAAAATCACTGAACAGAATTAGTTCTGTTCTAACTCAAACCAGGACACTGGCAGTAAAATAAAGCTAAAATTAATATAACTTGTCACGTATTAAGTATTTTAAATTATTATTTATATTTATATGTAATTTCACATCTCTTAAACACAGACAAAGAGATGCAGCAAGCTGTCACAAGTCAGTGACAGTCAATGAGACAGTCCAAATCTGGCTGAAAGCAATGGAAAACAAGTCCAAACAGTACCTTCCCACATCTTTCGGCATCAATTACTGATCACAGTAATGGAGGCTGCATTCAGGGTGGCACTGTCCATTTGGTATTTGCAGGAAGACTTCCAGATTAACTGCAGGAACTGATGCTGGTCCAGCTGGAGACAGCTGCCAAAGTCAACATCTTTTAGATCTGACATAGAACAGAGGTTTTCAGTATTAAGGATCACATACCTGGCAAAAATCCAGATCACGTAATTGCATCTATCTTCTTAAATTATTCTTAATGTAATGAATATGTTACAGTGAACCTTAGAACATCTAATGGGCAATGCATTTGAGCTTTTTGGATATTTAAGCCACCTTCCAAATTCTGCCTCATTTGTTTATTCCTATCTTAGCTTGTGCATTAGACTGCATCATAATCAAGATGGATTTAAAAAAAAAAAAAAAAAACGACAACCTTGTATGAGAATTTCAGGTCCCATTATTGTATTTTCTCTTAAATCTCAACTGCAGAAATAATTCTTTACTGCTTCTCTTAAACTGACATGTTGGTCTGTTTCGTTTGTCTGATTCTTAAAAAAGATACTACAGTACACCAAAAAGATGATTGCACTTATCTTGTGATCAGAATTATCATACAAAATACAAGTTTATATGCTTGGGAAATTTTTCTAGGTTTTGGGATTAATTTCTGTAAAAAGTTCTGAATGAATGCAGGAAGATAACACATACGTGAATTATTTAATTCATCATAAAAACTCTTCCATTTAAAAAACCCAGGTATCTTCTCTTCTGAAAGGTTCTCAAAACATCCATTTATTCTGGTTCCTTCCAACCTTCCTTTTATGTTCTGATTCCAGATTATGTTATTAATTTGAAAGGTCTAGTTGATGGGACTAAATCTGTGGTGCTGCTTTAAACCACTCTTTTGATCCTACTCTAAAATTCAATATAGCATGACTCAGTGCTGTGACCACTGCCAAATACAAAGCCCAATAGGTCAGCTATTCTTTGTTTCTATTGCAATCATGGAAAGTTTTGAAACTCTGCTGATAGAGTCTCTGGTCTATTGATCTGAGCATGTTTTATTTCATAGTATAAGCATTTTCAGATCATGTGTGCAAGAGTTCTTAAATGAGCAATGCTCATGGCCACTATTGCACACAAGGACCTAACAATGTAAATGGGAAATGATTCCATGACTTTCCTTTCCTTTCACTGGAAATGTCAAGAGGTTAGCATTGATTTCACTCTTAAAAAGGTTTTTGTCATCTTTTTTTTCTTTCACCCTGTCTTCTCTGAACACCACCTCTATGCATAGTTAATCAGCAGATTGCAATGTTTATTTCATAAATTTTCATCATTTCACATCTCTCTATTTGAGGACAACTTTCACCTGATATTTATTTCCCTGAAATATTCCACAAATGTGGAGGAGAGTACTTGAGAACTAGATTATTGCCAAGATTAAGACAAATACCTTATAATTCATCAAATGCAAGGAATATGAGAAGGCTGAATGTAAGTATAGAGAAAATGAAGAAAAAGGGAATTACTGTAGCAATGAAGATAATTTAATTTGTGAGAGGAGTATGGTCAGTTGCAGACATTTTCCTCCAGCTGCGCATGGACGGTGGCTTAGTCAGAAATAAATTGGGTAAGAAATCCATGTTGCAGCTAATATTGAGGCTGACTTCTATCTCTGACGCACTCCTAAGTATTGCAAGTCATAGGGAGCAAAGATTTCAAGATAAGGCTGCAAGTAACGTGATACATGAAAATTGGCAAGGATGTTGGAGCTCATCCACCAAAACAATTGTTCCTAAGGCTGCTGACTTGCCACCTTGCAGGTGTTCTTATAAATGAGGCAGGTAGGCCACAGACTAGCAAAATCAGCACTCTTGTTGACTTCAGGGAAGATCACTGGGAATACATTACAGCACTGAGATACAAAGAACTTCATAGGAGCAAAATATCAGGTCAGAAAGAGAAAGTCATCTGAAAGTGAGAGTCACATTGCTCCAACTTGCTGGTTTTTGGAAAGTGCAATTACCTTGTAAGTAAAAATAATCATCTGGATATAATATATTCAGATATTAAGTGGGTTTCAATAATGATATCCCATACAATATCTTCTTTCCTGTCATATCACTAGATGTTATACTGTGGTGGTTCTGCTCTGACATGGACCTCTCAAGCGTAGATAAGGAGGAAGAAGATTTGCATTTTCATTGATGGATACCATCCTTTAAGGAGACTGGCATGCTATGAAAACAACATTTACAGTTGCCATATGTCTAATCAGTATTTTAAACATTACGTTAGCAAAACATGTTATTTAGTGTTCTGCAAACATGACAAAAAAAAGCATTTCTTTTAAAAGTATATTCCAATTATATTTTCCTATCACTATGTTCACTAGCAGAAATTGCAATCAAACACAGCTGTTAGCTTTAGCCTCCTTAATAAAGGTGTTTAGTCCTCATTGTAACCATACAGAACACAGGTAAAACCCACAGATTTCTCATCTTATATATTAGCAACCTCCCCCCCCCCCCCAAAAAAAAAAAAAAACCAAACCAACAAAACAAAACTCAAAAAACTCTCAAAACTCTTCAAATCAATCATTTGCTACAAAATTTAGAATTGCATTATAACTGATCATGACATATAGTAACGGTACCAAGACTTTCAAAAAGCACGTTAGCAAATAAAGTTTAACCCACAGCAAGTCAAACAGAAATGCCAGATGATTTTTGAGACTTAATGGTCAGTGCTTACAGTTGAAAGTAAAGCGCATCTTTTGTATCTTTTACAGCTAAAGCCCTAAGTCTGGTTAGATGGTTTGACAGCAAATTGGAGTAGCTACATAGTGATACCAGTCTAGATGCCATTTTATGTCACAGTTTTGACTCTAGAGAGGATTCTTCTGTTGTGTACATGTTCACCTTTCATTTCTCAGTATATGGAGTAGAGATAAGAAACATAACTAACTTAAAGCACTTTTAAGATTTACATATCACTGAGAATTTAAAGTAGTTCATGAATATTAAATTTTAATAGCCTCTAATACAAGCTGCTGGAAACTTATTATTGTAGTGAATTTAAAGTATTTCTTCTTAGTTTTGCTCAATATATTCCTCAAGAATTTATTAGTCAGGTAAAATAAACAGTTTCTGCCGCTCAGGCACTGTAATTTATATGCAATGTTTGCTTATTACTACAAACCAGTAAATGATGTAACATGCTTTAATGATAAAGACTGTATCAATTCTTTAACTTAACTCCATGCTGTCTTTTTCACCTTCTTTCGCTTATTATACATTGCAAAGTGCTGAAACAATGGTGATATTTCAAATGTCACCTGTTCCCAGCTGCAATTAGCATTTAAAAGCTTAACATCAATTTTCATTCAAATATGCCGCCTCTGTAGTCATGGTAACCTCCTCATCAGCTTTATCTTCTAGCTTTAGAAGATACTGCTGTTGTACTTAGAGATGTTGTCATTCAGGATTTTTCATACTTCTTCCCTCTCCTGCGGAAAAAACACCTCTGTGCTTGCTTTTGCCAAGTTGAAGGTTTACAACAGCAAGAGAAGAGACAGTTTTTTAAAGTTCTACTTCATGGAGCTTCCTGGAAACAGGATGTGGTGAAGAAGAGTCGCTTAAAATTTTGGGGGGCCCCATCACACATGGTGCAATAAACTACATATATGCTACTAAAAACTACATATTCAGTGTATGTAAAAATGAAAACCTAGCTATATATATATAAACGGGCATATGCAGAATCTTAGCAGATGTGTCTTCTCACTTAAGAAGAGAAATATTAAACCGGGTGTAAACCAAAGACAATTTCATTGGTATAATCTAATTATCCTGCATTTATCCAGGATAGGCTCTCACATTTAATTTTATGAGAAATATATGGAATTTATTTGTTACTTATGCTCCTTATATTAACTTAACTGTGCTTTCATTATTTCTGTCATCATTATTATGTAGCATTTACGTGAGAACAGGCCAGCTGATTCAAAATTCTCAAGTTCTTCGTAGAGATACACACCTGAGAGCCAGATTTTACTGTCCTTAGCTTGCAGTACATGTTTTCTGTTGGGAGAAAAAGCATTGCAAATACAGAGAAACAGACAGATATTATAGGAGATACTATAACATAATTATAGGGGATTTTCTACATATTCTCCCAGTGGTCATTCACAAAACTCACCTGCTTCTACTTTTATTTCATAACTTGATAGAAGTTTGGGTGCATCCCAGCTTGCCACTGGCCATCTGTAAACCTGTGAAAACATCTTCTAGGTATTTCTCTTTCAAGTGGCTACTTCTCACAGATTCCAAGCCAACAATACAGCAGCCACAAGAAATCATGTAGGCGTGCTTACCTTTAATTCTTCTCATCTCTGTATAGCAGGCACAGGTTGGATATTTGAGATGTAGGCCCTTCATCTGTGTCTTGCATGTGTGGATATAGGCAGTAAATCTGCATTTTATGTAATTTTTACTTATGTGGTGGCTCTAGAAGGATGATCAAAACAATCTCCACTTGTCTCTTTGCATCATCCTAAGCCTAAACAATATAAGTCTGCATAATCAACAGGCACTCTCTCTCAGCTGTCAACCACTAATGAGAAGCTCACAATGTGTAACGTGAAATACATGTAAACCACCTGTGCAAACTCCGGCTGTAAAGGACACTTTGTATATGTGAGTCAGCCATGGCTCTCACTGGAAATTGTTGACATTTTGGAAGTATCACCTGAACTTTTTGCATGTCCACATGGTCTCTAAAATGCCTATTGCTATTTGGTGTGTCTGGTTTTGCCACGTCATGGCTGTCTAGAAGAACTCACAGGTTTCCAATTAATGCCAAGGCCAGCCAAACTACCCAGATGCTGCAAACTGCCAGTGTGGAGACACGAGATTACTTCAGTTTATCCATGGATTGCCATGTAGCTTTTTCTAACAACGGCACAGAGTAGGAGTGCAAGTGATGTTGCAGTAGGGCAGCACCTGTATACTCCACTGGATCTACAGCATGCAGCACCAGCAATCAGCTGTGATACAGCTGCAGTGTCACAATTCCATTGTGTTTGAATCTTGAAGGAACTACTTCACAAAGCACAATTTCTTGGGGAAATCCCCATGTTGAAAGACAGAGACCAAATTAGAAAGGGAATGTTCTGTCTGTGAACTTCCCGTTTTCTGGGGTGTTCAGTGCATCTTTATTGTTCTCAGTGACAACTTTGAAATGCTGTTTGAGGAAATTTTTTTCAAAAGCACATTAACAATGATTAATGACTTTACAGTGAACATGATGCCTTCCTTAAATTCTAAACCAAACCCTTTGCTAGAAGTGATGAATATGACATCAATTAATCAGCATCGGCTAACCCAAGATAAGGGGGGAGGAGGGAGGAAGGGAGGGGGGGAAGTGGAGTGAGGGGGGGGGGGAATCT
>JANVCC010010406.1:20444465-20504117 GCA_025345505.1 Todiramphus chloris collaris | reverse complement strand
GGGCGGGGCGGGGCGGGGCGGGGCGGTGAGGACCCCGCGGCCGCCGCCCGCCGCAGACGGAGAGGGGCTGTGGCGTTGGCCGCCCGCGCCTGTTGCCGTGCCCCTGCCGAGCGCTCCGCGGGCCGGCGCGCAGCGCAGCGCAGCGCAGCGCACCGTCCGGGTGAGCGTTGCCGCTTTGCGCGGCCGGGTGCTGGGCTGCGGCGGCGTGGGGTCTCCCCTCCTCAGATGCCCGCCCCCGTGGGTGGTACTCGGCTGCTGGGGGGTGCCCTGCGCCCTTGCCAGGCGGTCGGTGCCTCCGCGGTGGGGGCTGGGGGACTCTCCGGTGCCGGACCCGCTCCCCTTGCGGAGAGGGGAAAAGTTTGTGGGGCGCAGAGGGGTGCGGATCAGAGCGGTGCGAACTTGGGCTGAGTTAGGCGAGGCGCTGCGGCATCTCGGCGCGGGGACGGGAAAGGTGGGGCGGCGGGGCGGCGGGCGGCTGCGCTCCGCCGGGGATGGGATCCGCGGGCAGGGGAGGCGAGTCTGGCTGGGCGCTGCTGGGGCATCGCGGGCGCTTTTCCTGTTACCCCATTCACTTGATTTACAACGGTGTGGGGTGATCGGCCAACCCGCGTAAATTGCGCACAGGAGTGGTAGTGCCGTTCCGATACCTACACTGCTTCGCGTTTCTGTGGCAGTCCGGTGAGCAGTAACTGTTAGGGTGGGACTGTATTTTGCAGATGGAGTATGTTTCAGTGCTATCTTCTCAGTATGAAAGCTGCTCATAAAAGTCAGGAGGAACTGTTTGTGACTTAGTAACTTTTAAGTAAATAACTGCAAGTAATAATTCTGTATTTGAGAATACAAAACAAATTATTGATTAATACATTGTTTAGTGTTCAGCTGTTACTAGAAAATACTTGAATTAGTGAAGTAACAGTAAAGACTAATGCTGAGTTTTGTTTAGGAAGTATTTTCTATTTTGTGCCATATAAAATGCGACTTAGTATGCGAATGCATGCGTAACTGGTTTTGACATTACATATATTCTTCAAATTCAGTAACCAAAGCACCTGTAATTATATAGTGCTTTTTTTTCCTGTTTTTAAAGTGCTTTTGATCTATTATGCTCAGCTCTGGCATAGAAGAATAGTCTTCCTCACATAGTTTAATTTCTCACTGTTTCATTTTGTTCCAGGATCAACTCCTGTGTAAATGTAAGCTATTTTCTTTAGGATCCATACAAGGAACACTTTTGAAAGATACTTACCATATAGATATTCTTAGTAACTTACTATATTTATAGCTGAATGTGTGATATAAAATAAAACAAAACAAAACCAGAAGTGAATGAAAAATTTGTCTTGGTCCAAGCTAGTATCCTAGTTCTGGTAAGAAGCAATCTGAGTTCTCTGTGTAAACTTGAGCCGATTTTGCAGAGGAATTAAAGAAACTGTAGCTATATTAGGTCCTCATTTCAATCTTGCTCTGGTGGCATAGTGTTTTACCTTCATGTAAATGACTGTTACGCTATGCACATGCAACGTTTCAGTTAATACTACCTCAGCTGCCTAAAGGTCTGATGAGGTGCTTGTTAGCACTTTGATTGCTTTTTCATACATTATTGCCCCTGCATGTGGGATTTGGATGTCACATGATCATGATGGAAAGTAATTACAGAAGGTAATAATGTTTGGTGTATCCATCGAAATAGTAGTTTCTTAATTTTTATGTAACATTTGGGGATATTTTTCAGCTTCCACTAGGATATTTTTTTGCTCTGCATCTGAGGAGAGCAGAGACTCGGGCATATTAGAGGCAGAAAATGATCTGAGTATTGATAGACTGTTATCTGCAGGGTTACTGCTGAAACAAACACATCATTGCTATATCTGATGGGATATGGCAGGGTTTTATGTTACCGTTGGTAATATTCTGCTTTAAATTCTAAATTTAACTCTGCCTGTATAATGGTTTTTAGAAGATTCTAATCGCACACTGTTTCACTAATACTAATAATACCTGTTTATCCTTTTAAGATGAATGAAGAAAATACTTCCTATGAAGAGTAAAAGTACTTGATTCTGGGAAAACTCTTAGAGCACTTCTGACTTCAAAGCTGGAGAAAAGTATGAAGAAAAACTCCATCTGACTCCCTCAGCATCTCACACAGAACACAAAATGGCTCTTCAGAAAAAGACTGTTGCTGGTGTCTTGGAGGAGTGGTGTTTGGAGGAACCATTGTTTGGTTGTAGACAGCACCAGAATGTTAGGAAAAAACTGAGACTGATACGAATTATAGGGCTTCTTGTCAGTGTAATGACCATTAGTACTTTCTCTCTTTCAATCAGTGCCTTTTTCAAGATGGAACCACATAGCATGGCATTGTCCAGCAGCCTAGATAGCCAAAAGCCGGTGCGTGGGCACCAAAGAACTCTGTTGGATTTCACAGAACAGAATGAAAATGGCACTCCAGACACACACGCTTCTATGAAATACGAAGCTGAGCACAACGCAACAGATGATCATGCCAAGGGAGAGTACCCTGAGGACCTTTTTTCTCTTGAGGAGAGAAGAAAGGGAGCAGTGATCCTCCATATAATTGGAATGATTTACATGTTTATAGCCTTAGCCATAGTCTGTGATGAGTTCTTTGTTCCTTCCTTGACTGTCATCACTGAAAAACTGGCCATATCTGATGATGTGGCAGGGGCAACCTTCATGGCTGCTGGTGGGTCAGCCCCAGAACTCTTCACTTCTTTAATAGGAGTGTTTATATCCCACAGCAATGTTGGCATTGGCACAATAGTGGGATCTGCCGTGTTCAATATCCTGTTTGTTATTGGAATGTGTGCTTTATTTTCTAGAGAGATCTTGAACCTTACTTGGTGGCCACTCTTTCGAGATGTGTCCTTCTACATCATTGACTTGATCTTGCTAATCATCTTTTTTCTGGATAACTTTATCAAGTGGTGGGAAAGTTTAACGCTCCTAACAGCATATTTTTGCTATGTGACTTTCATGAAATTCAATGTTCAAGTAGAAGAATGGGTGAAGAAGCTTTTGAACAGGAACAAGGTCGAGAAGGTAACAGCAGCAGATGCTGAAGGAAAGGTTGGTCAATTTTTAATCAGCATATTTGTAATGATGTCCTTGTAAGTGCAAAGCCCTTCTGTGCCGTAAGGATCTTGATACAGTGCAGCAAGCAATATAAGCAATTTCCATGGGTTGCTAAAAGGTTTTTTTGTTTTAACAGTCCAATAGGATTGAAAATGTAACACATGAGGTAGCCTTCTTGGAAATCAATAGCTTTTAATTCCAGAATGATCCTCATCATGCACAAAGCAAGAAAAAACACCAGGAAAAAGACATAAACCTTTACTCAGCATTTTGGTACATTGGTGAAGTTTGAGATGTAGCTATTTTTTTCCCTGAGCCTTTGGGTTAAATAGTAACAGTAGCTGGGGAGGCTCTTGTGACAAAACTTGTTTATTTTAAGACTTTAATGCACTGTTTTCCTCAAAAAAAAAAAAAGCAAATCACTCAGAACAGTATACAGAAGTATTTTTATACATATTTTTCATCTCCTGATGCTGATACATAGTATTAACTTCCAGTTGTAATTAGTGGCAATTACATGAAAACAAAACTTCTGGAAAAACAGTGACCACAATGGGCAAAAGGCAGAGGTCCTCTGTTTAAGCAGGATGGTTTCCCATTCATGGTATTTGCAACTAAGCAAACTAGTTTTTGGCCTAATACCTGGCCGCTAGTAGAGAAGGGCATTTATGGACAGGGGGCTCCATGCGTCTTCAGCAGTTATTGCCATCTTTTTAAACAACTCTCTTCTTAAAACAGGCTATATTTAAGGCACTTACAAGCACAATCTATCAATATGTATGTAGCAGTATATTAACTGGATGTTTAATACAGAAATTGGAATATCTGGTTTTATATGACAGTAGACTTATTCACCAGATAAGGTTTTATTATCCAGTAATTATTCAGAGTATCCAGGAACTCTTCACTGCTTTATTTCTTTCATTTAGCAGTCCTATTTGAGTGGTTCAGAAGAGATAAAATACACTGATGCAGGTGTACAGGCATATAAACAGGAGGGTAGAGAGGTGGAGCACATATAACTGTAGTGAGAGTCTACCTGCCTGTGAGTAACAGGAAACTGATGATTCTGCCTGTATGCCTAACTTGAAAGAGAGTTTAATTTTCTCACCGAGTTTAACACCTATACACTTTCTTGTAGTTTTATATTTGCTTTTTCATTTTGTTCCCTTTCCGAAATCAGCATTCTCACCTTCATCTTTCTCAAAATGCATAATTGGGATTTTTATAAGTAAATGAAAAGACCCAACAAACACCCAACAAAGTACTTGTCCTAAAGAATGAAGGGCTTCTTTAACTACATTGGTTGGCTTTTTTAAATAATGTAATGTTTCACAGTGCTTTTTAAGTACTTGGGTTGCCCATGCTGTAGGGTGAGGTGTAGTAGCTATATAACATGGTAAGTCCTCAAATAGTTTCAACTGTATAGAGTAAATAATTTGTGAGCCATATGAAACATGGTAAGTGTTTAAAGTACTCTAGATGGGCCTGATTTTAAAAAGGTACCTTTAGGAGTGCTCCTTTGTTGTTTGATATATTAATTGCTTTTCTTAGAGTTCAGATAGGGGTAAAAAAAAATATCGTAAAACTGGCTGCTTTTTCCTAAAATCAACAAGCTTTGCATCATATGTTTAATGAAGATATTTTTCTTGAATTAACTTGAAGTTAAATAAAATGATAAAATAATGTATTTATAAATTATTGAGGGGTAGAGGATGATGAGAGAGATTCTCCAATTTTGCTGCAATTTAACTAATACATATTTTCTGCTTCTTGGGGAAAAATAGCTTCTGAAGGCATCAGACCATGTATTTCTTCTATGAGCTGTGCTGTTAAGATAGATTTTTGAATATCCATCTAAAACTGTAATTGTAACCCATTATGAATTATTTTACTATTCGGTTGAACAGCATTTAGCAGGAAGAATTTACTGATAGCAAGGATGTCACAAATAATGTTCTTTGGAAGGAACCTCACTGAGGTTCTATGCAACAAAGTAAAAAATTACGGTATGTAGTTCCAGGACTGACAGAAATGCCTAGGATTTTTGCCTTGGTAGTTTCTGCTTAAAGCAAAGGACAAAATGTTCTAGTAGTCTGAGGTCTGGAGCCTAATACTGAATGCAGTGCACATGGGTGTTCCTAACCAATGGGGGATATAATTATTGCAGAGGTGGTATACTTGGCTTTTAGTGGAAAAAGGATGCTTCATTTCTACAGTGTTAGCCTAGATTGCTTCTAGTCACTGAGAGCATACTATGTCAATGCGAAGTAAAATTGTATATAATCCAATTAATATATCAAATGCCAAATTTGTCATCTCTGTTGTTTCCATTGGAAACTCTTTCAGTCTTCCTTACTCTACTAGGGCAGAGAATTGTTAGCAGCTCTCTGGAATCAGTGTCTTGGAAGAACTTTTATTTCAGGAGTGTTTAGAAAATTCTCTTCTTTCCTCTAACTGATACTCCTTCTGCCTATCTGTTGTTGATTATGTTGTTGATGCTGCTGTTGCCAAACTGGCAAGTGTTCTGTTAAAAGAACGTGCTTGCGGTATTTATCTTTAAGACTTTGTGTTGAAATCTGAAAGCAGCTCAACAAAGTTGAGAGGTCTAATTAAGGCGGCATAAAGCTGGATAGTTGAAAGGTTAGGTGACTTATTAGCAAACAAGTATCAAAGAGTAAAAATCTGATCAGGTTAAAAAAAACCTCTTGAGATACTAAAAGGTATTTTTATCCTAATTTCAGTATGAAATTCAGGTTGAAGAAAGTTATGTTCTCAAGAAGGACTGTATTTCCCATGAGAAAAAGGTCTTAGATATGAAATTATATTTTTCTGTTTAGCTGTCACTTCCTGTAGATGTATTAATTGAGTTGCTAGAATGCATACGTATCATTAGATGTCTTAGATTCCTTTCTCTCATCCCCATTTTTAGGACTTAAAACACTTTTTTTTCACTAGAAAACTGTGAATATTTGAGATTAACTACTTTTTCTGATCTTACTTTCTCTATTATGTTAGTTACTTGCATTGAGGTGAATGTAAAGGTGAATGCAGAGTACTCTATGAATTTCATTGTGCTCACTCTTTTCCTCCACAAGTTTTCAAATAAATACAGTCCAAGGTCTTAAAGGTACAAGTTGACAAAAATTTGGTAACTTGAATTTTGGCAAAAATTTGGTAACACCGATGGAAACAAGACTGCAAGCTTTTTGCATTTCCATTTCATGGGGTGCACTGACCAAGGCCTTGTTTGAACTGTGGATAGTCTCATGCCCCACCTTACCCTCAAGGAAGCCTGATCACAGCCTGATGCTGCTGAAATCCAGAGAAGATCTACAGTGTAGGGTGGCATATGGCATACGCAGCCCCTGACAAGCAACACAGAGCCCGGTGAACTACCCTGAAAGGGTCCTACAGTACATACTGCAATCCCAGCAGCAGCTACCTGGAGAAGTCTCTTTTAGCCTAATTTGTTCTGTGGCATTATTTTTAGGTTTTATGTACTTATCCTTCAAAGAACAGATGATTTTTCGGAAGCACGGAGGAAATTTTGCTATTAATTCTACATCTTTCTCAGTTACGAAGTTTTAAAACAGAAACTTGAACTTGAGTATAATGGACAGGAAGAGGAAAATGGAAGAAGGTGTTGTACAAAGTTCTTAAAAATAAGACTTTTTTTGACCTTCTCTAAGGTTTCCATTTTTCCTTCATAGTTTGGTCTGGTGAAGGCATGTTGAATATATTAAATCATGGTAAAACGTGAAATTACCTTTCAGTTTTTAAGTACTTGTTTTCTTTAATGTAGCATGGAGATCGTTGTAGAAATACTTGAATCTGATCACTCAATAAATAACTCAAACCAGTTCTGTTTGGCAACTAGGAGAACAGAATGTGGGTGGCACAGGGATATTGTGCAATGACATCCTTTTCACTGACAGTACCATTTTAGATAAATACCTTATGTTATATAGAAGACAGTTACAACATTTCTACATTTAGAAAGAACTGCATTTGGAAAATGAACTATTTTTACTAATAAGACACAGTTTGACATTATTTTATTGCCAATTTTATTGTCTTAAATAGTTTGTGTGTGGTATTTTAAGATCTATATTGATCTTAAGTGTTGCCACACATTTAACAGGAGTATTTGCATTCTAAAGGACTGTTAACAACATTTTTAGGTACTTCTCTAGACTGTATTAACATTGCACATGCACAATCACTATTATGATCTATGATGAAACATGTTCTTTAAGGAAAAACACAAATTGCTTGCACGATTACATGAAAAACTGGAATCTGCTATAGGTCTGGGTTTGTATTTGGTCTGGACTAATGAACAGGTTTTGGGTTTTTTTCAGAGCTTCTTGGTGTTGAATCCACAGTAAAACTCTGTAGAATAGCCTTCCTTCACTCACCACCACTAAGAGCTATTTTGAAGTGGTGTTTCCTAGTTCATAGGGAGATTGGAGTTCTGCAGACATTTCAAGTTGGTTTACTTTTGCAAGCATGTGTGTGAATATAGCACCATGGGTATCTGCACATCTGGACATACGCAAGATGGTTTCCTTGTCTTAAGTATGTGTTTGGAACATTAGCAGTGTCACTGCTCTTGTACCATGTTTTGTTTTGGTAAAAGCATAGTTTTCTATTATGTTTTATCTGCTTTTATTATCTCAAAAACTTCAAAATTACTTCTGTTTTAACTTAATATTACTCCCGTAGCAGTAACTGTTAGTTAATTTGCCTTGAGTATTTAGCATTGTTGATTCAATTTAGGGATATTAATGACATACTCAAATGCTCATACTTTATATATGCAACCATTAGTACAGTGACATGAATACTATTCTCAGTTTATTTTAGTGCCTGTCAGTAATTTATTGGCTACAAAGCAATGATTATAGTGGTTTTTGTCACTAGAGTCTCTTGGTTTTTTTATATACCCTGGTAATAAGCAGAAAGTGACAGCATGGAAATGCAGTGTAGATTAAATGCTCTTAAATCATGGCCATCCACTAAGATTCATTAGGCAACCCTTGCTAATTGTACTGGGAAAAGGAAGCTTAAAACAGCCACCTTTAATGGAAAGGAGACATATCCATCAACATATTTAAAAATGCAAATCCTATACAATTAAAAAGAAGTCAGATAATACTTCTTTGAGGCTGCACAAAACCAGATATGTTAGCAAATGTTAACCATGCTGTATTTCAGAACAGCTCCAGAGATTATTACATTCATCGTGCTAAAAACTGTATGAAGAGAGGAATATGCTGTCCTAAAGTCTGCAGACTTTTATAAATGTTTTTTCCTTCTGTCACTGCAGTCTTGGATGCTTTGATCCAGATCCTCAACAGAATGTGCGAGCTACAGGAGACTGTAGGTGGAATTTCAATCCCCAGATCAATATATCAGACCTCAAAATATCTGCCTGCTTGGGGGTACTTATACTCTGAAGGAGCTTCACTTTTAAACAGAGAAGATCTTCAGATGCCACAGTTTTGCTTCCAGGCTTGTTTAGAAACGCCAGATCCAGGTGGAGCAGTGTGGTACTACTGCTTTTCTGTCTAACCTACGGTCCTCTACTTTTCTTCCCTAAACCAGCTCTCCTACTTTACCTCTCACACTAATACTTAACAAAATCCAGTGGTTTTTATAAGCTCTTCAGTTTCTGATAGTGAAAGTGCTCAGTTTTTATGCAATTATATAGACATCTCCCACACTCATTGCACACTTTGTGGTGTTCCACTCATCGTACGCAGGATGTGTATGGCAAGGCACAGATGACTTCCCAGCTTTTTCTGCCCTTGTTTTAAAAGTTAATAGTGAGCCTCAGCCTTTCACACGGTGGTTTTTTAAAGGGTGGGTGTAGGTACCCATCTTTAGTAAAGTGGGGGATGTGGGTTGTGGAAGCTGCCGTAGACCCGTGCGTGTTGCAGCATTGAGGGTGTCACAGTACAATGATGTTTTGAGCACTTGCTAACTTGAGGGTGGCCTTGGCTTTTGTGAGTGGTGACAGTCCCTGTGCAGCCAGCACTATGCTGCCAGGGCCATGTGCCAACAAATCAGGTCTGATGAAGTGCATCTGGCCTGTTAATGATCTGGGGGTTTGTTGGTGTTATTAGCAGGAGTCAGTTTTCCACTGACAGCTGTAGAGGTGAGAAAACAGTCTGTCTTGAGTCCTTTATCCTTCTGAAATTGTTTCCAAGAATTCCAGCCTTTTGCTTTTGTAACTGTACATTAAAATTATAACTAGTTTGAATGTGTTAGTCCTTAATGGATAGTATGTTCATACTGAAGAAAGTCCCATAACAAGAGCAATGTAGAAGTGGAGAAGTGTAATCAGAACCGTTCTTAAAAACTGAAGATACATGCCTGTACTTGTCTGGTGTTTGTTGAAAGCCAGGCTTTTTAATCATAGAAATTAGAGCCCTGTGCAGAAAGCTTTTGAAAAGGACTAAACCTGAAGTGAACAGTCTGGGCTTCTATTCTCTGTTACTTGTGTTTGGATGCTAGTATGTTTTACAGAGAGTAAGGCAGTGTGGAGTTTGGACATTTATTAACCTTTTACCCCTTGGGTACAGACAACAAACATACAAAACCAGTGAGTGCCTTCTGGTAAACAGCAGTCTCATGTTGTACCAACATTTCAAAATTGAAATAGCTTCCCTTAGTCCTTTTGACCAAAATTCAATCATTTTAGTCAGCAAAGGGAAGAAATACGGAGACAATGAGAATCTGAATGTTTGCACTTCAGAAGATCTATGTAGGGTGAATGAGTATTAAATGTGTTTTATACATAAGATATAGGACAGATAGGAAGATGTATTATATATAAGTAAACAGCTATAGTACCTATAACAATTGATTAAGACATCTCTTATCTATTTATCAACCCTTTTTGCTATTTATAAAATAAACTTTAATATAAAGAAAAAGACTTCTTAATTTTTCTTCAGTCATCTATAGTGTTTTCCTAACCTGCACACTACCACTAGTGTGGTATTACTAATTCTGTAGAATAAAGAATGGTATTTTTTTCACCTTAAACTAGATTAGCTATATTCCATTGTATTTTAGCCAGCTCTTATTTAAATACCACTTTTTATTAGTTAACTTGATCACAACATAGCATCACATGTCATTCCATTAATCTGTGCAGCAGTTAAGTGTGCTATTAGCACAAACTAGAGGTTCCAATTCTTTCTTGGCACTGGCAGCATTTTTAGAACCTAAAATGACAAGATGGAGTGAAGTCAGATAGCTGTAATGAATGTATTATGCACAAACCAGTAGGTATCATTAGGTGAGATACAGATGGTTTAGAAAAAGGAAGGTGACTGTTTTTGTGATGTTTTTTTAATCCAAACCCCCTTATTGAAAATCAAAATATTCCTTTATCAGTACAAACCAAATATCTTAGTAATACTTGGCTGTGCATTCCAAAATTCTGAAAAATTGATCTGTCAATAAGATCTCCTTACAGAATGCTCTTGACTCTCTGTTGTTCTGTTTTAACAGAGAAGTAAGTATTTTTAACTATTATTAATTTTCATATCAAAGTAATAAGATGATAATCTAGTCTCCATCACATTAGGTGCATAGACAACTGTGTGAAATCACAGTTCCTCCCCTCAGTAGCTCATGGTGAAAAAAGTGCCATTCAGAGTACCCAGTAAGAAGAATAAAATTAATCATGTATATAATTTTATCTACATTGATATATGCTTACCCTTCTATATTGTTAGCATACCATCAGTCTTGTCATCATATGAGCTGTCATTGAGTTGCTGGTAACTTACTAAGCATAGGTAACCAGGAGACAATTTAAAGAAATAATTTTTACTTCTGGCAGAAAATTGAGCCTCATGGCTTGTCAGGGCTATGAGAGTCTTAAGTGTTGATCATGTACTTATTTCTACAGCAGGTGGAGGGTTCAGAGCTCACGTTGCCTGCAAAGCAGCTTTATCTAGTGGTGTAACTACTGCTCTGCATTAGTCAACAGTGGCTCACTTTGGGTAATTTTACTGTCCCTGGAAGATTAAAATTTCATCAGAGAAATTCAGAGAGTAGTTACTGCTCAGTTACTGTTTTTTGCACTATTCTGTTACTGTTCCACTGTCCTCTGTATCATTGTAGTTGTATTCGTTTACATGAATAGCCATAAATAGCAATGATCTTGAATGACATCTTTTAAGGTGAGTGTGTGAGAATAGGCTTAAAAGTGTGTGTGCAGTGATATTGACATAGCTATGAAGTGCTGCACTTAAAGGAGGAGTAGATTGATGCAAAATAATTTCTTCTTTGAGAAAGAACAAAGGTAGCAGGGAATTTGTACTGTGTACTACGCTGACAAATTAATCATAATTTTTCCTCAGGAAGTAAGCCTGCTTTATCACCTCTTAACTGCTTACTGCTGAGAGTCTAGTCTAAAGTCAGTGGTAATACCAGTGACATTTATTGCATAACCAGCCAGTGTAAACTCTTCACCCTCTCACATTGCTGTAAAACAGCTCTAGTGGATGTAGAGCAGTAAAGAAAAGGCAAGGTCCACTGTCACAGCGTATGTCTGATGATCTTTAGGGCATTATTTGAGACTTGTCCAGTTATGTAGGGTTTTGCCTGAGGGAAAAGGTTGAAGTTTGCAGGGTTTGAAAGGCTAGAGGATAAGCACCATTTTTTGGGATTAATCAGATGCTAATTTTGTTTAATTTGTGTGCAAGCTTTTATCATATTACTAATTGTATTCCTTTTATTGCTACCAGGCACTATCATCAAGTTACCATTAAGCTAAAATTTACGGCAGTCATGTTTTGAGTGGGGGGGGGAAAAACCAAACCAAAAAACAAACAACAAAAACTCCACAGATTTTAGAGTTCCAGAAATGGCTTTGTTCAGGAATAGTTGGAAATAGTTCATAGTAGTAAGTTGCTTACATATTTTTTAAATTACAGATTAAGTTACTTAATTACATTAAGTTACTGCAGTTTTGGAGTAGTTATCTGACGTAATTTGAAAGCACCATGCTGTCTAGCAGCTAGTTTTTGTTTCTGTAATGATTTTATTGCTATGTAAGTATTCCTTTTTTCTGCTTTATTCTTAATTTTATTTATTGCTGCACTTTTAATTTCAAATGTTTCTGGGTGGAGGCATATCCTGTTTGAAGGCTTCATCCTGACTGGATTTCTAAATGCTGCAGTGATGCAGAGTTATTTACAAACTTTGGATGAAGAAGTCATTATTATTTCCTCTCTGTATTGAAAACTGTGAAAAACAATTAAGTTACCCAGCTCAGAATGAGTTTTTGGCCCCATGTGTCATTGAAGCAGGCACAGCAATGCTAGTTTCTCTCTGGAAGTCACAGATAGTTTTGAGTTAGAAGAGACTCATGTGTTCTAACTGCAAAATTCCTCTTAAATTTAGTCAGAGAATGATCATGAACTAGATTTTGGAGGTATATTGCCATTACATTTTGTGTTCAGTTTCTGAGATAAAATTACTACTTGCTGCCAGTGAGAATCCTACTCGACACATTATTGTGAAGTGACTTTTGTAAACTTTTAATTGACTGGTTCTCAGTCTGTAGTGGAACCATTTATTATGTGTGGGTGTATGGGCACACCTATGCATATACATGCACACGTATAATCATGAGTATGAAAGGTGCTTTGTAGGCCATATTGAAGGTCAGGGAGATACAATGTGGATCCATAGGATGCTAATTTGCATGCTTCCTATGTCATTTCACCTATCCTCTGCCCAGTAATCCGTAAGACTTACTCAGATTATTAAAATTTGAGCAGCACTGTTCTCATAGGCTTTTTCCAGATTAGCTGTTCAGAGAAATATGTGTCTGTTTTCTCCTTAAATTTGGACTCCTTTCAAGCAACAAATCACTCCTGCCTTAGACCGAGGACATGTTGTACTGAGCTATTGCCATATTTTATTACACCTTAATATATCATATTAGTAATTCGTGCTATCGTGTGCCTCTACAGGGATAGAAACAGGAGGTCTGCATTACCAGAGAGGAATGATTTCTTGCTTTCCAGTGAGGTAACCAGGACTTGATTCTATCGTGGGAATGGTGCAGGGCACTATTCTTTACTACGTGACATTTCATGCAGAGAAAAGGCCATTTCTTATTGAGAGGAAAGGTCAACAGTTGGAATTGCAGTGAATAAAATTTGTTACATAAGCAATAAACTGCACAATAAATTGGGATGTGAATTTAAAGTATTGCACTTAAAGTATTTACCCAGAAAGTGTAAGTGTTCTTAAGCACAGGAACAGAAAACTCACCAGACCTACTCTCTAATTACTTGTGGTACACACATTTATGAATATATTAGTAATAGCAAATATCAATATTGAAAGCATTTTAAAATACATTAGTACTGAAATGGCTTATTGAATTATTTGGCTAACTTCCTTTGTCTGTTGTTTGCTTGTAAGTGATTATGCAAATGTATTCAGCATGTAATATGTAGATATATATAAAAATATATAAGTAACATATATATGTTTAGCACCCAAAAAGCGTGCAACCTCTTCTTTTTTTATTAAGGACCATGGGAAGTAAATGTTGATTGATAATCTCACACATGGACACGCTTCAAGAAACATGGACTCTCATTTTAAAATAACAGCAGCCAGCTCAGAAAGAGGCATGGACTGAACTGCAAACTCATGCTTTAGTTTTGGATTTAAGGATCAAGACTGTCTCTCTCTTTCATTTAATCTTCTTAGAAACCCGTGGCTTTCAAGCCTTGTAGAACGTTTTACAGTGTGCTGTCGGAAGGTTTATTTCTGCTTGCCTGATTGGATTACTGTGTGCAAGGAAAACAATGGTGAGCATACTGATGGCAAAATGGCATTGAGGCAAGGCAGAACATGTGGCATCCAAGCGTGAGGTGGTAGATACGGCAGTGGTGACGCTTGCTGGAAACTAGCAAACAAACCAGATAACCATATATGAAGCTCTCATTTAGTGGCATGCTATTTTTGAAGCATCTCAGTAAGCATAATTTTTTTAGCAGCCATTTTTGTCAAAGTTTTAAATGTTAGTAGATTTCCTGCTTAAGAACTCTTCCCATCGTGGACCTTATTGTCCCTTCTTAAAAAATACTAGGATAAATAGTAGGGAAGAAGGTGAAATTGGACTTTATAAAACCTATAGGTGTGGATAATTCCAAGATTTTTTTGTTGTTTTTTTGTTTGGGTTTGTTGTTTTTTTGGTGTGTGTTTTTTGGGAGTTTTTTTTTTTGCTTGGGGATTTTTTATTGTCATTTTGGGTTTTGTTTTTTTTTCTTTTTCTTTTTTTTTCTTTTTTTTTTTTTTGTTTTTGTGAGGAAAAGGTCCACTGAATAGAAGCTAGGTTTGAAGTTGATCACAAGTTTTACTGTTGGTTTTGATGAATGTGGAATTAAGCCCACAAGTCAGATCACTGAGAATTATGATTGTGTTGCATCTTTGGTCTCTCTGTGCCCCTATGTAATTCCAAGCCTCAGATGGTTGCCTTCCATATTAAATCACCCTTACCAGACAAACAAAGCAATTTCTTTAGGACTCGGAGCAAGTAAACCAGGCTTCATCAGCTTTTTGTGCCCTTGGACTTAACTGGGAAAGGGCACTCAGTGTTTCATAGCCTGACCTGACCTGTCATGTGGGTAGTTTATGGATTGTTGATAAATCTCAAAGCAATTACTGTATGGTAGGCTCGTAATAGTCTTTTAGACACCTCATCCCTAGAAACCACTGCTGCCTTTATAATTTTTAGGAGTCTGCCTCTTTAAGGTGAATACTAGGTATGGGTAAAGTCAGTTAATTGCTTTATGAAATAAATGTAGGAAGAGCTACTGCTCTAAAATTAGTTATTCAGTATGCATACAGGCATTTTTTTTGAGTGATTCAGATCTCTGTACATAACCTGGTCTTCCTATGGAAAAATAGTGTGCAAAGCATAAAAAAAAAGCAAACTAATTAATTTTCAGATGTACTTGATCTGCATTCTAAATTGCCAATGAGAAGTTCAAAACTTGGACAATTTCAGAATCCGACTCTTGGCCCCAGATTCCTATGTCTTAGCAGTGCTGCTTGACCTGTGAATATAGTTTCCTCAGGTTACTTCTGTGATCGATACAAAGAAATGGGCATTTTTATACTATGACTTGAATCTTTATTATAAGGATTCATCCTCTCCTGACCTGCAACTGGGCAAAATTAATCTGAGCCATTACCTACAGCAATAAGTTGTTAAAATTTGAAAAGCCATCTCCTGTGCTTTCATTTCAGTAGCCTGAACGCTTGTCATGGTGTTGCCTTTTCTAACACTTGAAATTGCATCAGATTGTGGTGAGGGTGAGAACCTGAATACATTTTGCACGGGGTCACCTTCAAGATAGGGGTAGTTCAAAATTACTGTTTTTCTTTGACACCAAGCAAAATAAAATACTTATTTAGGTGTAATCAAGCCTGTGAACGTTTCAGTTGCTTCCTTGGTATTCAGGACAGTATGTAGATATCACATGTAGTTCCAAAGAGGTGCATGTGGCAAATAAGCTATAAAGTGAGTCTTACTGTTATTTGTAGAAGAGTCACTGGCAGCCACGGAGACACGTATAATTCATAGCACATTTTTCTGATTATCATTTTGATGAGGTGCAGTTTTAATTTTCAGATAATTACAGTATTGGTTAACTTACCAAACCATTAATTAATTAATTAATTTTTCATTAGCCTTCCATGTGGATGACTGAATATTTACAATGAGTGAATTATATTGCGTATGACTCCTAAAATAACTAGGAAACCCTTTTCAGGATTCTGCAACTCTTGTCTTCCAAAGGAAAATGAGTAGTTCATTACGGAAATTCAGATTACATTGGGTTTGCTCCATCTGCTTTTCACTGCCTTTGGAAGTTTGTTCTTCACAAATAAATGCTAATTATTGTTTTCAAATATTTTACAATATAGTGAGGGAATATAGAGCCTTGCATGAGGAAGCGTATGTGCACAGAGTCCCTTAACAGAAGGAAATCAGGTTGCAATCATGGCTCATTCCGACTTGTTGAGTTTGGGCGAGTAAATTCTTTCTGCGTGTCTCAAATCCCCTCAGACTTGTAAACTCATATGCCTGCCTTATTCATTTGTGGGGAAAAAAAAAATTTAAAGCCCTGTGTCATTGAATGTCACTGTGTTAAAATCAGCAGCACTGAAAAATCTGTGTGTAGCAAGAAGACAGTGGCATTTCACTCATGAAATGTAGAGCATTGTCTGTTTTGTTGGCATTGCAGTGTGTTCTGACCACCACCCTTTTTTGATGTCATCAGTGAATTGTCACATTAGTGATTATAGCATTATCTTGTATCACTATAAGGGTGAAAGAGTAAGACGTAAGGATAGGAAAACAGTAATGAGAAACAGGCAAAATTCCTCTCATTTAGGATTTGATACCACACGTCATTGCTATGCATGTGTTATTTATTAGTATTAAGCACAGATTTTTGTACCATATTATACCACTGTCCATTTGCCATGGAAAACCTGAAGTTTACCATCTTTCATTTGCTGGGCTCCCTTTTGAGACATGAGTACATTCTTCCTAAGTGTAGGGGATAGGGTGCAGAGGACTGGCCAGTTCCAAGCATAAGCCAGTGCCCCCTGACCTCTTCTAGGGCTAGCTTTGGTTGCAATTTGTTTACCAAGCTTCTTGTAACAATGGGGAAAAAAAACCTAGCAGGTTTTGATCACTGAGCTGCGACTTAACTGTTTTCCTAACACCTCAACATTTCTGTTCCAATGTTTCAAGTTTGTCAGGTGCTGTCAGGGGCTGAGATTGTTGCATCATTGTTACTTAGTGTGGGTCAAGAAATCCTTTCTAGCAGCCTGTGAAAGACCACATAGCAAAGGGCTTCCTGGTGACAAAAGCAGGAAAAGAATCTGTTCTTTCATCTCCAAACATCAGCCAGGGACTGCAGGTTGCAGAAACCTGACCAGCTGCATAGGGCTGACTTTCTGTTCATAGTAGACGGGTATCACCATTGTTAGTTTTAATGGTCTTTTGATAGATTTCAGAATGCTAGAAAAATTTTATGTAATTGCAGCATACTTTGTGCAGAAAGCAATGACTATTATGATGCTGCTTGGCAGCAAACATTGTGGAAAAGAGAAACACAATTTTCTAACTCTTAATGTCATCCTGTACCCTGCTGACATTTTGTATTGGAAGGGAGCTATATTGCCCAATATTACCCCCTGCCAGCAAGGAGAATTTTGCTTGAAGTCTATTTTTTCTGTTTTTACTCAAGTTTAGAATTACTACCATAGGATGTGTGCTACACTCCTGATGTAAGAAGCTTACCTAATTTCATGAAGCTATATAGGATGAATATAAAGCTCAGTGTTGAACAGAACTGCTCATTTCTGTGAGCAGAAATATATAGAGAATATGTCTGTGTTTATATTTTTTACTTTTGTTAAGATGCAACACTGTTTCTTATGAAAAAGAAAATCTGCTGCTTTATTCAGTGTAATTTCAAAATACGGTGCTCCCGTAGACAAAGCTGTATGTCCACTGGGTTAATTTACTCCTTGTAAAATGCATAGGAGCTTAAAAAAAAGATATACGGGGTAAATGTTTTTTGTGTGATTTGAACTGTGTGTGCTGACTGCTGGCTGTGCTCCTATGGGCTTGTGGTGGCAGTTCTGTTGGTTTTGGTTAGTTCCACTTGGGTATTGTGTGTCCGGGCCAGTGTGAAACCTTCAAACTGGAATTTAGGAGAAAAAGTTTAGTTTAGTCAGAACGTAAGATTAGATTCAATACTGAAAAGTTGTTCTGTCAATTAGGAGTGTTGTTAGTATTTCTGTTCATGTTGTTAAAAGAGCTGAGCACATGTTTTAATTGGTTCCAAGACGGAGCTTGGATATGCTGGCTTTCTATCAGTATAATTGAGAAAAGTACATATTTACAGTATGCCTAGGGCATTTACACACTATACAGTGTGAGCAGAGGGTTTCTGCTTACCAAAGAGAAAAAAATCAGCATAGCCCGATGAGCGTGTACATGCAGGGAAACCTGTTCCACGTTTGATGACCCTCACTGTAAGGAGGGTCCAAAGGTTAAGAAGAAATTTCTTGTATTTCAGTCTGTACCATTACTTCTCTGTCCTTTCCGTGGGCACCACCAAGAAGTGTCAGTCCCCTTTACATGCTTCTGTCAGGTATTTATGCATATGCATAAACCCTACCTGAGCCTTCTCTCCTGCAGACTGACCAGACACACCTCTCTCAGCCTCCCCTTCTATGACATGCTCTGGTCTGCATACTACCCTGAACACCAGGAATGGTGAGCAGGCAGTTATTTTTCTTTCCTCTGGGAAAATTAAGGAATTCAGCCTCTTTCCTGAGACTGAAAACTGTAAATATTTCAGGTCATTATTTTTATATCTGATTTGCTTCATACATGAAATGAAAGGGAAACAGGAAATTAAATTACGCTAAGTCATGTAAATAGTCCCTGCATCAAAGTAGCTAACTGTGTATTAGGCAACATTCTTATTAGTACCCTCAGAGTCCAGTTTTTAGCCATTTTGCAGTACAAATGGGCAATGTGTATTTTTATGACATGTATTGTGTTATAGATACTCTTGTCCCAGATCAATGTTTTGGATTTTGCAGAGTAAATTTTTTCTAATGTATTTCATCTGAAATTACTTAAAAAATGGAAATGTTATGCATAGCACTGCGTTTGAGGGAATGATAGGGAAAGCTACATTAACACTGGTCTCCTGAACTCTCTGATGACTATTTAAGATACCTTAGAGAAAACATATCAAAAAATGGACCTGTGGAGAGGAGATAAAAGAAATCATTAATTGATATCCATAAAGAGTACAATACAAGCCAAGGAGAACAACCTGTCCTGCTGGTGCAGATGGAAGGATCAAGAGTGGAGAATGGTGCAGTTGTATAATGGGGCTACAAAGCAAAATATGTTTGCTGAAAACACTTGAGATATGCCACTTGTAAATAGCATAAACCTGTTCCTACGGATCAGTTTGGCTGTCTTGCACATGACAGCCCTATGGCTTTCCCTTGCTGGAGAAACTCTGAGTAATGCAGAGTTGCCAGAAAAGACTGAGTTTGTGAGAACAAAAAGCTGGGTGTCCTAAGGCACCTCTAAGGCCAAGGTCTGGAGTTTTGTTGTACATTATAGAAATATTCAGTCTCTCTGATTTCTGTTGGTGCATGAGTCTGGTATGAAGTATCCTTGACATTATGAAGAAAAAAAGGTGTTTGGGGACAAAACCTACTTCTCTGTGTGATTATATCTAAAACCAGGCAGCCTAGCATCAGCATTACTGAAGTTTTGCTTTCTTACTTGTGATCTACTAACAGAAACAGACTCGGTCACCTTTTTTCTGGTAAGAACTTGCTTTATGCAGCAGACATAGGTAGTTTTGGTGTATTTTTTTGTTATTGCTTCATTCCTATGAAGCCTCTTGTCTGCAAGATAAAAGCAAAGCACGTAATATTTGTAAGTAAATTAATTAGCCCAATGAGACATAAGGAAATAGAGTTTTAATGATAATAAACCATGAACCATGTGAAAAATATTTATATCCAATGCAAACAGTTAATACTTTGCTTGAATTGTACCTTAGTACCTGGCAAGCTATAGGAGAAAACAGATAAAACAACGATGTGACTATGTTCCAGGAATTACTTTATGCAATTGTTTTGCTCACTCTGAAGCCATACAGAGAAACATACCAGTCTCTGCTGAACTTTCATTCAGGCACAATTTGATTGCTTTTGATTGCTGCTGTGAGCTGGCAACACTTAACTTGCTGCAGTGGAGTCCAAACGCCTTCTTTGTGACCCATCTCTGAAGTATTAACTAGGACTAACCAAATGGATCTTTTTACCATAGGAGTGACATCTCACCAAGAACTTGGACTAACAAGCAGCTCTCACCAGCATGAAAATTTAGTTGTCTCACCCATTATTATTTTCTTTTTTTACTGAAATTGCTAGTAACAGAGCCTGTTTGAGCAACTGAGATTTTTATCACCTTTGTTACCATTTCTTCCTCAACACATTTATCCTGTGTGCCTCACGGATTTTTGACATTTTTCCTCTTAGAATGAAAAAAATCCACGTACAGTTGGAGCAACATTTTCAATTGAGAGGACAATAAAAGTGCACAGAAGGTCACATCTGCTTGCTTGCACTTAAGAGTGAGGTAGCATTTGTCTGGCATAAGACTCCTCCAGTATGGGTATTGTGATCTGACTCTCTTTATAGACCATGAAGAGAAATAAATGCATCTACAGTTATCTACAGATATCTAAGACAAAATTTTCTGCATTGCACCCAGGAAATAGTTATTTTTCTCTATGTGCAGGGGAAATCTACAGAACTTGATTAGAGGTAGAGTACTGTATTTAGACAGATGCACCAGATCAGTCAACTCAACAAAGTGTGTTGTTTTGTATTTAATTCTTTACATGCTGTAAGGAATGAGGTTTTGGTCAATTTTAGGGCTAATTTCAGTGCAAATTTGCAAGGAAAGGGTTTTGGTTTGTTTTTTTTTTTGGCAGTGTTTTTTGTTAGATTTGTTGGCTAAACCAAAATGCTCAATTAATTGTCAGCCCTAGCATCATCTGCTTTCCTTCCAATTACTGGACCATGTCTGACAGTCCCTAAACATGAATATCTTTTTAGAAGAGACAAATAGGTGAGCAGGTGAGACATGAGGTTGAGATGCAGTGGGGTTCTGCCACTCACCTTTTTGAGGTCTGCTTTGTTCATTACCCCAGCAAGACGCTTTACACACAGCAGCACAAAGAATCCTCAGAAGAGTGACCAAGGTTACTAATATGGGATTGACCTCTGTCTGGGAGCCTTTAGCTAGCAACCATGATGGGTAGGTAAGACATGGTTTTCTGCTTAATGTGTGTCAGTCATTAGGAGGGCATTGCCATGAAGCCTTAAATGAGACTGGAGTTGCAGTTATTGCAGGAAACTGGCGAACATCTTCAGTATCCAAATCAGAGTCACAAGGGTTTTAATTACTACCATCTTTGTACCCCAGCAGCAAGCACATTACCACATCAGGAGGAGCAGAAAGGATTAAAACAATTGACCTATAGTGACTGACTGCCAAATGCGCTGTAAATGATCAAGTGGAGGCAGAGAGAGTAGAAAAAGCAGCTAGTAGGCATTGCAGCATTGACATTTTCTATCTGCCATGCACTGATGATAGAAAAATTTCCTATATCTTGATAAAAATACAACTACTTTACCAAAAAGTTAAACAAAATGACTGGCAGCTGTCAAGCAAAAGGGTATTTGCAGTTTTTAGTGAGTTGCTTAGGAATAGGCAGGAACAGCAGCTGCTTTGAGCTTGACTGCAATAGACACACACAACAGTTTACTTATTTCAGGGGTTTCTACTCATAGCTTTATGCCCATGTGCTAAACATAGAAGTATTTATAATAAATCCTCTTAAGATACACCAATGCTTAAACTTCGCTAGGAATCACAGCGCGCTGTGTTACCACTAGGATGTGGTGCAGAGGCCAGGGTTTGCTAACGTCTGTCGCACCAATATTCAATGCACTGTAGTGGTTTCAGTTATCTGCAGGAGCTGCTGTGGCACTGCAGCGTTCTTCACATTCAGTAGTCAAGGGGCAATTTTAAAGCAGTTGTCTAGTTCAAATGTGGTAAGATTTAGGTTTTTCTTGCAAGATTTATCTGCGTAGGAGTCTTCACTGAATCACAGTTAACGAGGCACTCTGCATAAATTACAGTGGGACTAAGTAGGGCTGTGCGGGGTTGTTATTCAACAGGAGTGGCAGAAACATATCTGTTGTACCACACACTATCATAATATGGACTGTGAAGCAAGAGTACTTTATGACTAGGCGTACTTGCTGTTTGTAAGACCAGTCCCTTCTATTCTGGCTACTTGCAAAGCCAAAGGCAGGTTGCTTCATCCTGATGAGCAGTGTACAGTCATTCAGTTAAACTTGCTGTAAACAGGCTTCTTGCTACAGCAGCCTACCCAAAAGCAGTGTGCATCTGAGGATCCTTTGGTGTTTTGTCCTTGTGTCTTACTATACGACAAAGGCAATGGATAACGATACTGGTGACCTAAGACTATGTGATACCCAGCTGAAAATGTTTGGAGAAAATTTATTCTTGGACTAGACATAAATATTGCTGGGTCATGTGTTTAATTATTCTGTCATGGAAGCACTCAGTGTGGTCAATGGAGTTAAATCCAGTTGGCTGCCAGTCATGAGTGATGTCCCCCCAGGGCTCAGTACTGGGCCCACTCCTTTTTAACATCTTCATCAATGATTTGGATGAGGGGATAAAGCGCACACTTGGTAAATTTGCAGATGACACCAAGCTGGGTGGAAGTGTCCATCTGCTTGAAGATAGGGAAGTTCTACAAAGGGATCTAGATAGGCTGGATCGCTGTGCCAAGGCCAATCTCATGAGTTTCAATACGGCCAAAGGCCGGGTCCTGCAATTGGGCCACACCAACCCCCAGCAGTGCTATGGGCCTGGGGAGGAGTGGCTGGAGAGCTGCCAGGCACAGAAGGACCTGGGGGTGTTCATTGACAGCTGCCTGAACATGTCCAGGTGGCCAAGAAGGCCAGTGGCATCCTGGCCTGGATCAGGAACAGTGTGGTCAGCAGGAGCAGGGAGGTGATCATTCCTCTGTACTCGGCTTTGGTGAGGCCTCACCTCAAATACTGTGTCCAGTTTTGGGGCCCTCTCTACAAGAAGGATGTTGAGGTGCTGGAGAGGGTACAGAGGCAAGCTACAAAGCTTCTAAAGGGTTTGGAGCATGTGTCTTATGAGGAAAGGCTGAAGGATCTGGGGCTGTTTAACCTTGAGAAGAGAAGGCTGAGGGGAGACCTTATTGCCCTCTACAACTTCCTGAAGGGAAGCTGTAGTGAGGCGGGAGTTGGTCTGTTCTCCCTGGTGACAAGTGACAGAACAAGAGGAAATGGCCTGAAGTTGAACCAGGGGAGGTTCAGGCTGGATATTAGGAAGCATTTCTTTACAGAACGGGTTGTCAAGCATTGGAATGGCCTGCCCAGGGACGTGGTGGAATTGCCATCCCTGGAGGTGTTTAAGAGACAGGTAGACATGCTTAGGGATGTGGTTTAGTGACATGGCTGGGGGTAAGGTTCGACTTGATGATCTTGACGGTCTGTTCCATCCGAAACTGTTCTATAATTCTCTGTCTAGGAAGAAGGTTCTTATAAAACCAGCTGGCTATTTGATGGTTCTCTCGGTAGAAAACAATCTCTCTGTCCTCACTGGCAGAGTGTGGTCTTTCATTCTGTATACAGAAAGATGGTAAGAGACATTAAAAGCAATACTACAAAACCTTCCATTTGTGTCCATATCACAGTGCCTCCTAGACGTCAGTCTTTTTAGATTCTTTTAGGAGGCTATTAAGATCTGTGTATGATAGCTCAGATACAATGAAGATAGATATAACAGTGAAGATAGCTTTATTTTAAAGGTCTATAGGGGTCCTCCTCTCTGGGTTCAAGAAAACAGTTTTCCATGGAGAGGGTATCTGAGTCCTGAAATAAAGACTGAATAAACATACAGAGCATGGAGCCCATGTACTTCCTTAGAGTCATATTCTCTGTTAAACAAGAAGGTCAATGAAGCAAGACTTCTCTTATATATTAACAAAATAAAAGTTTTCTTGTGATGATAATTAACTCTTCATGCTCCACACATTAACGTTTGCAGAAGTTGTTCTGAAAAGCAGGTCACTAAGGTGTTTAGAGAAACAAAGTTAGACCAAGGAGCTGGAATGTCAGAGCTTATATGAACAGTGGGAATTGCTGCAAATTGCTGCGGAAACAAACCAAACAAATTCTATTGTATGCATCCTTTGGACCAAGGAAGAAATGGAGTAAACCTACTTTTGAGTCAAAGGTAGGTTCTTTTTGATCAATAAGTCTTACTGAGTGGTGTGTAGCTCTTCCATAATGCTGTTGCTCAAAGTCTGGGGATGCAGCCCAGCCCTAGATACTTCAGTCCGTCCTCGGGTCCTACCTCATCTTATTCTATGCAAAAATTTATCAAACAATGAATAATGGACAATTAATTTTAAGGAAGCTAGACACCAATGTTAATTCTTCCACTGTCATATTGAAAACTGAGAAAGCCTAGTAATTACCTCAAGAAAGTATCTACATGACAGCTAGAAATTCAGAAATGAATTGTTTTATTAACCAGCAGGTATCTACATATCTGTCAGGTACCTGATCATTAATAAAACAATTCAACACTGTGAAGGGAGAGAAAAATCACACTTCACGGAATATTCAATTCTGAGTAGATCAGTGAGTCCTGGTGATTCAAAGCAGAGTTGTCTTTTAACAGACATGCCAGTGTCTTTCTGTAGAAGCACCATGTCTTCCATCCAGCAGAAAGCAGAAATACTTTATTTAGTATCATTTTACTTTTTTCCTATTTCAGGTACCACTCTTCACCTTACACAAACTTAGTGTTTGGCAGCACTGTTATGTAAATTGTGTTATACCCCATTTTGTTGAGTGGAGGTTGGTTACACAGCTTGCAGCCCCAGTTCCAGGCATCTGAACAAAGACAGATGATTAGGTTTAGTTCAGAGTGGAATTATTGCCACCATGAGGAGTGGTTTTTAAAATGAAAGTCTGTATTTCGCAGCACTGTTAATTGACAAAGGTGATTCTTTGACAAAGTCAACCAGTTGTTGAGTAACTAGCAAGTCTCACAATAGAAGTGATTAAGTTTTTAATTATTACATTGCTGCCTTACAGTATCTGTCATCTCATTTGGGTACTGCATTGATTTTAGCCATCAGATGAGACAACAACAGCACTATGATTCCTTCATATTAATGAGGTGATTTTTCTGAAAACTTTAATATAATTAGGTCATTATTAGATAAGTGCTGTTAGCCAAAAGTGAATTTCTGAATTATAGTGTCTGTTGTTTGGAGACTTGTTTAGGTAGAAATGGCTGCATCCCACTGGATGGAGATTAGGTGCATTAAATCTAGAATTCTGATAATTTTGAAAATGTTTGCTAATCTTGTAAGGACCAAACACTGGTGTTTCTGAACTGTTCATCTGCATACATCTCTTAGTAGTGCTTGACTGCTGAGCAGCTAGTTTGTACATCAGCCTAGACATAGTGCAGAAACTCATCCGTCCTGTGGCAGTATCTTAGGCATCTTCTTTTGGAAGACTTCTGTGGGTCAGCCAAAAACACACACAAGAGGACTGAGCTTCTCACAAAATGAAGTACCTCAGAGGTTTTCAAGATCTGACCAGCCACAGCCTGAGCACCTGAAGGCTGAATTCCATGTTGCACTTGCTTCAAGCATGGGCTTGAGGTAGGGACCTCCCTAGGCACCTTACACCTCAGATGACTCCGTAACACCCTTGAAATTCAGTGTCTGCGGCAAGCAAGTTGGAGACCCAGCTTGAGTTTGGCCTGTGGGAAGATGAGTGCTGTCTCTCTTGGCTCCCAAGAGAGTAACCATCAGGCTGTGGGCTGAAATCATTGGAGGCACACTTCTGCTTCTCTGGGGCAAGATCTGTCATTGATTTGCCAATCCAGGGCTGAAGCATAGGGCATTGTGACTCTCGGCTTGCAGCTAGGACCCCCCTGCCTGCTCTGCTCCAGCAGACTACAGCATGACAGGTGTCTTACACATTCCTCTGAAGAGTGTTTCAGTGAATTACGAATTTTTCATTTTCATGGACTTGGATTGCCCTGTTTCTGGGCAAAGGGGGCACAGGAGAGGCAGAGGAGAGGGGAAACCAGTGAAGTGAACACCAGGTCAAGGGGCTATATATGTATTTTCCCTGGACACCTCAACAGCCATGGCAGTGGTGGTTATGTGGTGTCTATAAGCTCTAAAGTGCTTCCCACACCACAGTGTGGGCACTGCTGCACTGAATTGTGGGCAGCAGCAATAGAAGTGGCCTTTCAGCAGGCAGGAGCAATGCCTGCCAGGAGATGCTGTCATTCAGGAGCCTTTATGATCTGGGACATATAAGTAAAAAGGTGCACCTTCCTGCCACCTAGGGTGGGGTACCAAACCTTCCTCAGTTTGTGTCTGCAGCCTCACCATGTCCTGCTGTCTGTCTCGAGAGATGCTCTGCTCAGGGTTTGCAGGCGCTTTGTTTGAGGCACTTGTTTCGTGCATTGAATGGGAAGCCTATGGGCCTCATGTAGGAATTTGGTTCCAGGTTCATGTACCTAAAATGTGCTCACTGACCTCAAGACTTTTCTCAGAGCTGTCCCCAAGTCTATGTACTCTCTGTTGTGTTTTTGCTCAGCATATGTCGGAATATAGCTCCTTTGCTAAGCAAACAGTGCCCTTCTAGGCAAGAACTATTGACATCATGGCAAGGGAAGATGTAGAAACAGAGGTTACTGAGGGTGACATTATTTTCAGTGACTCATAAGCCTGCAGAGGAAGAGCCAAAGGAACAGACATTTATTTTTTTATTATTATTATTCCTTATTAATTTCAAAAAGGATGGTTAAATCAGGCCTCAAGTAGAGCACAATGTCATTTTCTTCTACAGAGCTGCTGTCAAATTAGTTCTGTGCAGGATAGCTTAATACTGCTGTTTCAGCAAAAGAACAGGTTGACATGTTTAACTCAAAAAGCTCTTCACTTATTTGTGGTCCATGTTTTTAGTTGAAGATTATCCTCATTCCAGAAAGAATTATCAGTATATGTATTTATGAGTAATTTCTTTATGTTCAAAGTATAATCAGAATTCTTTGTAAGACGGGAAAAAAAAGCTATGCTTGTGTTGCATTTAGTGTTATATCTATTTTTATGATGTTTATTTTATGTGCTTGGTCTTTAAATTGTCACTTGTAATTCATGAACTCAAAATTGCTAGTGAAAATTTTCAGTTATCTAATGTTACTGTGTGCCTACTCACTTTTTATGTGCAGATTTTTGTGTTAAGTCAAATGAATTATTCAAGGTAAAATCATTTTGCCATAATAAGACACAGAATGCCTTGTGATTTTCAAATTCATATTCATTGTCTGTAGTAATGAATTTGGTCCTGCTATTGAAACACTTGCCGTAAAATATTCTTCTATTAATAAGATTACAATCTATTGCATTAGACAATAAGCTGCAATGACACAGCTGATGAGGGTTTGACTTATTTTATAAGCAACATTCTTAATTAAATGTTTTAATCTTATGGAAAACTGATTCTGAATGCGTCAGCTGCTCAAATTGTATAAGCTATTTAACTTTTGAAGATGAATTTAGGATTTTTTTTTTTTAAATGAAGTGTTCATCAGGACCTTTTTACCCAAGGGGATTAGTTTAATAAGAATTAAAAATGATGACTTTAAAATGACAGTACTGCACACCCATAGTAATCCATATATTGCTAATCCACAAAAAAAATTTGCAGTGTCTCCCGTGTTCTAAGGAAAGTCTTCACAGCATGTTGCTGTAGCCAGGGTTCCTAAGCCATTATTTTTAACAATGTCTGTTGCGTACAGTTAGTGCATTCTGAGATGCTGTCATAAGTAATTAACATTCTGCTGCAATTGTGAAGTGAGCAAAATGCATTTTCAAGTGCTTTATTTCTCTGACTTCATGCTTTTAACTTACGTACTGGTACTATCAAACAATTAAGTCTCTACAGGTGTAGAGGTCCAAAAAAATGACCAGAGGGGTGGAAACTGTTTCGTATGTGGTGACTAATACAGGTCTGTGCAGTGGCAGGTGATGCTTGGAAGTGGTCATATTTTAACTCAGTTCTTGCTTTCTTACACTCAGAATCATCAAAATGCAAAAGTTTTTATTAGTGCATTTTACATCCCTTTTGTGAAATAACACTAATGAAGAGTTTGTCCCAATGATGCGACATTCTACCGGTTTTTGTGAAATAATATTATTTAGGAGGTCATTACAATTGGGACTGAGTCAGCTAAATGTTTCTTTGCCTGATCCCATGGAAGGTTCTAGAGGAGAGGAGCAAAGCAGGCATGATCAGAAAGCCATAGCACAATCTCTAATGGAGTTGTACCTGAAGCCCATTGCAAATGTCATGAAAAATGAAATCACAATGTCTTTCTTCAGTCCTTGAAAAAGAATAATAGACATTCTAAACCATTATTTTCATAAAGAAATGTTCATGGGCCATGTTTTCTGTCTTGGGGATTTAATTCCTTCCTTCCCCTTGCTTTAGAGACAGGACCATTCACTGCTACAAGCTATTCTAGCTTTTTTTTGACATTTTGAAATATTAAAGTGAAGGTCACAGTTTTCTTGAAGTCCACATCTCTGGCTTAGCCAAAAAATGACTAAAGCTATCATACCACCATGTCACATTATCACATTGTAATGCTATTGCTGGCAAAAGAATCTAAAGGCAGAATTAGTGAAAGTGGTAAATTGGCTATGGTTTTTTTGCAAGGCTATATATGTAATTTTTTAGCAGAGATTATCTGCTGTTCTTGCTTGAAGTAATTTTCAGTCAAAGATTAAAAAAAATTAATTGTACATTGAACTATCTCTATAGGAGTGCTATGAACAAGTAGATTTCATCATCAAAAAACTTTTTCACTAGAAGGTAACCTTATTCAAGAAACAAAGGAAAAAAGCTGGAAGAAAAGGGTAACACAGTAAAGACTTGCAACACCTAATCTCTGAGCTGCAGGAGTTGAACTTTTGCTCCCTTCTGGTGTGGCGGGAGGAGGAAGAGAAAAAAAAAGGAAAATGTTAGGCTTAATTCGAGTTGTTCTTGATAAAACTTCACCATAAAGTTTTTCATCTGAGAGGTAAGACCTAAGAGAGGGGCCTTTGAAGAAGTGGACAAGGGAAAACAGAAAAGAAGAGCCTTTGCCTGGTGTAGGAAGAAAAATTATCTTCTGCAATTTAATATCACATGTGCGGTTCTTCTCAAAGCTACATCTGCTTGAACTTTCACAGATGCCACTTCTAAAGGTTTTAACTTCTACCTTATCAGTAGTTTGAGGGGAAATTGAATGAAGGTATTTTGAGCGATAGGGATGTTTCCTGCCTTGTCTGCATCTTAAATCATGAGCACTGTTGGATTAGACTGCATAAATGGCTGTGAAGGAGTTTAAGATACGTGTTATGCAAGGCAAAATGACAAAGTACAACGGGTTTAAGGTGTATTTAGCCACCCAGACTCCTTGAGGAACCTGAGCTGTGTATGAAGTTTAAAATGTCACCTGTTTTCCACAGCGTGATGCATGCCAGACCCCAGTGGTATGACTCAGAATGGTGTGTTGAATGCTTGCTTTGACACAGGAAATCCAGGCTGGGAGGTGGTGGTGGCATTTTTTATGAAGAGGAAATTATAGAAATTATGATACCTCTACCTTTTAGTACTGTTTCAAGGTGTATTTTCACAGTGCCACTCTGACTTAAATCTAAGCACCTTTATGTTTAGTTAAGCATAAGGAGGGCTTTGCATACCTTAGCATTACTGGTTTTGAAGGATATTTCAAAAAATAAGGTAAAATTAACTCATTAGAACTAAATGGGATTTTATGGGTTGGGCTTTTTTTTGGCTTTGATATCTCTTCAAAATCATGGACAGCAGTATCTGTATGTGCTTGTCTGAATGTGGCTGTGTCTCAGGCCAAGGGAGGAGAAAGGGGTTGCGGTGTCATACTTTCAACTCTTAGAAGGGCTACCTAAATATCCTCATGTGCAAATACATGTATTCAAGATCGTGTCCTCTCTTGTTGTTTTAGTAAGATGGTTTAGTTTTTATTTGCATTTGAAGGTCATGTTTTCATATCATATCATTGTGGTCATTTTGCATCCAAATAGTTGTGTTCTTACTAATTGTTACAGGAACTACATTTCTTTATAAACTCCTAATTAAATAGTCTGGCTTTAAATGGAAGCATTAGAGTAATATTTATTTGGAGTTCTGTCATGTAATTTTTAGTTCTGCTATGTGGGATTATTTCACAAAGTGAGCTAAGTGGGTTTAGTTTGTGCACACAATAATTCTGGACTAAATGTAATTTTTAAAGTAAGTTGGATTTGTAATTTTTAAAGTAAATTGGATTTCTCTTCTAATTTTTCATGTGATTTTTGTCATATTTTATAGATATGGCTAAATATTTTAATAGACATGGGTTCTGATGAAGCAGATATACTATTACAGTTTCATACTATCTTAGTCAACCACATGATTTCCAAGGGAATTACTGCTGTTTCATCTAGCAACATATATATGGACCTTAAATTTAAGTGCTATTATAGCGCAGTAAAAATGGCCTTTTACACCTGCACACTAGGATGGGAGGATTCAAAGGCAGTGATATATAATCCCCTGCTGAGTCCTTGAAGTTAGTTGATGTCTTCCATGGCTTAAACACAAAATATCCCATGTAGGTGCTAGTAGAATGAAAGAGAATTTTATATAGGCATGTAAGCTTGTATTAACCCTGATTGTCACTCCATGTGCAGTTCAAGTTTGCTGTAGTAGTTCTGACTATAGTCAAAACCTACTTCAGAGTGTTTACTACAAAATTTTCATTTAGTGTACACAGAGAACTATGAACCTTCTTGCTTTTCCGTCGTGAAAATAAGCAGATTTATCATACACAGATTTTTCATACACATCACAGAGGTGCAAAAATTTTCTCACTTTGTGTAGTTGAGATTTATTTTTGTAGTTGTCTGTAAAGCTTTCCAAAGTACCCTTTTTGCCCAGAGTTCCTTCCTGGGAAACCATTTACCCTAGCTTGTCAATCTTCTCTTCCTCACTTCTGTATTTTAAGTGGAGAACAGAGATGATGAGATCCCATCCTTCCATGACTCTGCATAAGTTTGTCAACAACTGTTCCAAGTGATGAATCCTCAGTGAGTCATATTGGCAATTCAGAAAAAATAGGAAGGCTTGTTTATTAAAATAGAATGCCTAAATAAGTAAAAACCAAATTCTGGTTCATTCTGAAGTGAAATACTTTCCTATGTGTGTTTGTGTGTAGAATTTACAACTATGAATATCAGCAGTTTGCATTTTATAGTAAAGTAGAACATGTAGTCATCAAATTGATTAAATGTTTTTTAGATAAATCCTAGCAAAATTGGAATCGCCTAGGTTTTCATCAGAATATGCTGCAAGTACTCTTTGCAAAACCTGACAACATAGCGTCGGGATGGACTTCTGTGTCCTGTTGATTGCAGTCACAGGAAATTGTTATGCTGTCCTTTGTAAACGTTTGTCAAAGCCCCAAGAAAAAGGGAGATACAAGTGCTTGTGCTCAGAATTTCACCATTCCTGCATACGGAGGCACTTCTCATTTCTAGACTCATGTGTTTCCCTGTGTTTTTGTTCTGTCCTCTTTTCACTGATAATTTTTAAAAAATGACATGTTTTCTGTATAGAGGAATCAAGCTCTGAGGCCTCTTTATGTCTCCTCTTCACCTGTGTGTCCTTCCCAGCACCTGCCCTAGTCAGAACCCATATTTCTCTGGGCATATGACTAGAGTTGTTCACCATCTTGCAGTTGATCCTTTTTCAGACCCTTTTGAAGGGCTGCCAATCTCTATTGGAAATACTTCCCTTAACACATCCTAGCATTTAGCTTTTCCACAGTAAAAACATGTATATGGCTCATCATCATCCAGTGACAGAATGACCTTTTCCATCATTTCTTACTGATAAGTTTCTTGCTGCTAGAAGAAACTGGAACAGTCAGTCATGTTATTACTCACTGAACTGTGATTCTCTGCAGTTTGACCAGTTCTGCGTAATGTAGGTAATCAAATATCTTTATAAAATACCTTTCTGCTATGGACATTATTGTAGAAACCTATCCAAAATATGCAAGCCGTTACTTAGTAGCAATGTAATTTGAGTGATTTTCATTGTTCAGTTCTGGTAGGTGACTTTTGAAAGCAGATTGATATCCTTATTTTAAAAGCAAGCTGGTGAAAGCAGTGAAGTTATCTATGGACCAAAAACTTACTAGAAATCATGCTAAAGAGTGCCATTATCATTTTGTTAAATTTGAACAGTGTTAAAACAAGAATACTGAGTTCACAGATTTGATTTGCCGTAATTTTTGACTTCATCAGTACTGAAGGAAGTAAAAATGCTTAGGAAGTGAGATGTGGACAATACAGTTTGATTTGCAGCTTTCTGCCCCAGTAAGTATCTAAGGGCAGACTACATGCACAGAATGGTAAACTTTTTTCCATTGTCTTCTCATAGGCTGTTGTTCCTGGTGTTTATTTCTTAACCATACTTCCTGTATGGTTGTAAATTCCAAAACATTTCAATATCTTGGAAGTTGTATAAATGGTAAAAAAAAAAAAAAAAATAGTGCTGAACACATCTCTTAACTTATTCACTCCCTTTTTCATTACATCAGAACAATTCAAGTGAGAAATACTAATGCCTGTCTCTCTTAACACAACATTCAGTTGCCTTCTGTGACCTTTTCTTGCCTGATGGGGAGTGTTATCAAACAAGATGACATCAAACGAGTCAGTGTTGTCAGCCTAGCTGCCTTATCTCCACAGTAAGAGCAGTATTATGACACACAGGGTGTGGAGTGGTTTCCAGCACCTCATTAGGACAAGGAACTCTTCAATCGAATGACTGATACTGTGAAATGAAGTACTTAAGCCTCAGCATTCTTCATCAAGTCCAACAAGTCACAAGATGATAAAAGACTGGTGAAAAAAAGTTGAAAACCAGCCCACCTTACACTGTTTCTGGACAATGCAGAAAATGTGTGCTCAGACTAAAAAAACAAACCAAAATTAAACAACCCTCCATTCCATTGGAACTGATGCAATTGCAGACACTGCAGTGGGACTGGAATCAAGAAAAATAATGTCTGAAAAATAATGGATCAGAAAGCTATATAAAAATGACAAGAAAATCACCCTTTTGAACAAATCTTCCTCTGTAGGTTTGATAGAAAAAAAGATAATTCATGGAGTGTGCATTAAGGTTTCATTATTCATTGCATGGTATTCTGAGCCTCCTTGACTTGAAATCAATAATTAAAATCAAGAACCACTAGAACAACTGGAAGATGCTCTATTCATCCATCTGTAAATATAGCCAGAGCAAGAAAGAGCTGTGAAAATGCACATGCATTTTAGTCATTGAACGGTAAACAAAAAATGCTGATACAGTAGCATCAGAGCTAGGAGAAAGATTTAACTAAAGCAAGAGCAGAACAGGTCTTGAACTGAGATTGATAAAAACTGCTATTTTAACAGTTTGGCCTCACATGTACAACAGCTAAGAAAACGTAAACTCTCCATGCCAAGGCTAATGCAATGTCAACATCCCTCCCTCGTATCACATAATGCCTGCAACCTCTGAAAAGATAGGTCTGCACAAGAGCTGCTTATGTATTGATAATGCTGTTGTAGTGACTGCAGGTACCTTAACGCAGTGCATTTTCAGAACTCCAGTGATGTCCCACAGTTTCAGTGATCATCACAGTGAAAACTGTGGTAGCTAAGTTTAATCAGAATATTTACTGTGGCTTCATTTTCCTATTTATCATTAACTCCCTAAGCAACAAAGACTAAGACTTCTAAAGGAATTGATATGTGGCTTCTACTAAATCTGGGATTTACAGAACTTCAAAAATGCTACCTTGGACCTCTTAGGCTTCTGAATATCAGAATTCCTTCTTGTAGTTTGGTAGCAAGATTTAATTTGGAACTTACTCTTGTTCCGTTGCAGGACTTCAGAAGGAGCACCAGCAAGTTCACATCCAAAGGACAGGATCCTGCTCTTCTGCAGGATTCTCAACAGGGTACAGAGTAATATCAGATGTAGGGATGTGTCTCTGTTATGATCAGTACATATTATAACCATTGATTCCAAAGAAGTTCATGCCCTCATTTTGACTGGAAAGGCTTTCTCATTTCTTGACAGGTTTTGCCATTATCCAAATAACAGTGTTCTGACCAAGAATGGAGTAAGAAAGTGTAGAAGCTAAGGGCTGTTATGTAAACAGCATAAAGTGACTGGCTTGGGTGGTTGACAGAGCCTTGCTGACACAATCACCCCTCCAGATCCATGAAACAAAGTACAGCAAAGAGTTTTTGGGTGGACCTGATGCAGCTCATCAGCAGACTTCCCTTTTGCTCTGCTCAGAAGATTCCTGCCTCATAGAAAATTATCTGGAAAGTTTATTGGCTGTAGCAGCAGAACCCCAGCTATAGGAAAGGAAGGTTTTACACATTTATTTCACTACTATGATGATGATTCTGCTTACATCGATTTGGCCCCTGCTTGTAACAGGTTCACATGCAGGTACATGCTTACAGGCTTTCAGTACAGGGCTTAAAGGATGTTAAGTTTTGTAGATCTCATAAAATCAAGATGAAATATTTCTATTATGTAGGTTTTAGGGTTAGACTAAGATCCTCTTGTTTGAACTTATAGATGCATTTCAACAATAAAAAGTATTCTGAGCATCAGTCAGAAAGAGTAGCTCTTCAAATGTTTGTTTTCATCACCAACTAAAACCAGTGCCCAAGATGCATGGAATTTAACTAAAAGCAGATGGAAATAGATGTATCAATTTACAAGAGAATAGCGAAGGTACTGAATGATTGAAATAAATATTTTGCTTATTCATTGAATTTTCCATGGCAAAGCATTTCACAAAAAGTCTGTATTGTTATCTTAATTTTGCAGATGGGGAAACAAACAGCAATACAGTACATCAAAGGAGAAACCAAGAATACTTCTTTATCTTTTGACTGCTTGGTGTGAATAAGTAGTGCTTATTTGTAGGAATTTAAAACACTGTAGATTGTCCTAAATGTACAGTGATGGTGCAGCCCTCTCTAGAAGGGAGATCATAATGGAAAAGATAAATTTATGTTTTGGCAGGTTGCACTCTTTTCATATTTTCTGTGGCTAACCAAAAAGCCATAGTATTCACTGAGGACCTACTTCACAAAGGTTCTTCAGCACACATTTTAATGGGTTCAGTGGATGCACTTAATCAGATTTTTGATTTTGGAGTAGACCCTGCAATTTTCAACATCTGGAGAAGTGCAAGCATTCTTCATGGCTGCAAAGCCTGCACAGGGGCAAAGGAGAAAAGTTCTTTCTGCCAGTTACAGGCAGAAAGTGGATTTGCTCTTACCTTTAACTCACATTACAAATAGTCCCTCAGTCCTAATGTTTTAGATATATAAGAGCCTGTAAGCATCTCTGTACTCTTTCCTCCTCCACCTCTGCCAAGGTCATCCAAGTCTTAATAGTCTTAATAAACAATAAATCTCTCAATAAAGCTGAGATCCTCCTACCTTAGGTCACCATTATCCTTGCAGGACTAGAACCGGTGGCTGGAAAACATTTTTAAACCTGCCATCTATGGCAAATAAGGAAGAGTTCAAATCAGCTCCTACTTTACAGAAATATAAACATTGCTGCACATAATAATGCTCATGATTGGATCAGTAATAATTTTCCTCTTGTATTTTAAAGAATTAAATAAACTTATATACAAATTCTACATAGGCGTCTGCTTAGATACTTCCAAACTGAAATATGGGGCCTTTGAGTAGCCCGTAAGACCTTTTTCTGCTATCATCCATGTAGGAGAAGTTCTGTCCCTGCTTTTGGTCATTGAGGTTGAGAAGTGATAAGGTATATGGGATACTAGTTGGTGCTATGTGGGTCTGTACCAGCATTGAAACCAAGAATTCAGCAGCAGTGTAAAGAATGCAATTCCATTTTCTGTCTGGAAACAGGAAAATGAACCTAAATCTATCTCAAGAAGGTGACACGTTCTTTGTTAGGACTCGCATTTCTTTCTAGCTCATCCTTATAGTGCATAACTGAGACGACTTGTGTCCAAAAGTAGAACAAATGATAAAACTTTCAAAGATTGTGTCAGATCCTCTAGAGCTATTTGTATCCTTTAAAGCACTGGCATGTAGTGCTACTTGCTGTACTCCTTGCAGCCTCCTTAAGCTTTGTCTGGGCATTCCTGTAGGTGATAAATCCAGGACTCAGCCTTCACTCAGAAACAGCTCTGAACAAATTACCTGCTCCACAGGTACACGGGTAAGTAATCCCTTTTTAAAGAAAATGTTAGTAAGATATAGTTTACTGAGCCAAATTCTGTAAATATCACATGGGATATCTGGAGCTTCTTTACTGAGCTGAATGGAGTTCCTCTGATACCCAGTTTTCTGACATCTAAGTAAACTTAGTAATTAACTTTGATTAAAGAAAAATGTGGATGTTTTGGGGGGAAGAGACTTTTTATTATGGCGTTAGGATTAGGCTCCCTTATCTTGCAGCAGAGTGGAAGTCTAGATCTATAAGGCAGTAAGAAATGCGTATTTTTATACTTAGTGTGGGAATAGTTTTTCCTCTTAAAAAAGTATGTGAAAGAGTTATGAAGCTTTTAAGAGAAAAATGATGGGAGTACACATAGAGCTACATTAAGTGCAAGCAGAAAGTGTTCAGGAATGGGTGAAGTGCTTGTTCTCGTAGAAGAATTACAGGCAAGATCTTGTTCCCTGTCTGCTGCCAGAGCAAGTTGTGTCCCAACTCTGTCCCAACAGCTCACAGGGAGGAATAAGATATTCACAGATTCGTCTGATCAAATGCCAGATCCTGCTTATCCTTTCATTTGCATAGAGGACAGCACAGCTGATCTAAGCTGACTGTAAAGCACCTCTGGTAAGAGTGATTTGGATAGCCTAATAATATTATATTTAAATGCGCCTTACGTCTGCTACTAATTTTATTCCATTTGAAGCAAAGGATTTATATGCAAAATTACTTGGAACTTACTTATCTGACTTGTCAGACACAGAAAATTCCACATACAGATGGAAGTGAGATTTTATCAGTGTTTCTGTGGATCCTTCCAGGGACTGTAGTCACAGCTTGCAGCCTTCTTGACTTACCCTGCTATTTTCCTTTGGTCCTTATCATCTGTGTTGGAGAAGCAACAGGTCAGTGTTTGCCCCAAATCTCAGTAATCCACAGAGGACTGCGCTTGTTCTCACCTCAGTGGTTTGTAATCAAGTGCAGTAAAAGTGGCTAAGCAAAATTTCTCATCTGTTAGTGCAATCTGCTGATCTGTAGAAGTATTCTTCGTATTAAGTTTTAGGAAAGGAGACAATGAGAAGTCCCCAGGAATGATGGGACTCTGGGTTTTGGTCATGAGTAGCTGTACCACAGCAGCACACAGCAAGGAAGGAAGCTCTCTGATCACAGTGTAGAAGTGCTGGGCCTCCATTGAGATTTGGCTTAGCCTTTCTGGCTAATATATGTAAAAGGTCTTTTAATAAAAAAACACTGGAAAGAACAGCTGCTGTTATCCAGAAAAAGCTTTTGGATTAGGAATAGTGTAAAATAGATGTAGAGTATTTTATCACAGAATCGCTCAGGTTGGAAAAGACCCTTGGGATCATCACGTCCAACCATTATCCCTACTCTACAAGTTCACCTCTAGACCATGTCCCCCAACACCACATCTAAGTGATGTTTAAACACATCCAGCGATGGAGACTCAACCACCTTCCTGAGCAGCCTATTCCTGTATCTCACCACTCATTCCATGAAGAATTTTTTCCTAGTTTCTACTCTAAACCTACCTTGTTTCAGCTTTTGGCCATTCCCTCTGGTTCTGTCCCTAATTACCTGAGAGAAGAGACCAGCACCAGCCTCTCTACACTGTCCTTTCAGGGAGCTGTAGAGAGTGATGAGGTCTCCCCTCAACCTCCTCTTCCTCACACTAAACAGGCCCAGCTCCTTCAAACGATCCTCATATGATCTCTTCTCCAGTCCCTTGACCAGCTTCATTGCCTCTGCACCTGCTCCAGCACCTCGATATCTCTCTTGTACTGAGGTGCCCCAAACTGGACACAGTACTCAAGGGGTGGCCTCACCAGTGCTGAGTACAGGGGGACAATCCCCTCCCTGCTTCTGCTGGTCACACTGTTTCTAATCCAGGCCAGGATGCTGTTGGCCTTCTTTGTCACCTGGGCACACTGCTGGATCATATTCATTCGCTTGTCAATTAGAACCCCCAGATCCCTCTCCATGAGACAGCTCTCCAACCACATTTCCCCAAGCCTGTAGCTTTGCATGGGGTTGCTGTGGCCCCAGTGCAGGACCTGGCACTTGACCTTGTTGAAACTCATACCATTAACAGTGGCCCAGCGATACAGTCTGAGTCCCCTACATGAGCCACTTGACAGATGTGAGAAATGCAGGTGGAAGACAGCAGCTATGTGGCAATGTACAACAGTGTGTGACAATGTAAACACTATGTAAATACTAAAAATACTATGCTGTTCAATAAATACAGAACAAATAGCACCTATCACCCAGTTTTCCGAAGAGGTTTCTTGACCCCTTCCTGTCTCAAATTATTGTTTTACAGAGAACTGTAGCTGCCTTTCAGCCAGAGGTTTTTCAGTTGTGAATAAAGTGATTTTCTTTGGTGCACAGATAGTACTAGAGGCACTAAAAACAGTAGAAGTTTGGTTTTACTGCTTCAGGAGCAGGCCCAGTGGTTTTCAGTCCACTTTTTGAAAAATGCTCTATAGAAAAATAAATTACAGTTATTTACATGAGTATTAGAATAAGTGAAATGACTGAAATTTCAGTGTTATAATCTTTCCTCCTGCAAGCCATCCAGTTGAACAGAGCAATGACTTGGTGCTGGGATAAGGATGCTTTATTTTAGCTTATACCGTAAAAATATTTTTACTAATTTTGTGTCATTGAGACTAAAGCTGGAGTACCTCTGTCTGAATATAGTGGAGGATAAAAGTAAAAATAATGTAATCGTACCTTTAACAAGTGCTTGTAATATATTATCTAGAAATCCAAGCTCACCATGTGCACTCGTTCTGAATAATGTTCAGTCATTCTGATAATGAGCACTATTTGGTGAGAGCAAAAATGATGAACATGATGAAGTGAATACTTCTGTGTCCTCTGAATTTAAATTTTCTGAACCACCATTTTTTGTCATCCAAGACTTTCTCACATGTATCTTCATTTCACATGGTGTGTGGTAATTAAATATCACCTGGCATGAAAAATATAAAGGGGAAAATAATAAGATCAGCATTGCTGGCCTGTTGTTGGACTCAGACGAAAAATGTCTTTGCTGCAGGTTCTGTTTAATGCTGCTGTGCCAGTGTCTAATGCAGTAGTTATATTTTACTGTGGAAACAGACTCATCTTTTTATTTCCTACCATATCATTTGGTTGGTTTCTCTGAAAAGCCTTTCTAGTCTTTATGTTTGGCTTGTAATTGTACACAGTCCTGAAAGTAAAACTTTTCCAAGGCTGGAAAAGGAAGGAAAGTTAAAGAAAATGTCAAAAAATAGTTTGCGAAAATGAGGACTTTGCAATTAAGCGAGAAAATGTACATTATCTTACTGAATGGCTTCAGTTTAACCAGATTTACTAGAAAGACAAAAGAATGGCATTTCTGTGACTCTGAAATAGCAAAGTTCTGGAGGTGAGAAATACCAGCTGTGTTTCTGCAATTACTATTGGATGAGTTGGTGAATGTTCTTGGAGAATGTGATGAATGCATAACTATTTTTCCTGTCATTTGATTATGATTATTTCAAGATACATCTATGAAATCTCACATCTGAGAATACAATTTCACAATTTAGAAACCCCAAAACTGTAAACCATTTTCATTCTGAAGGATAAAAGCTTGGTTTACAACATAAATGAACCAGACTGCTGCTGAGGGTAGCAAATGTGCACATATTTGCTTATGGCAGAAAAAGCTAGGATTATTCCTTGTGATGTTAGTCACAACACTCAGTAAAAAAAAAATTAAGAAAAGTAAGCTAGCTGGGTGTTTGGCCTTACTTAATATACCAGAAGTATGTAAAGTTTAAGGATCTTACCATTGCACTGAGTTAAATAGTTAGGATGCATAATGGCCACCTCCAAAGAACATTAACTAAAAAGTTATTTCTAATTTAGATTTGTTAGGTCATGAACTTAGCTTTTATGATCATCACAGAAAATTGTCTTTGAGGAGATTCTGAATAAAAAGTGGAAAGTATGGAAAAGAAACAAATGCTTGTGGAGAACATCTAGGCTGGGTTGATGGGCTGAGGCCATTCATATGGGCTTCAACAAGGCCAAGTGCCAAGTCCTACACTTGGGCCACAATAATCCCAGGCATGGCTGCAGGCGTGGGGAAGAGTGCCTGGAAAACTGATTGGCCAAAATGTATCTGGGGGTATTGAACAACAAGGGGATGAAGATGATCCAGCAGTGTGCCCAGGTGGACAAGAAGGTCACCATCATCCTGGCATGTATCAGAAACAGTGTGGACAGCGGGACCAGGGAGGTGATTGTTCCACTGTACTTGGCACTGGTGAGGCCACACCTTGTGTTCAGTTTTGGGTGCTGCAATATAAGAAAGACATCAAGGTGCTGGAGCGGGTCCAGAGAAGGGCAGTGAAGCTAGTGAAGGGTATTGAGAACATGTCTTATGAGGAGCAGCTGAGGGAGCTGGGGTTGTTTAGTCTGAAGAAAAGGAGGCTGAGGGGAAGACCTTACTGCTCTCTACAACTACCTGAAAGGAGGTTGTAGAGAGGTGGGTGTTGGTCTCTTCTCACAAGTCACAACTGATAGGACAAGAGGAAATGGCCTCAAGTTGTGCCAGGGGAGGTGTAGCTTGGACAGTAGGAAAAACTTCACTGAAAGGGTTATCAAAGTCTGGAACAGGCTGCCCGGGAGTGGTTGAGTCACCCTTCCTGGATGTATTTAAAAGCCATCTGGATATTGTGCTTGAGGATATGGTGTAGTAGTGGCCCTGGTCGAGTTAGATAATGGTTGGACTTGATGATGTTAAAGATCTTGTCTAACCATGGCAATTTTGTGTGATTCTGTGTGATAACATTGAAATAATTTACAACATATGAGGTAGTGTAAAAGTGGAAAAAGTCACTAGGATTTATGTTCTTTTCTAACAGAAGCTGAAACAGAAAATTGTCTTATGGAGAATGATTTCTTCAGCCTTCTTATAAGAAAGCTTCATGCTGAGCATTTAGATTGCAGACAGATCAAAATTCAGATGCTTTATTTGGTTACCTTAATAGCTTAATAGGCTTTACGGATTATTACTCTCACAAGCCTTTTTGAGCTTATAAAATCCTAATGTATTTGCTCTTAGAAATTACGAGCTCAATCCCAAAAACTCTTGCTTGCATGAGCCCCTCAGTGAGTTGCCTCATTTAGTGCCATTGTTCTTTAAGGGTCTGCATGATCACCATTCAGTACTTTCAAAAATACTGTAGAAGAAAGGAAAAGTGCAAGAAATTCCCAAAGGGAGACAATTACTTTATAAGTCATGTTCCACTCCATTTGGTTCTTCCCCAAAGTTTTTTTGACCCATTTGCATTCATGCTGTAGCTGACCAAAAATCAAATGGATTGTATGTGATAGATGTTAATCAAAACTTTATTTATTTAAAGCCCATGGGTTTGTATGACATTGATGATAAAGAGGAGGTCTCACCTAGAGCAGCACAGGAGTTAGTTTTCCTGTAGGACTGTCAGGCAACAAAGTCTGTTCAGATGCACTGGAATTTAGAAAACCATGCCCTCATAAATATGCTTGAATCTACGCAAAGATAAATGTCCCCTGTTTTGCCATGGCTTTCCCAGGGGTTAAGCTACACTGCCTCTATCTGGTGTACTGCCATGTGTCCATCCCCTCAGGTATCACAAGGCTTTCTAGCCTTGCTTTTTGTTTTGCCTGGTGATGTTGGTCTTTGCATATTAAACTAATTCTCCTTGACCATTAAGCTGAAATTAAGTCTGTCTTTATACTGTCATCCTTGGTCAGAAATTGCTGCTGATGGGAGTTTTGACATATGACTACATTTCTGGCTGGAGCTACTATAACTATGGCCCTGAAAACATCTGTGGAGTTACTAGAAAAGGTGTAACGAAGAATTACTTCTGAAAACTATGCACAACCTGATGTCCAGGGTTCTCCAGTTGATGGGCTGTGGTGGTTAAAAAAAAAAACATTGACAGCTGTCTGTCATTCAGATATTTCTATAGGGTTTTCCTCCAGATGTTTCTTGACTTCAGTGGTATAGTTCAAGGAAGACATAATAATCAACTATTGCTTACGCTTTTCTGGCTCAAGTAGCATAAGTGTGTACATTTGGAGTGAACAGACGGGAGTCATAATTGCGTTTCTCCATGTCACTTACTCAAAACTGAGCCTGTTTAATCTTTAGTAGACTAATTCACTGCTATCAATGATTTTTTGATTAGTTTTGTTGATCTCTTGCAAAGAAGTGAGATTTGCAATGCATGTCATTTTCCACTCTGGTGTTAAAAGTTCTGTTAGATGTTGCCGACTACAGCAAAGGCAATACATAACTTTTACTCCTGAGGTCATTGACAGACCTTACAGAAAAGCTGTGATTTTTAGAGAAAAATGAAAGACAAGACAGTGAAGATGTTAGTGGTATAGACTTTATCAAAAGAAAAGGAAAAAAAAAAAAAAAAAAAGAAGAGGGAAAGCAAGACTGATTCAGGTGGTGATGAGAAAAGAATAACACAATCAGATGGTCCTTCTGAGAATATCAGTCGGAAGACCAGACTGGAACAAGACTGGACTGCTGGACTGGATCAAACCTTTTCTTCAGGAGATTCTGACACTTTGTTCATTAAGCGTGTGGAATGGGATTATTTCTGTTTAATAGCCTAAAATTATAATTATCTTTAAAGAACTTGAAAAGACATAGGAAAAGTTTGCGTTTTGTTCACCGGCAAGAACAAGTCACCTACTAATTAAAGCTGAAGGTTCACTGCAAAGAATGTAAGGAACAGCAGCTACCAAGAAACTGATAACTTCTACCCATGACTTTTTAAGAAATCCTTGGTCTTGGTGCAGTGGTTGCTGAAAATTTTTGCTGATACCTTGGGGAAGATAAATGCAAAAATATGAGATGTAACGTGTAGGAGGAAGGTTTGCTTCTCACTGTATGCTAAACTAGCTCTTACATGTGACCACCATGCTTAGCCTTTTGTTGCAGAAATGAAACTTGCTTGCTTTAATTTGTTTAATCCTACTAAGTGGTTTATGTCAATCTATGATGTTTACAAGGTTGTCTTCACATGGATAAAGCCGAAAAAATGTAATTTTATAAATATAAACCTAGATTAATATTCATAGTTTAGTTGCCTCCTGAAATCAGAAGAATTTGTAAATACTAGACACTAGGTATTAGTTTGCATAAGTGATAAATTAGGCAAATTTAGAGGAGATAAATGACTGAGCAGATAAAATACTTTTTGTCATCAGCAAAAAACATCTTGTAGAATTTAGATCACTGAGCTAGATTCGTCTTCAAGTAATGAAAGAAAGGAGCAAATGAATGAAGAAAAAAATTACCTGTTTTTTCTAAAGAAGTCAGGCACTTACACATCACAGTAAACTCTGAGGTCCTAAATGGTAGAAAACAAAGCGCAGAGATGATTCTAATTCACCTTTCTTTGTAGGAGTTCCCATTATGAGAAATAAAATGCATGAAATAATTAAACAGAATAGTGTTCCAATTCCCAGTAGGAGGAAGTACATGAAAATTGATAATGAAGGGTTTGCTGCAAGGGTTTTAAATCACTCTGTTTCTATTCAGTAGGCAAGCAGGGTATTATTATAGGAAATTCATAGTGCACTGATGACAGTGAAAAAATTTGTCTTTCGAAAGAAATTTTATATAAGTAAAATACAAATTGCCACATTAGACTTTCAAAACTCTATGTAACCTAACTTGTTTTTGCAGAACTTGTGATGCAAGTGATTGACTTTTTTTTTTTTCAGGACGTTGCTACTTCTTTGTTGTTCTGATTTATTTAATTGTCTTTAGGTGTAAGAGACGCAGGGTCTTTCTATTGGCTTTTTCACAGACGTATGAAACTCCCTTTGTTAGGTATTTTTTCATGGTCTGGAACAAAAATGTAGCCTTAGATCTTAGGATTCATTTTCCTTGTCAAGTCAAGGTTGGAAAGATTTAGCTAAGAGGCCTACATTTTCCTGGAATGTTTCTGTCCTATGTTTCCAAGAGTTAAATAACAGAAATTTAGTGCTTTCTGCTCAGAAATCACTGGTTACAATTCAGTCTGCCCTTTGATCTGTGACTGCTTCTTCAGCGGGGAAGAATGGCTTTGTAAAATAGATTTTTCAGGCCGCCGATATATGTCCTTATCTAATAAAGTAGGTAACAGAAAAGCACACCTGCTTCTGGGCATAGGGCACTTTGTTCATGGTCACAAAAATTTGTACTTTCTGTGTTTTGTCAGCATTTTTGTCTTTTCTAGTTTTTTATCTCATGTTTTCATCCAAGGTCGTGAATCTCATCATTCTCTGTGATCTAAACCAAGGATGGGCTTTTTCTGTTTTAATACAGTTGTAAATAAAGCTTGCACAGTTGTAGTAACTTATTTCCATCAGGGGAATTAATATATCCACAGGACAATAAGGTTCTGGAGAGGAGTTTTTCCAAAGGCTGTGCAAAAACTTTTAAGTCCAAGGTGTTTGGTGTAACAACCATTCTGTCCCCACACAAACCTGTACTTTGCTTTTCTCTGGCTGTGCCCAGAAGATAGCTAGGCATTTGCAATATATTCTATTAGTACCCCAAAATGTGCTATCATCTGAGTTGATTGTGCAGTCCTTGTTTCACAGACAGCACCATTACAACAGCAAAAAGGAGCAGCTCTTATTTATTCCCAACCTGAAGGTGCATCCAGGTAGAAGTGAGACATGGAAGGGTTTGCATCCTGTTCTATCTACTTCCTGCTTTTCCATCCTTTAATGAGCTCAGTGGGTAGTTTATAATGTTGTCCTTACTTGCCTGTGACTCTGAATGTGGTGGAGGCCAGGAGTGAAAGCAGTGATGGGTGTGGAGGGTGACTGAGCAACGGTGTGACTGCCCTGGTGTGTAAAGCTGCTCTGGGTGCTGCTAGTGAGAGTGGCCAGACAGTCCTTTACCTGAGACAGTGGCACAGCTCACTCATAGCATTGAGAAAGCCATTTTAAATGTGGGGTTGTTGTTTTGGTTTTTTTTAAAATGTCTGTTGCTGTGAGAGCCAACTAACAAAGGTGGGACATAAAGTTATTTAAATGCTTTTTCCAGCATTTAAATACTGTTACTGTTGTTGAACTCTGTTACAGCAGTTGAACTCTCCAGAGATCCCCAACCCGGTCTTATCTTGCTTGTCAGGGTAAGCAACTACATCTAGAGCCTCCAGTCTGTCTTCCCTACTCTGGTTGTTGCAGTGTTATGTGGCAGGGATATGTGACTTTAAACTACATCAAGGTCTCAAAATTTTTGCGTCTTCCTGTGTGCTAGGTGAGTCTCCAGGCGGAGCTGATGAAGTCCTGATAATCCACAGGTTGGAGGAAAAGCCTGACTGTGTGACTGAAAAAATCCTTATCAGGCAAGGTCTGGGAGAAGGTGTGAAATAGGAACACCTCCTACAGATGAACTTAGATAAAAGCACAGGTTAATAAGCAGGCACTAACATACAGAGAAACTTTTTATTTAGTAGCTTATGATAGCTTGTGCTTTAGTGATTTTTATATCTGCAAATGCAGTAGGGTCTGTTAGACAGTAGACTGCCGAGGCTGGTAAACATTCATATTACAAAATGCATCTTTTATTTTCACTGTATTTTGCTTTATATGTAACAAATTGTGATACTGACATGTTACCTTAACATGCTGTGAAATAAATGTGACATCTCTTCCAGCATGCTCATCCAGATCATTTTCTCAATTCATTTATTTCTATGCTAATCCCATGAAATTAATTCGCAGTGGTGTGAATCAGACTACAAGACAGATTTTTCTGTTCTTTTGATCTACTGGAGTTTTTTCATGCCAGTGTCCCCTGTACTTGTTATTTCTTTATTTATGTGTAGATCTTGATTTTTATTTTTGTCATGTAACTGTTAAATCTCTACAAACCAGAAAGGAAAGGTTTTGATAATTCAGATTTCAGGAAGAATAGAGCATCATTAATGGTTTGAGAGGAGGTTTCTAAAATTGTACATTTCAGTTTGGAAATGCAACACAGTTAACAGGAATTGGACAGTAACAGTGCCAGTGATTCTTTCCCATTCAGTAATCACAGTTTTGAATTAAAAGAAAAAAAAAAAAAGTATAAAAAGCAGTCTCATATATTGTCATAGACATCCACAGCAGGACTGCAGGAATACTATTTATGAAGCATATTCAAAATGTATACACACAGAGATACAGACAGTAAAATTGCCAGTAAACCAAACATAATGCAGACAGATTAAGTGAGTTTTAATCTGTTTCTACTCATTCTGTCCACACAGTCTTTTACAGATGGAATGATGATATTCCAGGAATCAAATGCATTTGTTTTCTCTGACTCCCTTGATCAGCATTGTAAGCACAAACTCTCGTAAACAAAAAAGACCATGTATAGAAGACAATATAACAAGTCACTGAAATTCATAAAATCCTGTTGGGAGCCTTACAAACTCCCACATGAGATAACCATGCTTACTGACAATTTAGCTCGACAGAGACCACAGTTTTCCAGAATTCAAGTGAATATTATGAAGAGAATCGTGTCTGCATTTTTTGCAGAGTTTTTACATGCTAGCAGAGTGATTTGAGGGTCATGTCAAAACAGAAACATGTAGATTCATAGCAATAGGAGTTTTTTGCAGAACTAAAATTTAACAATGCAAAATGCATAATAATTTCTGACTTGCCTTACCTACAGTTATCGTTATATGACCCATTAAGTTGTAGTAAAGGTTTGGAGCAACAAGATTTTTGTAGAACTGGCAGTATGTGCATTACCTGAAAACGAATTTGCACTGGGATGTCATTAAAGACAAAAAAATGCCAACCTAGAATTTAGCCACAGGAACTAAAGTTTAGCTGTTTAATAATCAGCAAGTAGTTATTCTGAGGCCCAGAAAGTACTTCTTTTTTTTTTTTTTTTTTTTTTTAATGGAATTCACACCCAGTATATTTCATTATGAGGGCCCGGCTTTGATATGCAAGTCCGTCTTGTGTTCTTATCCCTTCTGTCATGGTGACTTTACTTAATACAAGGGTGTAGTTTTTGTTAAAGGCTTCCTTCAATCCTTCCATTTCCTATACCTTTTACACTAAGCTTTACACATCTTACTGGAGCTGTGCAATATTGAAAGCAGTGGCATGAAACAGCCCTCTCCTTGGTAAATGCAGATAGTTATGATTGCACTTCCTAATGAAAGCAGGCAGCTGAAACAGTAGGATCATCCATCTCAGATAAAGAGGTGTGCCAGTCCCTGGAACAGAAATGTTCATGGTGGACTCGGTTTCTGGGGGCATTGTGTATGTGCCTGCCAAAGAGACAGGTGGAAGAAAGGCCGCAGGAAAGTCCAAGACATGATGAAAGTAGCACAGGTGCTAAGAGAAAAATCATGGTATAAGAAGAAAGAGGCAAACTGAGCATTTGGGGATTAACTGTTGGCTAACAGGAGCCTTATAGCCTGGGGAAATGGCATGGTCTCCTGCTTGTGACTCTTGCAGTGCTTAGAGAAACCAGACTTAAGGTCTTTTCCAGTGGAATGGGATTACATACAAGATGTATGGAATTACTGTGAGTTTCTCTTTTTTTCATTGAAAGACCTTGCAGACTGTGATTTTGGCTGATGTCCAAAATCATATATCTCAGCAAAGTCTCTGACAAATCTTGTTATTTGCAATGAAGCTCACCTGGTTGCTTGGAGGTAGAGAAATGCTTTTGTCCTAGGCTGTAAATGAAGGAAGAGATGTGGAAGGCAGATACAAGCCTGAGCTAGGACTGCTAGGCGCTTAGGCTGCCTGAGTCTGTCATGCTTTCTTGTAGGTATGGTCTCCTACTACATGCCTCAATAATTCAGACCTCCTTAACTCCAGAGCATCTGTTTCCCCTAATTCCTTATCCTTTTTGATCACAGTGGGAATTCTCCCTGGAGCTGTAGGTTTACCTTAAATATTAGGAAGCTGCTGTAGGAGGACTAGGATTTGCAGAGGAGAGCAAGAGAAATACTGTTTCTGCACCATGCGTGGCAGTGGGTTACCTGCAGGCATCTGGTTCATAGGTGCAAAGACAAATCAACAAAGTGAAAGACAGTGTGATGATCAGGCTGATGATGGAAGGTGAGGACAAAGATTTTCTGTCTATACTTTGCTATGCCATGCAGAACATAATTGCCCAAATGAGGTATCCAAACACTGGGAGACAAAGTAGACAAGGTCTAATTTACGTTCTTAGTATTGGAGCTCTGCATTTAAAAACAGTCCTGTTCAGGTGTTTCTGCCTTGGTTTCATCTCTTGGCTCTAAAAGAGTTAAAGATAACCTGGCATGTGCATGCTGCTAATTCTCCAGAACACATGCCTGGTGGTTTTCAGAATCCCAGCATACAGGGATGCTCTTGATTTCAGAGCCACAGATACTCTCTTTCATTTTAAAGCAAAGCAGAACATTGTAGAAAAACAGGTATAATGCAGGAAGAATCAGAATAAGACAGAAGATGATGGGGCCCTTTCTTTCACCTAATTTGAAGAAAACAATTTATTTTGCTTTATGGTTATAGATGAAATTTGGAAATTCAGACTTGCTTTTCTGTCCACAGGTCTATTAGGCTCACTGACAGCACAGTGTTGGTGTCTTATCTGCAGTTTGTTCTGTAAAATTTCTTCCCTTTCCTTCTTAACATTTTTCCCCTCTCCCATTTCTTACTGCCTTACCAGGTGTAAGACAAAGCCTTAGATGGTATGTGCAAGTTTCAGGTGATCAGAAAGACCTAGGAGTCCTTGGAGAAATTAGCTGAAAATTATTAGCGGAAGGATGGATATGGAGGCAGATGGTATTAAATGTCAGTTATAGAGACAGTAAGCCTGAAATGCTGTTGAGTCAAATATGCAAAATTGACATGTTTGCTTTTAGTAGTACTTTGTTCTACCTCAGACTCAAAGGCTAGTTTCACACTGTAAAACTAAGAAAGTGTAACATAATCCAGCTGGTGGGTGAATAAGAAAAAAATAAAACCAGCGTATTTTTATTGGTTTTCCTTTTACAGCTTTGAAGAATCAGCCTAACATTCTATTGGATGTAAAATGTACAAGTGTTTCATGTGCTTTGATTTCACTGAATGTCATATAATCTTGTAAATCCATAGTCTCAAACCTGTAAGAGACATAAATAGTCCAAAAATAAAATAATAAGAATCTTTGATGTTTGTTAGCTAATAAAACATTGCAAGAGGTACATTTTCATTCTTTACCTACAGCTATTGGGGATGATCCTCTCAGCGAAGTTCTGTTCTGCAGGTTATTGCAGTGAACACGTATGTTGTGCTCGGTGGGATATGCAAAAGCCAGAACAGTTAATTGCTGAAGAGACGCCATTATATCTGGTAACTTGCCCATGAAGCAGTCAGCCCTTTTCATCAGAACAAAGTTCTGTACAAACAGCGTCTCTATTCCTAGTTTACAGATGGGGAAATAGAGGAGCGGAAGCCAACTGCTACATTTTGCGTATTAGACTGATGTAAAACTCACACCCAGAGTCCTGCAGCTTGGAGCTGGCAGTGTGCTCCCCATGATTGAGGTTTTTATGTTTTGAAGCACAGTTACGTGAAACATTTGTGCCTTAATCATAATACCAACTTGTTTTGGTGATGCTTTCCTTTCTCCCTGCTCCCTCTCTTTGCAAATGTGTGAGGCAGACCTCTTCAAATGCTATTGTAGTTTCATGGAAAAGGTAGTCCCCCAGGGTAGATACAGCATGGCGAGGCTTTTACTTAGTCTCATTTAAGGGACAACATTCTACCTTCTATTCTCTGTTCCCATCGGACACTGTGGAAACATCAACTACTAGCAATTCTCAGCTATCTTTCTCTATATCAATCATTATTTTACATGACCCTTGCACATTTGATTACATTCTTGCAGTCGCCGTCCTGAGGGCTAGGTCTGGCATGAGTTTCTGCCAAGTGATAGTAAAGTTAACAGATATCCTGGTGACAAGAAGTTACCTGTAGAGGAAAGGCAGCTGTAAAATAGACAGAGATGTGAATAGAGCTTGATGTGAGCTGAGCATCATCTTCAGTGCTAGTGAATATGGACTGATTCACCATTTCCTCTCTACAGGCTGTGCGGGCAGGGTTCTTCTCTGCAGCTAGAGCTGCCCACATCCTTCAGGATCTCCAGGATGCTTGAGGCAGAAAGGCAGTGAAACTTCAGCCTCAACTTCAGTGATGAATCCTTTGCACTGTACAGCCAACTTACTACGATGAGGTTTATTCACTAGTTGCTAATCAGCATAGCATCAGCAAGTACTAAGATTTGTCAAACACCTTCTTCTCTGGGAATTACTGTGACTACTTTTAAGGCAAACTGAAACCTCCATAATCTGTAGCAAATCCTTTATGTATTTAGGTAAGCAGGAGTCCTACAAAATGTTTTTTTTGCCAGCTTCTTACTAAGATGTTCGTGTTTCATGGAATTGTAAGAAATGAAAAGCAGGCATCTCCTGTCAGTATTGTCTATGGGTGTAGCTGGAGTTCAGCTGAAAACTTTACCAGCCCCCTGCACAGTATTTGCAGCTTGTTTCATGGGTGATTTTAATTCAGACATTTTTTTCAATTTCGAGAACTTAATCTTGGAACACTCATTAATGCTTTCCCATGTAATAATGTTGATGAAGTATCAGCATATTAAACATATTTAATCCAGGCCACAGCTAGCCACATAAATCCATACTGAAGTACTAAAACTGTCACCTGTGAACAAATGTTTTGTATGCATGAGTATCTAATGACTGTTGTAAATACTTAGCTTTAGGTTTTGTTTGGTATTTTTTTAAAGATGCTTTTGTCCCCCTAGAAGTTACGTAGACATACAGACCTATCATGCTAAGCTGTATAATTTAAAAAATAGCAAAAGGTGACTTCATTGACAAGTCTTGAAATGATGATGAGAGGACAACTTAAAACTGCATAATTACTTCTGACACTAAGTTGATTAAAAACTTATCAAGTCCTTAAGCTAGAGCTATTACATTGCCAAAGATACTTGACTTTAAGCAAGTTCAGAGAAGGTAAGAGACATGGGACAGACTTTGACTTTCTTACCCATGTTGAATAACTAAATATCATACGATCAGTTCTACAGGCTGACTGGAAGAGTCCTATTTCGTATAATGGTAAACATAAAAATCTGGAATTAAATCAGTTGACCTAGCTGTAGCAAGTGATTTAGCAGCTGATATCTTAAACCATCCATTTGTTCCTGCTCAGATCAGCTAAGATGCATCTCTTCTGAACATTTATGAGGATTCAGTATGTGTATGCACATTGGGTAATTGCATGAACAGACTGGCATAAAAGAGGCAACTGATCTGAATTAACAAAGCCATTCTGTCTTGCCCAGGGCTGCAGCTTTCCCACTAGATGCCTGTAAACAAGCAGTCGTATAGCAGCCAGTATTCCAATTTGATGGTCCAATTCAATGGCTTTGAAAGTTCAAGCGTAATTTAATACATTCTGTGTTTTGGTGAGTAAAGTGAGTTTATAATCTCAATTTGATTTTGGGTATAGTTCGTGTGAATCATAACTATTTTCTTCAACAATACATAAGTCTGCTTTACTTTACTTTTATAAAAGAGAAGGGTGAAAAGAAGGAAGGAATAAAGAAGGCAAATTAAAAGTGAGTTTTAGGTTTTCTACAGGGCACTTAAGAAAGCATTTTCCACCTCTGTTTTAAATAAGATCCAAGGTTCTGTACTCAATTCACAGTCTAGATTCAGGTAATGATGTGAAGCAGTAATATGTAAGTTAAAATCCTTACCATCAGTTTACTGTAACTTAAATATGGAAATATTCCCCTACAGCCACCTGCAGCCTTTCTACATAATGAATCTAGAGAGTAGGATAATGAGATGTGTTCCTTCACTGAGCTCATTAGGCTTATTTCTGAAATCCGTCTACCTGAGTTTGTTGCTTTGGATTTTAGTTACAGGTTAAATTATTATACAATTTTAAACAAATGCAGAACATTTCTGTGCTGGAAATGCTATTCCACATACATTAGTAATACTCCTTAGGATACTGATTTTTACAAATTATCTCAGCCCTCTTCTATTAACCAGATTTACCTCAGTGGCTGCCTTTGAAATGCATCTCATTTTTCTGCAGCCCAGACTATCAAAAAAAAAACCCCACAAACCTTAAGCACAAGTCTCTTGCAAAGGTTAGATGTCCACATGCACCAAGAAAACTATGACCTGTAATTTACTTCAGTACTGACAAGCAGTGACTCACTAGTAGGCATACAATTGCAGAGCCCAGATGCCACTTTTGCAAACAGGTGTAAGAAAGAGTAGCAGAAGTTCTTCACTATAAAACATCTTGAGATGATTTAGCAAAACCCTATCTGAGCTCATATTCTACAATAATTACAGACACCGTATTGCATTCAGAACTGCACTGCGGACACCAAACGTCATGAAGCTTCATTATTCCCATAAAAGCTGATTAAAAAGAATTTTTTTTAAAGTGCTCTTTAGTTGTTATAGTTGGAAAAGATTTAGCAAGTGGGAAAAAGATATGAACCCACACTGTAGGAAGGGTGTTGAAATCCAATTAAGTTTTTTACTTGCTGTTGCATGACAGCCTGCATTTCTCATGTTATGGGAGGGTGTTGGGCAGTCCAGTTGGCTAAGTGTTTCAGTCTGTTGAACCTGTAAAATGGTAACTTGAACGAGAGCAGCAGCTTCTAGAGCTGCAGGCAGTCATCTCGCTGGTTCTGGTTTTGGAATATGTGGTCTAATCGACGATACAAGTTACTAGCCAATTTTTATTAACTAGGATATTCTGTATCAAATACAGTTTTTTATAGATTCTAGTCCTCATTTGACTGTCATGATGCCATTTATTTTAATGAAAGCATGAGGACATTTCACCACATAGTGAGGCACCATCTCTTACATGATCTCAACTCAAGAAGACAGATTGCCAAACAAGGCAAGGAAGATACCAGGCTTAATCAGTGATGGACTTTGTCACTGAGAAAAAGACATATGTGAAAAGGATGCCATAGAATGTTTCTTCATTTTTTGGATTCTTCTTGAAATAAAATGATTTAGGACTTTTAGCACAGTTAGAGCAAACCTGAATACGTGATCACCAACACAGGGAGAAGGATGGACAAACTTTTGTGTACTGACATGGCATACAGTAGAACCAAGAAATATCTTGGTGGACTCTCTATATAAAAACATAATAAAGGATTATGCCCCCCAGATACTTTTGAAGAAGACAGTATACTAGAATGCCTTGTTTTAATTTTGCAGAACTCTTATAAACTCATAGCTTCAAAGAAATTATAATGTGTGATGGCAAAAGATATTTTTTTACTAGTAATTCATTCAGAAGCATATGTAATGCACAGGTGACATAGAATTTCTGTCTCTTTCTGATCCAGAGAGAACTAATATGTAATGGTTGCCATGATTTAAGAGCAAACTTACCATTACAGAAAATGTGTCTTTTCTTTAAAGAAATTACTATTGAGTATGTCCAAAAAATATAGTATTCACTCACAGTCAAAATAAATGCAACTATTTTAGTCTTGGAACACTTTTTAAGTTAAAATTAAATTAAAAGGTTGTATAAAATGTATGAATACTAAATACACCGACAAGGGAAAAATGGTACTTCAGAATACTTTGCCATGCAGTGTGTGATACCCAAATAACATAGCTATAAACATGTAAATGAAAAAAAACCTACAGTAATCAATAGGAAAACAGTTTAGTTTGCTGTCCTAATGGGGACAAAACGCTATCAAATACATGATGTAAAAAGCAACACCACAACTGAACTTTCCACTGCATAATTTAAAACATTATTAAAACATAGGTATTATTTTTGTTAATCCAGAATTTAATCCAGCCATTATAAGCATTTAGTATTACTAAATATCAAACCATTGTTTACATTCCTTTTTTTTTTTTAAACTGTGGAGCCATTTCTCTATTAAAATTCTATATATATTCCAATGTAGAACATTTCTTCTAGGATGCCACTTGACTAGCTAGTTAAGCTCAGAAACAATTGCATTAGTGATCGTGTGGAAAAAACAGTTTAAAAAATCTTTTTCATGGTATTATAGCCCATTTTTTATGGACAAAGAATTAAATCATTTCAGACGTGTTTTTCACTTTTATTTTATTTCTTTAATGGATATGCAAAATGTATCTCATAATTCTTTCTCTTTATAACATAATCATCTTCTAAAAATTAAATTTTACAGTACAAATTATAATATAGTTGTTTTTATACATTCATGTAGCTTCATCCCTTTTCCTTTCAATTAAATGATAGTGTTTCCTTCAACAACCTTTTTTTTTTTTTTTTTTAAGGAATGCACTCATATTATGCCTAGAGCATGCTCAGTATTTTTGAGGCATTCTGAATGCTCTCAACTCCTCTTGGCTGTATTAAAAGTGACATTCTACCTTCTCTCAGGTAGAAATGACAAATTACTCAGAATTATCAATTATATATCCTTATGTCTTTCAGTATTTAAAATTAAGAATCCAATTTCCTATCTTCAAAAGTTCCAAGTCACAAATAATAATTTCTTAAACTTTTATTAAAGTTCCAGTTCTGAACACCCATCCACATCTCACAAACTTTACTTCTGTCTTTACAGCTACTGATCTTTAGGACCTGACTGTTCTAAAGTGCTTCTTTGGAGACAAGAAGAACTTTTCATGGGTTGTCCTATTGGTTTTCTTGCAAATTTTGCAGCAAGATAAATTTTCCCACTAATGAAGGCCCCTCAGAGCATGCAAAAAAAAAAATCATGGATTTGTGTGTGTGGAAACACATGTGTATGTATATTACATATATATAAAACAAAAAAAATTTCTGAGATGCATCCACTGTTTTAATAACATTTTAGAACATAGATTTTTCTCTTTCCTTTCCACTCTTCTAAAAGTTCTTTCTGTGATAGCTGTCTTCATTAGAAACGTAAAACTTTTTTCCTAACCATTTCTGACCATTTCTGCAGTCTAATTTCTGAAGCGCAAAGTAGTTCCTTTGTCAGAACAAAGATCTTTTCTTTGCCTCATTATCTCTTCTTCAATAGTTACATCTAGGGTGTGTAAATTTTTGAGAAAGACTTCAGTTCTGTATGTTTACTTATTATGGTACAGAAAGGATCTGCTCTGTTACCTGTTTTTGCTCATAACTGCTTGCATTCCACTTAACCTTCAAGGTTAATTCAGTGACTCAAAGGCATGTCCTGTGTGTCCAAAAACTGGGTTTCGCTGCACTGGGGAGATTGTTCCCTAGAATAGGTGTGACAAATTGTGTTTTCTAGGTAGCGCACCAAACAAAAACCTTGAGGTGAAGGAAGTTACTTATATGCCAGCTTGTGGGGACGGGGTTGTGATCAAATAAGAATGAACATGAGACAGCTAGAGTTTGCATGGTGTCCTATTTTAATTAGTACTTGATGAATGGAGTTTCATATTTTGTGTATTCTGGTGTTAACTTTCCTCCCTCAGCATAAACAGGTTGACTAGAAAAACAAAACAACTTCATCTCCCAACTTTAAAAATGTCATGGAAACATATTCCATGTCAAAAGCTCTGGGTTCCCATTTAATACAAGTGTTAATTCTATTAAAGACACAAGTAAAACTCAGGACTACAAATCAGATATGAAATTTTGCTTTGCTTGTTTTCAGTTGAAATTCTGTTGTCTCTCAGATGTCTCCTGGTGATGTTCTCTGCTGCTGTTGTTCTGGGGATAGGATGCAGGAATCATGAATCATCTTTCAGATACATCACTTACTTGAAAGCTTTAATTGCCCTTAAAATCTATTCAGAGTCTCACTTTCTTTCACGGCAGAGCAGTATATGCCATGTTGTCTGCCCTTAACCAGAGCTGCCAGTTTGGGCTAAATGACCATTTGATGGGAGTTGTTAAACTGAAACACCTCTTACTTCATTTTCTTGCCAAGTCCCATCCTGTAAAATAGCAAGGTAATGTTACTCCTTATTTAGGCTTTTCATTGAACGGTTGGTCAATCCTGAATCTCTTACTGCTTTTAGTTTTCTCAGTCCTCACTCTCAAACTGATTGACCTACAGGGAGTTTGCCTCCTTCTATGAAGTGAACATCATGATCTGCAGCCCAGCTGCTGTGTGCCGGGCCCTGAAATGACAACAGTTCTGCGCAAGAAGCTGACAAGAATAAAAGACTGCTTTCACTGCAGTGTGAATTTACTGTGATTTACTTGATCACTAGATGCGGTATTTCAAGTGGTTCATAAACCTATCACAACAGCATTCATAAGATGAGACATCTGTGGTGGTTTACTGCCTTTCCATTTTATGCATGATCCATCTGACACTTCTTTTTGTTCTTTTTCCCATTCATGCAGTCACCTAGTGCTGGCGACAAGGATGACCAAACACTGACGGTAGGCAGCAATTAGTATGTGTCTCAGCATTTATTTCTCAGGAGGGTTGTGAGACAAGCCTTACTTTGGTTTGTCACTGTCATCTTTTTTTCTAGGAATTTCTTTCCCCCTCATACACTGCTGTAGAATTTAAATAATTTATTTTCAAAGACAAAATGGTAAATTAATTTTCTTGTTCAGTTCCTATAATTTATCATTTAGTATTTATATGACACCAAAGATTAATACATGTACCATGTATTGCAAAATACTATTTTCTTCAGGGTTGTTTTCTTCCTGTAATTGGATTTCAGTGTCTTATTAGTCAGCAATCTGTTGGCTCTGATTATCCTTTTTATTGAAACAAGCAGACAGCCACCCACAAGCCTCTACGGGATATATTAAATGCATTGATTATTGTACTAGACAATGGCAAGGGGAAAAGAACCTCAGAATATTTTCCAAATTTCTTCAAACATCTGCCTGGAGTTGTGCAAAGTATTTGACACCATCCAGCATGACATCCTTGTCTCTAATTTGGAGAGACATGGATTTGATGGATGGATCATTCAGTGAATAAGGAATTGGCTGGATGGTTGCACTCTTAAGACTTGCAGTCAATGGCTCAGTGTCCAGTGCTTAAGACTTGCAGTCAACAGCTTAGTGGAGACCAGTGATGAGTAGCCTTCCTCAAGAGTTGGTACTGGGACTGGTGCTGTTTAACATCTTTGTTGGTGACATGGACAGTGGGATTGAGTGCATCATCAGCAAGTTTGCAGACAACACCAAGCTGCATGGTGTAGTCAACATGCTGATGGGAAGGGATGCCATCCAGAGGGTCCTTGGCAGACTTGAGAGATGGGCCCATGTGAGCCTAATGAAGTTCAACAGGTGAAGTGCAAGGTCCTGCACCTGGGTCGAGGCAATCCCAAGCACAAATACAGGCTGGGGGATGAGTGGCTTTAGAGCAGCCCTGCAGAGGAGGACTTGAGGGTGTTGGTGGATGAAAAACTGGACATGAGCTGAGAAGGTGTGCTGACAGCCCAGAAGGCAAATCATATCCTGGGCTGCATCAAGAGAAGCATGGCCAGCAAGTTGAAGGGATGTGATTCTCCCAGTTTACTCTGCTCTTGTGAGACTCCACGTTGAGTACTGCATTCAGCTTTGGGGCCCCCGATGTAAGAGAGTCATGGAACTACTTGAGCAGGCCCAGAGGAGGGACACAAAGATGATTGGAAGTTGGAGCACATTCCCTATGAGCACAGTGTGAAAGAGTTGGAGTTGTTTAGCCAGAAGAGAAGGCCCTGGGGACACATTATGGCAGCCTTCCAGTACTTAAAGGGGGCCTACAGGAAAGGCATGGAGGGACTCCTTAGAAGGGAGTGTAGTCACAGGGTAAAGGATAACGGTTCATACTAAAACAGGGTAGATTTAGATTAGATATGAGGCAGAAATTCTTTACTGTGAGGGTGGTGAGACACTGGAACATGTTGCCCAGAGAAGCTGTGGACTCCCCCTTCCTGGAGGCTATCACGGACAGGTTGGATGGGGCTTTGAGCAACCTGGTCTACTGGGAGGTGACCCTGCCCATCGTGGGGTGGGGGGGGGGCTTGGGTTGGGGTGGGTGTGGAACTATTTGGTATCTAATGTCCCATCTAACCCGAATCATTCTATGATTAAAAGCATGTAAAAGATGCTTGAATGTTAGCTCCATTGCTGTAGGTGTCTACACTGACTTACTGCACTCCCACTCTGTTTTTGTAATCGGTACTTTAGGAATTGAACTGAAGTGTAGAGTATGTATCACTTTGATGTCTAGGATTTTACCATTTAAAAAGGGTCATATTTTGACAATATGCATATTTGCAAGGTACCAAGGCAATAGAAATTAGAACTTACTTCAAGGTTATAGCCACAAGATTCTACAAAGAATTCCTGAGCCCTCGGAGACCAATGACTAATCTGATGATCCATCTCTTCAAGAGAAATTGTCTATACATACAGCATTGTTTAATACACTGTATAGTTTATTTTAGTCTGCTATAGGCGGTGGTTGAAAATATTTCACTGTGTAGTGAGATGTGACATGAAATTGTATTGTTCCAGACCTGTTTCCACAGAAACAACAAAAAAGTCCTAAGTTCTTTCCCTTGGTTTTCTACCTAGACCAAGCCACGTCTCCAGCGGGGAGGAAGCTCTGCATCTCTCCACAACAGTCTGATGAGGAACAGCATCTTCCAGCTCATGATCCACACACTTGACCCACTTGCTGAAGGTATTCCTATTAATTTTTGTTGGGTGTCTGTTGTAAAAACAAACACTTTCCTTTTCCCTTCTGCCCATAAAACTATTTTTTGCATTTCTGTTGCTTTTGCCAGTCTTTTCTGAATGTGTGTGAATTTTCTGAGAGTTTTGTACTCTTACAGCACAGTATACATACTACTGCCAAGATCTGCAACTCAGAAAATGTGTTCATTGCAGTGCGAACTAGAACTGATCACTTGGTTGATGTGTATTTTAACTACTGTTCTGCTTTGTCTCTGGCTTTAGTAGCAATTTAGAAGTCACAGAAGCTCTATCCTCTTGTGTTTTTGTGGAGGCTTTCTTTGTTTTCTTTGATTTTAGTACATCAGGAAAAAAAAAGGTGGGTAATTTGTCATATGGAATATGGAAAAGAATGAGACTCTGGTGTCTTGACTTGGAGTGGTTTCACTTGGAGTGGTTTAACTCTGATGTAAGAAAAAATGCAATAAACATCCTTCTATATTACATGCATGATAATGTTTTCCTTGATTTATCCATGTTTGGTGGGTTTTTGGTTGTTTGATTTTGTTGTTCTTGTTGTTTATTTGGTTTGGGTTTAGGGTGGATTTTTGTTTGGTTGTTTCATTTGGTTTTTTTGTTTAGTTGGTTTTTTGTTTATTTTGTTTGGTTTTGGTGGGATGTTGTGGGGGT
>JANVCC010010406.1:20390425-20444365 GCA_025345505.1 Todiramphus chloris collaris | reverse complement strand
TTTTTAAGAAGTTAGCAGGAAAACCATGATTGCATTGCAATTATGGATGATTTGAATCTCATCTTCTGGTAGACTTCCAAAAAAATTCAAGACCAGGTGTTTATTTGATGAATGTGTGTCTGTAGGACTCTTTTTGCTGTAGTAATAAATGTCTTAGGAAATAGCATTTGTGAAGGGATTGGGAGGGACTAAAGAGATCTAAAATTATAATTTTTATTACAATCTTGCACTCCTCTTTTCCCTTAAAGCAAAGCTCCATGGGTGTGGATGCATCTGTGGTGTCTCAAATAGTGCTAACACAAACAAAAATAATCATCTGAAGCAGTAAATAGACTTCATCAAATTTATTTTTTTTTTTTTCAGTAAGAACAGAAGCACGTTAACACAGAGCCTTTATGACAAATTGAAAACCACAGGAATGCTAGAAATGTTGACTGGAGTTCATTTTGGACTTGACAAAGGTTCAGAAATAAGATCAGCTCTCAGGTGTTTTTCCATTGCTCAGACTTACTTCACTTCTTTCCTAGATATAGCTTGTTCAGCATACAGACCTTTCTCACTACTTACTACTACTGTAGTAAGCTTCCACCGTATAGTGTGATCCAGAAGCTTGCCCCTTCACAACAGCACAGGACCAAAAAAAAAAAAAAAGTTTTGAAATCTGACATCCATCTTGGGAGACATGGAAGTCCAGAACTTTTGAAAATTAGGTATTATAATTAAGTTTATCAGGTAACTCAATGCTGTTCCTCATTATGACAGTGAAACACTTGACATCAATGTAGATTGATAGAGATTGTTGCAATGGATAAATCTTATTTAAATTACTCAGTAAAATTTTCATCAGGATTTTTTTGCTCATAATACTTTAGTGTTTGTTTTCTTCCTCTCCAAACTCTATATATTTGTCCTGGAATTAATATTCTTCAAAAAATGGAATATAAAGGTCTTGGGGCCATTAAGTAAGCGCAAACAGTACCCATCTGTACGTTTCATTAAAACTGACATACGGAGTTAAAATTTATAAAGGGATACAAAATTTACCTACAGTTGCAGTAATTATACACAACTTTCATGAAGAAATGGCCAAGACAACACTGGAAAATAGTCTATATATGTGCAGACATCTAAGTGAGTGTCATTATCAAAGGACCTAGTAGTTCAGATTTTCACTGACTTAACATTCAAATTTTAATTAATAAAGAGTGTGGAAGTGACAATATAGGAGTGCAATTCAATAATTATTTTTGCATGTGGAACTCTCATTTTAGTTCACATCACGCCTATATGTGAAATGTGAAAAAAATCTACACACTCTCCTGTCACACATTATGATCATTAACCTTTCCTGAGGCACTATCTCATTTGTAAGCAGACTTGCCTTTCAAGATCTTTTACACTGCAGGCTGTTTGGAAGGCAGACACGGGGAGTATTGGATGTCTCCACTGAACACTCATGTTGTTTCCTAAGATTCTGAGCTTTCTGTATTCAGATAATTCTGCAAAACATAAAAGTGTTTATTAAAAGTACTGTGGCTAGGCAAGGTAAGTAATGCCAATTAACAAATTTGGATGTCATTGTACTTCAATCTTTCATTCAGTTCAGAAATACATGTGATAACAGATATGGATACCCGTTGTGTGCAATATTGATTATCTCCTTGTCTCTGTATGAATTTTACCTATCAAATTCTCACTGTGTAATTTTCTTTTAATCTTTCTATGTTCATTAAACATAGATCATTAAACAATCAACTGATGCATAATGTTTACTTTAACAGACATTTACAATGCTAGATAATTATTTTTTTACAATGATAGCATTTCATTGTTAAGAATTAAAAGAAGTCTCTGAGAAGTTCAGTCCGTTGCTCTACATACTCATCATTTGGGGGAATGTCAGAATGGTGCCTTCTCTGGCCCATATGGCTTTCTTCACTTCACATGCTCTTTCCTACTATGAAAAAACCCAGCCATTATGAAAAAAATAAATGAGTGATTCATGTTAGTTTTGAGTTTTGTGTAAGCAAAGGAAATTAGCTCTGTTGCACTCATGTAATGTAAGACAGTGGACCTAGTGCATGATCTGTGATGTAAAATGTTTCTTCCAGATCATTTAATGTCAATGTGGATCAGACTCAAAGGAGTAGCAGAAAGGGGTTGTGAACATTTTTCTCTTCCATTTTAGTCACCTTAGATCCCCTCAGTACTTCTGCCAAATTAGAAGGTCAGAAACATTTTGTCATTAGCCATATTTGTTGAATTTGCAGCAACAGTTAAGAGAACATTGCATAGTGTCATTCTCAAAGGAAGAAAGTATGAAAGGTATAAATCAAAGCTGATACCTACATGGGTACTCTGACACTCTGTGCTTAGACATATTCCTTCTGTTTTCCTCCTTCCTCTTCCCTATTTTGCTATGGTTTACTTCCTTTGCTTTTCCTCATACTGCATCTCGCTCATCTGCACCCACCTTGTTTCAGCCTCTTCTTGTAGGATGGCTTCCTCAGTGCTTGCTCTCCTTCTGACTGCTGAGTCCATCAATCAAAGCACTTTCCAAGTCAATGCCGGTAGCCCTGCAGCTGGTAGAGCCAAGTGAAATGGTGTTTCAGTCTCTGGATAAGCACTCATAACATCTGGGAGCTCTGTGCTTGAGTCTTCACAGTTTCCAGATCAAATGATTCCATTAAAAGTAAAATTCCCCGCACTGCTGCTGGGAAAAACAGCTTTTCTTTCTCATTACATCAATAATAAAGTTCACTGTTATGCACTCTTGAATAATTGCAAGGACAGTGTCGGCATGAAAAGGCACACTACTTGGCCGTTTGGACTTGTGTGGACTTTTCAAGGTTGACAGAAAAGAAGTCCTTTCTAAGTCCACTTGATAGCATAAGCAGTATTGAAGGTATAAACAGGCTGTGTGACTATTAAAGGTTATCTTGACCTACACAGTGTTATTGTTACATTAACATGCAATGTATTTATAGAAAACCAGCTCATCATATTTACTCCTGAATAATTCATTTGTGAAGTCAGAACAAGCATCTACTTTAATTGAGAGCCTCTTAAAAATGCACTTGATTGTAAGTAGGAAAATACGAAATGAGAGAGAGATGACCTTAAGAAGCTTTTAATTTCCACAAAATGCAGGTAAACAGAGCAATTTTGATATATGATTACACACTTGTGATCCTGTCCTTCCTTCTCCCTTTCCACACAAATGTGGTTTTACCTTGGCTTATGCCTGTCTTCTGAAAGCCAGCTTGTAAAATCTGAGATCAGTTGGAGTTGCTGGACATTTGGCATTTTGCATTCAGGCAGGTGTGCAGCCATGCTGTGGATTTATCAGTCTAAGACAAGGAAAGCATCTCCTTTTCAAAATCTTTGTCTCAGCATGAACCTTCTAAGAAGCTAAGAGTTCAGCCACTCTTAAGAGGTGAATGTGTAGGGTATTCATTAATGAGCTTTACATTACAGTTGAAACTTTATCATTCATTAAAAATATAAATATCAGTACAACATTATTTTGTTGTTTGCCTTTATCTTATTACAGAAATAATGACCTTGGTACAGATAATTTCCTGAAGATTAAGATTAATGACAGCTTCTGCATCAGGCTATCATGAACTCCTGGCCAGTCATTAATCCCCAGGAAATCCTGTGCCATATTTGCTCCTGCTTAAGTACTGGCCTGGCAATCCTTTATTCACCAAGTAGCGAGCTGGACTGTTCGTAACAGCATTACCCATATGAATAAAGAGTGTATAATGAGACCTGCTGTGTTGGTCAGGCCCCAATCCAAAATCCAAGCAACCTGAACATAAATCATGGCAATCGTTGATCATTTGTGGCTTTTTTTTCTTCTGAGTCCTTTACCTCAGATACCTTTGTCCTAGTTTTTAAATGGATGTTCCTGGGTTATGAAAGTGTAGGATTTACAAAGATCTCTTTGTATTTTTTAATAGAAGATGGCTGTTGTTTTGCAGTAGGAGCAGGAGAAGGAAAAGTGTTTTAAGTATTTTGTATGAAAAGGTCTGCCATGAATAGTAAGCCTAACTTTTCCCTACAAGCTGCAAGTTAGAGAGTGATTCCTCCAGGACTATGGAGGGAAATTTTCCTCTCTGGAGGCTCCTATGGCTCTCATTGAAAAAGGAGGATACTGGTGGTGAAGTGAGGATTCAGAGCACCAGTGCAACCTGAGAGGCTACCTTGCTTTTCTTGCACACGTTTAGCAGGGTACAGGAAGCTTGAGATATTTTCCTTATCATGCCACCCCTTTGCTGTCTGATGATAAGGTGCCACAGGCCAACAGAACATCTTCCACAAGGGAGGATTTAACTAGATGCTGTCTCCCTTATGCCATGTGACAAGGATATAGCTCATATGCAAATAGCATCCTCTTCATAAAAAATGAATGGGATACAGATCTCTGTCACAGCTCAGTCCCCAGTCAGAAGTAGGTATCTTAGCCAGTTCTTTCCTATTCCTGTCTCTAGTCCTACTTCCGAAGGTGAAAACTACAGGATGTACTTCTGCAGAAAAGCCATTGTTTACCTTGTGTGCTTTATTTTTCTCTAAACCACAAAGATAGTGCATGTTACTGGTGAGAGAGGTAACCTTCTGTTACATAATGCTGAGCTGACAATTCTGTCACTTCTTTACTGAATGCAGAAGAAAATGGTGCCGTCATTGCCTGCTCTGACAAATAAAAATCAGAAACTCACATTCGTTCTTCTCAGGAAAATAAAGAATTATGTGATCCTTGAAGTTTTTTACATAATACTTGATTATTTATAATTACTTACTATATCCTGTTGTGTTCCTAGATACTGATTTTAAGAATTTCACAGCTTTTCCATTCACCTCTAACTATTTTGCTTCATTTGCCGCTGCTACGTGTGTTCTTTTCTGAGATGTCAAGAAAAATGTCAGCTTACCCCAAAGACAGCTGACATGGGTAACTTTAACCTGCCTGGCCACTCAGCAGGCTCCCAGCTTCGGTCTCATTTTGCAAAACCCTTGTACTCTTGTTCTTCCCTTGGCCTAGATAAGCTGCACCATCATGTCTGTGCTCGCTCCCATTGGGAACCTTTTTTTTTTTCTGAAGCTGTTTATTTGTTATACACTCTCAAAAGTAAGGCCAAGCAGCTCAGCTTGCAGCAACTCATGGATATTGCTCAGCTCCTGCACTGCTGGAATAACCTGAGGACTTACACTTTCCTCAGTTCCAGTGTGTGGATGCTGCAGGACTTAAGTGCACTTCCTAGCATTGTGCCAAAGATGAAAGAAATTATTCTTAGGTGACTTACAAGCACAGCAACGTTTTATCTAACATAAGGAAATATACAAATCTAGACAAAATTAATAAAAGTAATTATGTATATTTTAAACTGTCTTTGCTCTTGATCCTTCATCGTTCTTGACTATCCTTTAGGCATACCTGGGGGCTTGCAAAGAATCTCAGCATCTTTCTTCTTGAACACTTATACTTACCCAGCTTGTTACAGTTCTTGCTTCCTCTTCTTTCCCAACAGAGAAAAACAGCCCTCTGAGCACAGCACTCAGAGCACTTTGGCTTTCTCCTCTCCTGAAGGCTGAAATGAGACTTCTGCCAGAGACAATGGGGGCTCCCTGCCAGGCTCACATACAAATTAAGATCTGTTAGTTATATTGTCTTCCCTTTGTCTCCATACCATGGAATCTAAGTCTGGTATGAAGATAGGAAATCAGTAAAAGGGGCAGTGAGCCTTACCTTCAAAATAGCATCATGTCTTACAAAGTCAGATACTCATACCTTCTTTATAAAGCTAGCTTTCACAGAACTTTAAAAATTATTATTATTATTCATGTAGGTTGGAAGGGACCTCTCGAGTTACAGAATTCAACCAGTCTAACCCTTTGCTCAAGCAGGATCAGCTAGAGCAGGTTGCCCAGGACTGTGTCCAGTCATGTTTTGAGTATTTCCACAAGTGGAGACTAGGAAGTATATGCTAGTGTTTAACCATCATCACAGTAAAAAGTGTTTTCTTGTGCCCAGATAGAATTTTCTGGCTTTTAATCTGTGCTCATTGACTACTCCCCCCTGTCAATGGGCACTTTGGTGAACAGTCTTGTTTCCCATCAGGTATTTATACATATGTTTAACTTTTCCCTGAACCTTCTCTACTCCAAGCTGAACAGTTCCAGCTCTCTCAGCCTCTCCTCATATGAGAAATGCTCTAGCCCCTTCATGATCTTTGTGGCCCAGTACTGGACAAGCTCTGGTATGTCCACAACTCTCCCATATTGGCAAGCCCAGGACTGGACACAGCACCCATATGTCTCACAAGCACTGGGTGGAGTGCAAGTAACACCTCCCTCAGTCTGCTGGCAGTGCTTTGCCTAATGTTGCTAAGGATGCTCTAGGCTGACTTTGCTGCAAGGGCACATTACTAGCTCAGATTTCAGTACTGTGGTTCTCGGCACAGTCATTAGCAAGAAGAAAGCTTTTTTTCCTACGGAAGATTTTAAATGGATAAATTGGTCGCATCACTCACATTACTCACATTGACACATCACTCACCAGAGAGGCCTCCTTTCTCCCTTCTTTACCTTTCAACTGTGCTGGAGACCACAGAAATTGTGTTTCTAATTTAGGTACCTGAGGTTGCATGGTTAATGTAGATGTGATGAATATTTTTACAGATATCTTCAACATCAAACTGAATTCAGGAACTGTAGGTAGAACTCCCAACACTGCCAGAGTGAGCAACTATATAGGTAGGGTAGAAGCTGTGTGTTATGTGCAGCTAATGACAGATCTATTGAAATAGGCAGAGGTAGTATTTTAGATAGCCCTGTTAGTATCTGTCAGAAAGTTGAGAGAAAAAGAAATTAAATATCTGTTTTCCCCAGTATCACTTCAGATTTCAAAACCGAAAATGGATCTCAATTGAATTTACAAACTTCAGTGTAGCACACATAAGATAAAAATATCACTGTAGCAGCTGTGGAACCTGAGCTGTCTACAAAGATGTGTGTTTTTGGCATAGAGAAAATGGTATCTTAGGCAAATGAAGAGCATCTTATTATGAAGTTTTGGTTCAGCTGATTTATCTAAATGTCAATCACAAATGTATATCTGCAACCAAAGAAGTAGGCTTTTGAAGTCTGAATCATTTAACTGAGTGGATTTGTTTAGCATACATTCAGAGACTGCTTCATTCTTGTCATATTTTGGCAGTATTGGTCTTGCTTTTTCTAAAGACAATGGCTGCACTTCCGTGACTGTAGGGTGAGCAGGTTTGCAATTTTTATCCTATCCACAGAATGTGTTTATAGTTAGGAATGCGTATCAAAAGTTCGGCATGTTTTTGTTACACATAACTTGGGATGCAAAGAAATCCTTTCAAATTTCTCTCAGAACGGGCAGTTTAATGGCAAAATGTAGTACTTTATTGTGATAATCTCAGATTCTGCAGCAATAAATGTCAGGTCTCCTTAAGTTCAGACGGTCCCAAAATACAGGGAGAAGGCAGCACTCATTGTAGTTTCACTGATAGAATTTGTAGCTACTTAAAAAGCGAAGAACAATTCTCCCTTTAAAATCAGTATTGTCCTTTGCAGGTAGCCAATTTTAAATAATGGAAGTTTTCTGATGCATTTTTTAAACTTATTTTTGAAAATCTTGGTTTTGTTTTGAGGCAAATGTTAATTTTCCCAACAATTAATTTTTGCATGTCATTTTTTATTCTTTCAACTGGAAGCTACTCAAGCTGCTCACTGCAGACATTTTCTTGTATCTCATCTCCATGATATTTTCCAGTGATGCTGTGTCCAGAAAGCATATTCTTCTTGGGATTCCCTACAGAATGTGCAAGGAAGACATGAATATTTAAATACAAGTGTGATCCCAGAGCAGAGTACAGCTGTCCTGACTATGCATTTCCATGCTTAATGGCTTTAGATTCATTTTAAATTCCATCCTAACTCTGAATTTCTGTATTAAAAATATTAACAACAAAGAACTTGAATTATTAATAAACACGTACACATCAGGGAGTAGTCATAGCTATGAGAGACTTGATATTGAAGCTGAAAGTGGAAGATTTCCTTTAGTACAGTTTGCACATGGCAGATGATTTCATCCTCCACAGGTTGGTTGGATTTTATGACTGGATAGTGAGAGGCATGTATACTGCCCTTGCATTATTCAACTTGGACATGCTGAAAACCAGAAGAGCTGAAATTAATTGCAGTTGGAGTTTTTTATGTCCAGTACTCCACAGTGCCTGGCCCCACGGACACTTGGAGAAATCGTGACCCCACCAGAATCAGTGGTAAAGCTCCCAATACCATCAGTAGGAGGTTTTCACTTCTACATCTTGGAATTCTCATTTTCATGAATACTTCAAAGTTCTTCAAAAATAAATACCCTCTTCAAAGTCAGCAAGAGCTGTGTTAGATCCAGGCAGGGTCAATTCTGTTGGGTATTGGTTGTCTTTTGGTGTTAGTACATTTGAGAGAATTTATGGCACCTATCTTCAAGAGTTTGATGGCAAATGGTACTCAGGTAACTTCTGAGTGAAAGAAGATGGAAAAGGAAACAAAGTCCTCAGGAACAAGCAACATCATGCTTTTCTTAAATTAAAAAAAACAACAAACACATACAAATGTTGACAGGGTCTGAGAATATTAACAGGGTGTGACACATAGTAGTACTTTAAATTACTTTCTTCTCTGTCACATAGGTGTGTTAATAACATGGCATTGATGACCTCTTTAAAAATATTTACTGTTTAATCTGTATGAATTAAACCCCAGTGGATCCTCTGACAAATTTCCTTATGTCACCAGAAGATTTGCTAGACAGTGTGGACAGTAAGAACAGTAGGTTTTCAGACTTCATTTTAAATGCTGCACTAAGAGCAAAGAAATAGGCCAATCTTGGTTTTGACTGTTGTGACTATCCTGAGCTGCCCAGAACTCTACTTAGATAGGATTGTATACATTTTAAATTACATTTCTATTCACGTTCCAATTTGATGAAGTTGCTATAAACTAATTATTAGCAAAACCAGACAACTTTAAAAAGATTATTATCAGTACAAAACCACCTATAATAAAAAACAGCATAAGGACACACAAGGAGAGAGAACATGAATAGAAGGCTTGCTATTTAAAGACAAGATGAAAGGTGACCACGTGTGTTTTTTGAGCTCAGAGGCACAAAGTCTTGCATAATTTAGTTAATCCCAATGTACTACCTCCTGGTCAATACCTGAAAGTCTTTATTTGTATGATTTTCTATATTTGCATGATTTTCTTTATTTGCTTAGGAGAGTCAGTAAAGCAGGACTGGGGATAGCATATTCCAAAGAGATGTAACTAAAATGCATGCAGCTGTTACTATTTACTGCATTACTTAGAACCAAAAGAGGTCTGTTTTATTTTCCACTATATCATTTCAGTGGTAAAACCTCCATTTTGCAAGAGCTGGCAGCTTGAAGGTCCACAAGTGAAAATGTAGGCTATCACAATTAGTTATAACTTGCACAGTTTGTCTTATCTAGAGGTAGTGGAGAAAATGTCTTTTGTTTTCCAGAACGTTTGTTTTCTCTCATCTGCATTCTGCAGTGATAATACATAGAAACTCCCACAGTAGTTCCTGTCTGTCCCAGATGGGTTATAAATACTCTCTGAGAAACTTAAGAGGTTTATGGAATTCATAAAAGTAGAACTCAAAATAAAGATGAGATTCACAGAAGAAAAATTATTTTAAAAGAATTTGGCCTTTTTAAAATTCACAATGCCTGATATCCTTCGGTTGGTGGGATTTTTTTTTTTTATTTTTCAAATAGTCTATGGACAAAGGCATTACCTTTTATTAAAGACCTGCTAGAGGTTAGGGCTCTGATTTTACACCTGTAATTTTAATCTTCTCTACATCTTTCGCAGGTTTTTAGCACTGAGAGTTCTTTGTTCCTAATCTAACATCACTGATGAAACCAAAACAAGGCTTGATTGCAATTTAGATCAGGTAACCACTAGAACTTAACTAGCAAGACTTTTGAAGTGACCTTCTTTTTTTTGTTTATAATGAGTTGGCAGCTATGAGAAACAACAGTAAAGATTAGGGAAAGGGAGCCTGGTGCTGCTTGATGTTATAATGTGAACTCCTTGGCCTTCTTTTAAAAAAAGTGCAAGAAAAACGATGAGATCCTGTTAAACATGATGACAACAGTAAGTGCAAATCAGACATCATATCAGAAGATGTAAATGGGAAGAGTGGATTACTAAAGTAATGGCTTTGAGTCAAGAACTTGCTGACTTTAAGAATTACATGGGCAGCCTCTTGCACAAAAATTCGCCTTCTCTCCAGTATTCAGTTAGGCTTCCTGCTCACAATTTTTTAATAATTATTTGCTTACTTTTAAGTTGCAGTTCTTGGCTGCGTGCTTATTCTTAATTTCATTATCAGTTTTGAGACCTTGCTCTCTCATTTCACTTCTCCCTTCTGTCTTAAGTATTTAGCCTTTTGGTAGGTTGAATTTATGGTTATGAAAACTCAGGAAAAATATATACTCTTCATCTGCTTGTTCCAGAATGCATCACAATTCCTATTAAGCCAAACTCGCACTTCTGCTGATAAAGGATTATGCCTTGATGCCTTCATGACAGTGGAAGTCAAACACAAAGGTCAAGTAAATGCGTCAGTGGAATTGCACTGAAAATTCAAGGATTGCCTTCAGTGATTTCTCTTTAGCAGTTTTGTTTTGAATAAAAGATACGTCAACTTTGAAGCTGTTTAATTACCTTGCAGAAGGGTAACATGAATATTCATACAAATATATTTTTTATGCAAAGTGAAAATCGTATGCTTGTCAAAAAAAAACACCACAGTGCATTACTTTGTTTTGAGACTCATGAGTTCACATTTTTCATGAATGGATATGCACCTTTAGCAGTGCAGGGTGCTGTCTCTAAAATAGCTGTATGTCTTATGAGTATTTTGAGATACTAATTTATGAAATAGCTAGTGTAGTCTGTATCTGAGGTCTTCATAGCAGGAGAAGAAAGAGGAATTCTGTCTATACTTTCCTTATATGGTAGCCTGGGGCACTACACTTAAAAGGCAGAAGTTAGTATTTCATCACAGACGATACAGTATTTTGAGTGAACATTGAAAATATACTGAGTAATTAGGTGTATTATGTCATAGAATCATATAGTAGTTTGGGTTGGAAGAGACCCCGCAATACTCCAGGTGGGGGTCTCACCACAGTAGAGGGGCAGCATCACCTCCCTTGACCTGCTGGCAACACTACATGTGATGCAGCCTGAGACTGGTTGTCCTTCTGGGCTGTGAGCGCACAATGTCAGCTCATGTCCAGGTTTTCATCCACCAGTATCCCCAAGTCCTTCTCTGCAGGGCTTCTCTCAATCCCTTCATCCCCCAGCCTTTATTGATACCAGAGATTGTCCCAACCCAGGTGCACTTAGCCTTTGAACTTCATGAGGTTCACAAAGGCCCACCCCTCAAGCTTGCCCAGGTCCCTCTGGATGACATCCTGTCCCTCAGGTGTGTCAACCACATCACTCAGCTTGGTGGCATATGCAAACTAGCACTTAATCCTACTGTCTGTGTCACTGACAGAGATGTTACACAGCACTGGTTCCAGTATGGACTCCCGAGAGATGCCATTTGTCACTGATCTGTCCGGACTTTGAGTCATTGACCACTACCCTCTGGGTGTGACCATCCAACCAATTCCTCATCCGCCAGTCCATCCATCAAATCCATCCATCTCACATTTTAGAGAGAAGGATGTTGTGGGGGACCAAGTCAAAGGCCTTAGAGAAGTCCAGAGACATGACATCCATGGCTTTTCCCTTGTCCACTGATGTGGTCACCCCATTATAGAAGGCCAGTAGGTTGGTCAGGCAAGACTTGGTCTTGGCGAAGCTATGCTAGGTGTTTTCAACATAATTTGAAATTACAAATGATGTAGCAGTGTTGAGTAACAACATTATGGTGTGGGACCTTCATACACAGCAGAGATCAGTAGATAATACGGCAACCGTTGTAATTCTTTAGGAATGTCAGACAGGATTACCAGGAACCTTCTATTCTCTTCTGGTGTAAAATTATGCAGAAGGGATCAAATGAATTCAATGACTGTCACTGTCGAGGATCAGCTGTTAAGCCACATCTCTACACCCTCTTTGTTTCATGCAACCAGCAGGAACGCAGGTACTGGCTGTTACCCAGTCTGTCTGCTATGACTTCCCCATGGGAAGTACATAGCATGTTCATGAAGCTAGAATTACCAAATTTTAACAGTTGGATTTGGGGGGATTTTTTACAGGTACCCTTTATCACAGGTTTTCAGATTTCCAGTTCCATTTAAAATCAGTTTATTTGAAAAGCTGAGAGCTTTTTCCAATACAGCATTTAAAAAAAAACAAACAAACTTCAATTTAGTTTGTATTTACTTAGAGTCATATTGAGCAGAATCATATTAAATTAATTCAAATGTTACAGCAGAAGCCATTACAATATGTTGGCTACAGACTGTATTGAGGCACACCTTTCATGTTACCGAGCAGCACTGACCCAAGTAATCTTGAAATTCACAAAATAATTCATGTGAATACATGAAGCTGATGTTTTCTGGCATCATCATTGTGCATTGCAGTCAGCAGTCTGGTGATTGTATAAAATGTTGTGCTTTGGGTATAGTAGAATAAAAGGAACATAATCTCACCAGTGAGATTAGGGTTTTTTTGTAAATAGTCCTTGGCATGTTGAATTACTGAAATGTCCGGAACATGATTATCATAAGCATCATGTGCTCTCATACATCTCCTTGGTCTCTGTAAGGTCAGAGTCTCCCTTTTTCTTTCCTGTTTGTCGTGTATCTCTCACTTCAGATGAAAAGCAAATAGATCTAAACTGGATTACCAGTATGTCCAGTGCTTTGCCTTTCTGCTGCTGTTCTTTCTTCTGGAGTTTAAGTGTCCATTGTTGCTGGCTGCCTCTGGAACCCATTCAGCTTCATCCATTGTCAGAGGTCTCATGCTATCATTTTGTTAATTGTTAAATTTGTTTCTGTGGTACAATTTTATTCTTCTCAACTTCCTCCTTCTGCACTCCTATCCTTACTCTTTTTTCTCTGCAAGTTTATACAGCCCCTCTCTGCAGTGTGGTCTCCGGCATGTACTTCCATTTCTCTGATTAATCTTGGACTACTTTTGACGTTGTTTTCAGTGTTTCAGATTATTCTCATATTCCAGTAGGTGCCTCACCCCAGGTCTAGCAAAGCAGACCCTAGACACATCAAGACAGAGATCAGTGAGATTAAGTTTAAGCAAAGGTGCTGGCCATAGAGTCAGCAGATATTGAGCCCAAATTACACAGCACATGTGGCTCCAAATGCTGTGTGCATAGAAGTCCATATTTGAAGTTATTGAGAGTTCTTGCCATGTAAGGAATTGAGATCTTTAGGACTAAAATCAAAATGGTAGCACAATAGCTTGTTTTATGTTAAAGCAGCTACAAAGGTTATGTTACAACACTAAGAACATATTTACAAAACAATAGATGACTTGTATATCATTATGAAACAATATATTAAATTCTGTCTTTAAATGACTTTCTTCTTTGCTTGAAGAGAGACAATGTCGTATTCTATTGTGCATATTTATGTACAAGACACTGCATTGTATGAACAAGAGTATGGCTATGAAAAAGACATTACAATCCAATCATTCCTTTAAAAATTTAACTGTCAAAATATCCTTTATTTTTATTTGCATGGCATAAAGCTTTCTCTGTCACAGCCAAAAGAAATGTTAATTTGACAGATTTAAGTATCTGTGAATAGATTAAAAATATATATACTCTTTCAAAGTTTCAGATCTGCATATCTTCACAATACTTTGCAGTTAGAAAATAATAGCCAGACCTCTATTGAAATTCACCTCTGTGGAAAAATACTGAAAGATCACAACATTCATCAGCAGAAAACAAAATAATTGGACAGTATTTCTACAATTAATTACTAAAGCTCTATCATAAACTTGAGAGTATTTCCAAAGAAAGCAGCACTACCAATCTGTTAGGTATCCACTTTTCAATTATTACAGTCTAGAAAACATTTGATGCTCAGAAGTTCATTTGTGAAACTTTATATAGATATGATAAGTGAAATAATTGCAAATTTCTCCTGATGCTTAATTTTTCTCTGTACCATTTTGTAGACCTACATTAATTATTGTTTTAATATATGTATTTACATACATGCCAAACTTTAAGAAAAAAACACATTAAGAAATGAAGTGTAAACACCTGGAGAAAAAAAGCAGTTTCATCCAAGATTGCGTCACTGATAAAAATAGTAGTAGCCCTAAAAATCTGGAGATTGGTACATTCCGTTCTTTTTCTGTCCTGCTAAAATCTATGTAATGATTTAATTAATATGTCTCATACCACCTGATGCAGTAAAAAATTTTTTTTCTGATTTCACAAGTGTCAAGAGAGTAGGTGAATTAAGTAGCCCTACTAAAGCAAGTCAACATCAGTACTGGTATCAAAACAATGTTTGTGTGACAGCATTGTGAGCAGTTCCTTCAATTATATCTTTTGAGATTTTTTTTGTTTAATTTGTATGCATAAGTATTTGAATGTCTGACAGGGGGAATGTTAAAAGAGATTAGTTTCCAGAGCTCCTGCTGACTAGGTACTGTCAAAGTTTATTACATTTTCCCAAATATAGAGGCACCAAATTGGCAATCACCTCCAAAAGCCTGAATTTTAGATTTCAGTGCTTCTCCTACATCTCCTTTAGCAAGTTACCTATCTGAAGGCAGTGACTTGGGAAATTTCTGAGAGGGGAAGGCACTGCCATTTCTGTAATCTGTGTTGTGCTGTCCTGATGAATTTTTTGCATAATCACTGTTGGAGTTCATGAAGCACATGCAAAAACATATACGTTTCTTGAATGTCTGCTGGTTCCTTATCTTTGTGTCTTTTACTGTGATATTGTAGAGCTTGGATCATATGGAAACCTAAAATATTATGACACAATGACTGAAGAAGGTAAGAAATATTTTAGAATTGTTTGCATCAGCTTTCCTTGAAGCCCTTTAAGCGCCTTTTATGTGTTTACTTTTTCCTTCATTTTTCTTAGTCCTATTTTGAGTTTCTCCATTTCTGAATAACTCCTTTTTGCATGTCTTCATTGATGGTGCGATCAGTTATGGCTCTTTTTTCAGGTTTTTGTTTTCAGCATTTCAGTTTTGCTATTTCGGATAAGGAAATATAGTGGAATGCTTTCATTAAAGAACGTGCATACAAAATGACCTGGCAAATTATATTACACAATATAACATAGATTGTAGCTGCGTATTTTATACCATGTTTTACAATGCATTCAAGAGGATGAATTGATTTATGGATATTCACATCACTCGGTTGGAGAACAATTATTAAGTGACTTCAATTTACCATCTTACTCAAAAGTAATGAATAAACTTTAAAAACTAGGCATGACTATTCCTGGAGTATTAATTGTATGCTTAATTGCAATGCAAAATTATGCCATTTAAAATCCTGATTCTAGCAATACAAGAAGGAAGTAATTAGGCCCTGAATCAGGGCTCAATGAAATCTCAGGAAATTTTTCTGCTGATTCAAAAGCACTGCAGTTTATTATACTAATTCAGGAAAGCAGTTAACTATGTACTACATTTCCAGCACAGGCTTTCAGTCCGCATGCGGTCAGCATTTCTGTCATTTGGCAGTTTCCCTGAACCGAGACCTGATTGTCTGTAGGATCAAGGCCTGTCACCCAGCTCTCTGATTGTAATGCCAGACAGATGGTTTCATGAATGTTCAGTTTAGTAATTAGCGCCGTGTTTGAGGACGGAGATAAGCTTGAGGCCTACAGAAAAGTTAGCAGCCTGTTCCTTGCTTATCTTATTGTTGGAAATACAAGGCAGATAGCTTAATTATCTTCTTAAAAACACAGTTGTTTTCTAGTTTAGATTAATCTTTCAGTTAAAAAGGTTTTAAGAAAGCCTTCATTATGTGACATGATCATGATAATGTCTCCAGGGGGGCTGGGGGAAAAGAAGTGGTAACTTCTGACTCTTTCACATTCTCTGCATCTGCTCTACTCAAATATAACCATACTATTCTTGGGCTGGCTGGAGGAGATGGTTCCTTCCACCTTTGTGCCTGATGTTGTAAGGTGCTGTTTTCTGTCGTAGCAGATGTGACTTCATAGGGCAGTCTTGCAACACCGCCTGCAGTTGTCCAGATTCAGCATCTCATTCAGAGGGGTGGCACCGGTACACGAAAAGAAGCTTTTACCAAGCAAACTGTGGTGCCTGTATTGTTTAAATAGACCTCTCAAGCACCTGAAATGAGGCCATTCAGATATAGCTACCAGAGCTAAAACTTACGCATTATGTCTCATCTCAAGTCTTCATTACAGTCAAGACACAAAGGTCATTTCTTATTATAGCCTCAGAGTTGGGTATGGTAAAGTTTTCATTTTTTATTCTGAAGTATTAAATCTGCCATCTCAAAAGTAGTCACTACCTTAGTAGCCTTCAGATATTCATACTCTATTGACTGTTAAATGTATCTATTTGTGGGAAAATACCCATGAAAGTATGATATATACAATATGTGTATATAATAATACTGTGCCTATGCTGAAGTAACTCCTCATGAATTTATTGTCCAGCACCATACTGTAGCAATAGCAAAAAACAGTAATAAAAACGTTCCAGTAGCAAAAACAAGAACAGAAGCTCTTTAGGAGTATTAACACTGAAAAGAGTCTGTGATACAGTTTACCTTCTCAAATACAACTGTCATCATCGTTTTCACATGTCTTTCACAAAGCAAGTAATGAATAGTGTATCCCAGAAGCTGTATTTAGATCAAAGTGTGCTATATTTTGAGCTTTCTGATTGGATTTTCAGAACTGTAATCACTATCACACTGCATCACGCTGGCATTATCCGTTTTTCACTTTCTCTTGCTGTTTGACTGAGCTTTTTATGTTTTGTACAGAAAGTTAGTCACAGGAACATGTAAACCCAGTTAAAAATCCGTGGATTTTTCTTCTAATATAATATGTCCTTATCCCAGGTCCTCAGACCCTGAGTTGAGACAGGTAACAGATCTTTCAGTGCTCCAATGGAGAAGCACAGGCACAGCTGTTAGTGCTGCTACATCAGAAAAACCAGAGACAAAAAGTGACAGTTAGGTCACAATACACAATCTGATACAGAGGGCAGTTGTGCTACAGTTCTCAGAAACTGTTGTTTTGTTTGCTCCCATTTGGTCTGCAAGTTACTTTAAATTAATTGCAGATTAATCAGGCCCAAATGGGAGAGAAAATAAACCCTACTAGATGGGAAGACACCCTCGTAGTCATCTTGTGCTTTCAATTAACCTCCACAAACAGCATACAACATGACAAAACTGCGTGGGAGTTCTTCTGTGGGATGTTAAGGGAAAAAGCATGTGATGTGGATGTCTGGAACAGATCAGTTGTGACCCACTAGTTGTGTTCCACAGCTGGTCACAAGCAGGCATGGTAGGTACAATTGAGACTGCTCAGCAGCCACAGATTTGACATCTTCAGACTCATGAAAGCTTGTCTATAGCTGTATAGATGTAGTAATTTGTGTTTGATCAAAGACTGAAAACTAGACAAATGATAGAAGCTTGAATTTTTTCAATGAGTGAACTTCTGAATATAAACTATTTTCCTATCAAATCAGAGTCTTTTCTGACCCAGGGAATCTGTAGCCTGCAATTTAGATTGTAGTTAAAGGACTGTCTTTTTAAAACATGCTTGATCAGGTGGAGGATCTCTGCGAACTGATACCAGTTGGAGTTACCCATGCAGATTAAGGTTTATCTATATTATGCAATACTGATTTGTTTACATATACTCAAATGAAACAAATTTAGCATTAAGCTACCTTCTTCTCTAATCACCTGGCTAATCATCTGTTCCTTCTACCCCATCCTTTGTAAACTAAAATAAGCTGCAGAATCTGAGTTCAACAAATGTAGTTTAATTCAGAATTTTCCGTAACAATCTATCCTTTTTTGGGACTGTGGAATCAAGCATTTTCATTCACCTTATGGTACCAGCTAGTGTGAAAGTTACTCTTGGGTAGTCAAACCCGTACTACATAGGACTGTTAAAGAGGAAACGTAAGCTCCTACTCCCTCCTAAAGAAAAAGGACAGTAACATAAAATTCTTACAGATCATTTCAGTAACACCACCAAAAGATGAGAAAAGAGGCATGAGAAAAGGTCTGTGCCTAAGATGAAACCTTTGAAGATTTCTGTAGGTTTGAATGATGTAGAAATACTCTGAGATAGCCTTTTTTCCTGGTGACTCTGTGCTTCCCCCTTCCTGAACAAATTTTGTTTTGGTTTGAAGAAGGAAAATGGCAGGGAAAGGGAGGGAGGATAAATAGCTCTGCTGTCTCTTTACATCTCGCTGTCTTCGTGCATTCTGGTACTACTGCTTTCCTCAGTTTCTTGCTTTTTATAGACACTATTATGTCTTTTAATCATTTCCTCATCGTGTTACGTATACTGAGTGAATCAATTGAAGGGTAATGATGTAAAGTAAGCTGAACCATGCATGTACTGAAAAATAAAAATAAACAAAAATACATTTTACTCTCAGTTTAATAATGGCTCAAGTTACTCTGTAAAAAAAAAAACTTAAACAGTATCATACAATCTCAAACAGAAGACTAGAGCATCCTTATAGAATTCTGCATCACTTTAATTCAACTTTTTTCATTAAACCTTAAATTAAAAGGTCCTAAACCATTCTTGAGTGGGTGGAGATTTGGATGGTTCCACAAATAATTCTCAGAAAATGTCTCAGTTGCATCATTTGCAAAAAATGCTTTTGCGTATTTGGGATGTCACAAGCCAAATTCACAAACATAAGAAGCTGAGTGAGTCTGAAACCTAAAGGAATCCTTTAGCAAACTGACATACATGTTGTATTATGCAGGCAAATTTCAGTATCTACACATGTTTTTGGTTAAACACTTTTTTAAATGCCCCTGTGTTTCAAAAGAAGTTAGGAACAGACTTGACTCTTCGCATTTCAGCTTAAAATATTTGGAGATATGATTTGCCTTTTTTCCGCTCTTTTGTTTCATTTTCTTTCTCTTACCTGATATGACAAACAATGCACTTTGTCTCTCTGTTTCTTTCTTTCTTTAACTCTTTGTTTCTTCTTCCTTTGTACCTGAAATCTCTGCCAGTGGCCCTGTGCACTGAACTAACGAGATTTCTCGCTATTTATGATTGTGTACTGCTCTTAGATACTCATGTGCAGGCAATTTTACTGAGTACAAAAAGAAAAAATAAAATCTTTGTAATATATTGTGAGCGGCTAATTTTTTTTTGACCATTAAGTGTTTGTGAAAAGACGGGGATAGCTGAAAGGACAGTACTGCTTATGAAATCTTTGTGGTATTTTTATTACTTCTCAAATCATTTGCTATTGACAAATTAATTCCCCTTCCCAGAAAATGATAGCAGCTATTCCCTGTGGGTGTGTGTATTCTTATTCTCACACAGAAGTCTTCATACAGGGGTATGAAGCTCCCATTTACGAGAAAGGAAGAGAGGATTCCTTTCTTGACTAATGATTTATTTTTGTATGTATTTTAATTTATCTTGGAAACACTGACTGTTATTCATCTGAGTTCATTCATGACTCCTCACTTCCCACTGCTAATCAGTTATGTGATTTCACTGAAATACCTTTTGCTCTTAAGCCTATGCTGTTTTTGCTGAAGGGACACCAGCAGTTTTCAATGCATTTTTTTTAAGTGGAGGTGAAGAATTAAAGCAATCACAAGGCCCTGTATGGTAATAGCATTCTTAATTAGAAATGCACTGTACTATAGCCATGAGTTATAATTCTAAAAGAAGATTTAAAAAGACCTAAACAGCTATAGCACTGAGGATAACAATAAAGGCAGATAAATCATCTTTCTACGTGACATGCACTGTCATGAGCTGTCCAAAGAGTGCTTAAATAGAAAGATCAACTCATGTAGATGAAGGATTAAATTAATTTCATTTAACATTTGCCATCTTTGACATTGCCTAATTGGAATGTGTCATTTGGACTCCGTGGTCAGTAAAGAATGACAGGACCTGTGACCTCACTTAGGGTGGGATGAGTTGCCCTGGAGACAGTCTAGATGATAAGGTTTCATGTTTAACCTCAGGAGAGACAAAATACACCTGACAGGTTGAGAAAAAAACTTACCTTTGAGAAGCTGGTATAGAAGTCATGTATTCTGGAGACCTACCTACTCTTCCCCCCTTGTGAAATATCTGTCAAAGTCACAGGCACATAGCTGAGTACAAAGTGACAAAGTTGACCACAGTCACCATGATGAGTTCATCTGAAATTCTGTGTTACTGTACAACTAATTGAGACCTGAAACTGTTTGTGTTTATTTATAATACATTTATTCATCTGTATTCAGCTTGTGTTTAGGCTGAGATCCTACATCAGCACTTCATTGACTGCTTCCAAAGAAAAATAATAGCATTTGTTTTCAATTTCTTGTTCAATTTGTTGCTGAGTTCTCAGAATAGGAAAAAAAACCCCAAACATTTTAATTTCCACGAACAAGAAAAAAATGTATATATGAGAACATCAGATAGCGTTTAATAACTGTTTGCAGTTTGAGTAGGGATGGAAATAGTTTATCAGCACTGATTTATGGAGCCTAAGCTATGGCAAAGAAACTTTGCTTCTCTGAATGGCTGCATTTTAATAATTACAATACTTTGTTTTAGGAAAGTTCAAGGAAAGGGCATCAATTCTGCATAAGATTGCCAAGAAGAAGTGCCAGGTGGAAGACAGTGAAAGGCAGAATGGAGCTGCTAATCATGGTAAGTGCAGCAGTACAGATTTATCACCTATTCCTGAGGGCCTTTTTCACTGTTGTATTTTGCTTGAAAATCCTTCGGGATTATTTTCTCCTTCTACTTCATTTATGCTATCTTAGTAAAAATATTCTGATTCCTCATACAAAAGAGTTTGAAACTTATGGGTGGGACAGAAGTTAAGTGTGAGAAGATAAAGTTAGTTAAGGTATAGAGAAAACCTCCTGGCAGGGTTGAGAAAAAAAAACCCAACAATGCTGATTTTGGATATGTGTTAAAGTGACAGAAGTAAAGAGAACTTAGTTTACCTGTGAAAATTTAATAACTTTATTGAGATGTGCTAGGAGAATATGTGTTTTATGTGGCATCACCCTTGTCACAAAAATAAATAACTTTCATATTTAAGATTTGATTTGTTTATCCAATACTTGCTGAGAGTCATTTAGGCCCATCTATGCTAATTGTGCAAAATTAGCTCACTAAGTTTTTCCATTAAGAGTAAGAACTTGTATTTTAGTTCAAAAGTTCCTATACTAAAAGAAAATCTGTACCATGTCCTGTTTTCTCTACTTTACCTCGGCATGTTCTCTGCTTTAAAAAACCTGATGCAAATGTTTCTGATAAAACCTGAACCATTTTATTAGTTGACACTTTTTCTGACATTGTGCTATGTTTAGATACTATGTGCTTCTAAAATCAAGCAGTTAGATGGAACAGTCTTTTAATAAACTATAATGCTGGCTGTGGGGTTAAGAGACAAAACACATGCACTGAAATAATTACAGATAGTCTGGCAGTCTGCTGTGACTGATCTCCGATTTTTAATTTAGAAAAATCTCAGGATAGCAGTAATGTAACTAGATGACTGTATTTACTTCTGTGCACAAAAGCTTACCATAAGACATGTTGAACTTGAGTTAAACGTTTCATACTGCCATTCCCCATAACTTAATGTTGTCCAAGGGAATTTTGGCCGTTGACATTTCTATCTAGTACATGCTTAAAGAGACAATTACTGTTTAGAAAATTCTAGGATAATCAAAGTAAGAATAAATTTGAGTAAGTACGGCATCAGAAACCAAAGGCCCAGTTTAATCCCTTTAATTCCTGTAAAAGTTTTGCACAAGGACTACAGGATTCTGTTTTAAACCTCTGTCACTGGATGTTATTGGACTGTCCATTTACTCTTTCCCCGCATTTTTGTATGAGAAAGAGAATGATTACAGCTTGGTAATAACTTTACTGGTGCAGGGGTATAGTTCCCATCACAGAAATGTGGTGGGATGACTCACACAATTGGAGTGCTGTGATTGGTGGCTACCAACTTTTCAAAAGATAGGCAAGGTAGGAGAGGCAGTGGGGTGGCCCTCTATGTTACAGAGAGATATGAATGCCTAGAAATTAATGGTGGTGATGACAGGGTTGAGAGCTTGTGGGTTAGAATCAAGGGAAAGTCCAATAAGACAGACAGCATCGTGGGAGTCTGCTACAGACTCCTGCTACTGGATGAAGAGGTGGATAAGATACTTTATAGACAGTTGGGTGATGTCTCGCAGTCTCTACCCCTTGTTCTCATGGGGGACTTCAACTTTCCAGGTGTCTGCTGGAAGTATAATACAGCAGAGAGGGAATAATCCCAGAGGTTCCTGGAATGTGTGGGAAATAACTTCTTGACACAGATGGTGACAGAGACAACAAGGGGAATTGCACTCCTGGACTTGCTGCTTGTTAACAGAGAAGGTCTTGTGGGGGATGTAATCACTGGACTTGGGTAAAGTGATCACAAAATGATAGAGTTGTTGATTCTTGGTGAAGCAAGGAGGGGGGTCAGCAGAACTGCTACCTTGCACTTTCAGAGGGCAGACTTTAGTCTCTTTCAGACCATGGTTGAGAGAGGCCCTTGGGAGGCAGTTCTGGAGGTCAGAGGAGCCCAGGAAGGCTGGGCATACTTTAAGGAAGTAATTTTAAAGGTGTATGAGCTGACCATCCCCAAGTCACAGAAGATGAGCTGACAGGGAAGGAGACCGTCCTGGCTGAACAGAGAGTTTTGGTTGGAACTCGGGAACAAAAGGAAAGTTTATGGTCTTAGGAAGAGGGGACAAGGCAGCTTATGAGGATTACAAATACACAGTGAAGCTGTGCAGAGAGAAAATTAGAAAGGCCAAAGCCCAACTAGAATTAAACTTGGCCACTGTGGTGAAGGACAACAATAGATGTTTCTATAAATACATCAACAATAAGAGGAGGGCTAGGGAGAACCTCTGTCCTTTGTCAGATGCAGAGGGAAACACAGTGACCAAGGATCAAGAAAAAGCTGAGGTACTTAATGCCTTGTTTGCCTCAGTCTTTAATAGTAGGACTAGTTGTTCCCTGGGCACACAGCCACTTGAGCTGGAAGGTACGTATGGGGAACAGAATAGACCCTACATAATCCATGAGGAAATGGTTGTGGACCTGCTTCATAAGCTGGACATTCACGAGTCTATGGGGCCAGATGGATTACACCCTAGAGTGCTGAGGGAGTTAGCGGATGTGGTTGCCAAGCCACTCTCCATCATATTTCAGCAGTCCTGTCTAACCGGGGATGTCTCAGTGGACTGCAGGCTGGCAAATGGGATGCCCATCTTCAAGAAGGGCCAGAAAGAGGATGCCAGTAGCTACAGACCTGTCAGTCTCACCTTGGTGCCAGGGAAGGTTACGGAACAGATAATCTTGAGAGCCATCATGGATCAATTAAAGGTCAGACAGGAGATCAGGCCCAGTCAGCACGAGTTCATGAAAAGCAGATCCTGCTTGACAAGCCTGATCTCATTCTATGCAAGGTGACCTGCTTAGTGGATGAGGGAAGGGCTGTCCATGTAGTCTACCTGCACTTCAGTAAAGCCTTTGACACTGTCCCCCACAACATCCTCATGGATAAGCTGTCTGCCCGTGGCTTGGATGTGCATACACTCTGTCTGACACACTGGCTGGATCGCCAGCCCCAAAGAGCTGCGGTCAGTGGAGTTAAATCCTGTTGGCAGCCAGGCACAAGGAGTGTCTCCCAGGGCTCAGTACTGGGGCTGCTCCTGTTTAACATCTTTATCAACGATCTTGATGAGAGGATTGAATGTACCCTCAGTAAGCTCACAGATGACACTAAGTTGTGAGGGAGTGTTGATCTGCTGGAGGGTAGTAAGGCTCTACAGAGGGACCTGGACAGACTGGACCGATGGGCTGAGGCTAACGGTATGAGTTTCAACAGGGCCAAGTGCCAGGCCCTGCGTTTTGGTCACAACAACCCCAGGCAACGCTAGAGTCTTGGGGAAGAGTGGCTGGAAAACTGCCTGGCAGAAAAGGACCTTGGTGTATTGGTTGACAGTTGAATGTGAGCCACCAGTGTGCCCAGGTGGCCAAGAATGCCGATGGCATCCTGGCTTGTATGAGAAACTGTGTGACCAGGGAAGTAATCCTGCCCCTGTACTCAGCACTGGTGAGGCCTGACCTTGAGTACTGTGTTCAGCTTTGGGCACCTCAATACAAGAAGGACACTGAGGTGCTGGAGCAGCTCCAAAGGAGGGCTACAAGGCTGCTGAAGGGTTTGCAGAATATACCCTGTGAGGAGTGACTGAGGGAGGTGGGGCTGTTTAGTCTGGGGAAGAGGAGATTGAGGGGACACCTTATTGCTCTCTACAAATACCTGAAAGGAGGTTGTACCAAGAGCAGGATTGGTCTCTTCTCACTGGTGACAGGTGACAGGACAAGGGAAAATGGCCTCAAGTTGCACCAAGGCACATTTGGGTTGGATAACAGGAAAAACTTCTTTACAGAAAGGGCTGTTATGCACTGGAACAGGCTCTGCAGGGAAGTGGTTGAGTCACCTTCCCTGAATGTGTTTAAAAATCTTTTGGATGTGGTGCTCAGGGACGTGGTTTAGCGGTGGGTTGTCAGAGTGAGGGTAGTAGGGTTAGGTTGAGGTTGGACTCGATGATCTTGAAGATCTTTTCCAACCAGAGCAATTCTGTAATTCTGTGTTATGAAAGTTCAAAAGATTATCTTGATGAATATATTCCCTCACCTGTAAAGTTAACATTCTTTAATGTCTAGGGAGAATGCTATATGTCACTTTTTTACCTAAATTATTAGGTTTAGTGAGTTTAGCATAAACAAAGAGCGATAAATATTGCAAAGAATGTAAAATTTTCTAGGACATGAGTACCAGTAGAATAATTTCTTCAAATGCAAGCTCCCATAAGAATTTTATTCAAAATGTGTACTGGTCAAATGGAATACAGAATTTTTCTCTCTCTGTCTCTCTTTTAAAGGCATATGTTGGTCCACCTTCAGTATTTGATGATTTCCTTAGACTGAATATATGGCAGCATTTTCACTAATGCATCTGTTACTTAACATTCTGTTTTGTTGCTTTCCCATTCTTATTTATGGATGACACCACAGAAAAGAGTGCAAAAGTGGAGGTTGCGGTAACACCACCAAGTGATTCAGGACCAGTGCAGAATGGAATCGCCCATAACGTTGATGAAGAGGTTAATGTCTTTTTTATTCTTATTCTTATATTGGTAAATATACTGCATGTTTGATTCTGCTTTTCAGTGGAAGTATACCTCGTGATAGCAACAAGTTGTTAATATTAACTGGCTATGATATATTTAATCTTCATTTACAATTGAACCCAGTGTATGGTTTGCCATATATAAAAGCTTTCCTCTAGTGCCCCTGCCCTTACAGATCTCAGACTGCAATGTATTCTTTTAGGAAATGTATTTTTACTTACTGCTTTAGATGTTCACAATCCTAAATACAGGTAAATGGAAATTGCGTGTCTGATTATCATTACATTGCACGAAACCTGTTCCCTTAAGAAGGTAGCCTGTCACATTGTGTTTCATGAGATAGTTAAAAGCAGTTATAAAAGAGGAGTTGTACACAAACTTCTCTATCTTTCCTTCTTTTATCTTGAGACAAAGAACGTATCAAGCTGAGTGAGACACAGTGTACTAGTTTTTATAGTATAATAAATTAGTATAATAGTATACTACCTTTGGGTTTTTTTCACTGAAAGGGTTGTTAAGTATTGGAACAATCTGCCCAGGGAAGTGGTTGAATCACCATCCCTGACTGTGTTTAAAAGTCATGTAGATATGGTGCTTAGGGACATGATTTAGAAGTAGATATGTAGAGTAGGGTTAATGGTTGGACTCTTGAGGTCTTTTCCAACCCAGATGATCCTATGATTCTATGATTCTGGTGTTTCTATGATCTTTACTACATATGGTAAAAATCTGCAAAAGAACTAGTTAAACTCTTAAATGCATTTATTTTAATGTATACCTTTTTGTAGATAATCAGTAACTGCATAACTGTGTCTAAGTTGCACAATGGCTACTGAAATAACTATACAGTTGAGCTAGCTTCTTTGTTAAGTAACGTGGAATTCTCAAGAGTAGTTGACTTCAAAATTTGGCCCTGCTAGGCCCTGTTTTAATGGCTTCTAATTTTTTTTTTATGTTATTAATTCTACCCTCATCCCAAGCAGGCAAAGAACTAGAAAAAAGCTGGTGAATTCATTTTGCTAAACTTGGGCCCTGCTCTTCTAGACTGAGACAGCAAAACCTTCACAAAGAGAGGAGAGCTTGTTAAAAATAATCCTTGACACAGAAGTTTTTACAATGATTTTGTTTGTATAGTTTCCTTATGAGCCTTCCCCTTAGACTATAGTATCACCAGAATGGTGCTAAAAGAAATGGCTGGGCAGTGGTCTGTATCATAACATGACCTTCCCCTTACTATAAATGGGATGAGCTGTATTAGATTTACATACAGTAAAATAATTCAAAAAAGGCATCTGCCGTGTTGCCTTTGAATTGTCTCAGGTTTAGGTTTTGGTATTTTAGTTGCTTTCATTTCTTTATCTTTTAAACAATATTGTTAGTCCAAGTTAGAGATCACCTTGCCTTCTTCAAGACTTAAGCAGTATCACTGTAGTTGAAAATCTTTCCTTGAAAGGTTCAGGAAACCACAGGAAAAATTTAAAATGGTGTACAAGTTGGGGATTGTGTTTACATCTGTTGGCTGCTTCCTAAACACAATTAAACGAGTATAATTTTTACTGAAGCATACTTATAACAGGGAGAAGTTAACCACTTTATTCTGCAAGACTGGGAAAAAAACCACTGCAATTTGTAGTAGGGTGAGTCTTTGGGAAAAGATTCTGTTTGCTTTACGTAGCTGGAGGTGGAGAAATGACAAGATTATTCTGGCTAACTGGTGTGTTAGTGCACCAAGTATTGGCAGATAGCTTTAAATTCTCACTGTTTGCAGATAATTTTGGTCTCTGGGAATAGAAGTTGAGAATCTGAATCAAGAATGGGTAGTTTTTGATATCCTTGATGACCAATAATGATAATGATTCCCCTGTAGAAAGGAGAGCATAGTAGAACATTAAATTACATTTTCTGTTAATCTAAGTTGTTCAGACTGAAATGCCACGTAAACATCCTTGTCAGCCCAACAAAGCATTACTCTTATGTGAGCAAGATCAGTAAAATCTGTGTAATAAAAAAATCTCAGCACTGCACTTCAACACTCTTAATATTTTAAGGTAATGAAAGATCAATTCTCAGATCCCTTTGGAATCTGTTCTCAGAGTTTGACCTCACCACTACAGTGAAATAGGTCTTTAAACTACTTTTTACCTTCAAGGAAAAAAAAAAATTAACAACATCCAAAGCAAAGTGTCTTTTAGACTTCTTCTCTTAAAGGTCAAAAAGGGATGACAATAGCATAGTGTAGCCTGTTAGGGTGTACGTAAATCAGACTTAGGAGATATGAAAACTCTAATAGACTCTATTAGAGCTCAGTAGCTTCAGAACGAAACTGGTCTTGCATTGTAAGATTTTTTCCCACCAAGTTTGTTCAGAAAAAACAGTGAAAGAAAAGCAATCTTAAGCAATCACATCACAGCAATATCTATATGCTATCATTTTCCATTGTAATGAAGCAGTTTCTGAGCTTGTTCAGAAATCTGCAAGGTCAAGCAGCCTCATGATTCAAGACAATGGTTTCAATTTCAAGCAACTGCAGGGTAAGAAGGAAAAATTATTGCAAAAATACATTACTCAGTAATGTGCTCCTCTCATCTCCCTTCAGACATTTTAAACTTTCAGTGAGACAGGGTTTGGAACTTTTATGTTAATTTCAGCAAGTATTAGGAAATTCTGAAAAACTATTGTGCTGTATCAGAGGTGGGATATAGTACTTATCCTTATTCAAGTGACAAGACAGAGCAAGCAGGGAGGTTTATAACTGATGGAGGAGTGATTCTGCAGATTTAGCTCCATCAATCTGAAAGAAAGGGTTTTAGGTGTCTGCTGTCACAACGAAAAATGGCAATCACCTTTTGAGATGGCCCATGCTGAGTTGCTCCCCAGTGGCCTTTCTAATCTCGTCTTCTTCCAGTGATAACCTGACAGCTGCTGCTGTCTCAGGCTTCCTCAGTTATTGATATGCTGGAACCTGTTTTGTAATTTAAAAGTATGTATTGGAATCTTTGAAAGGTTATAGTAAAAAAAAGTCTACTCATCCACATAGCAAATAAATGTCTAAGATGCTTAGGACTGTACTTTGTTCTGAGATTCTCTACCTGCTCTATATTGTACAGGGATTCTTCCTCAACGTACTGACGAGCTTTTTGTGCACAGCTTCCTGATACACCTCCCCAGGCCATGGCAGCACCCTGAAGCTAACACTCAGCTATTGAGTTTCCTTCTGCTTTCTATATTGACTTCATGGACATTAATAAGGTTACTCCTGATTTATGGAAGTGTAGGCAGTGACAGAATCACACACATAGCATTCACATGACCATTTTCTTTGATGATTAGAACTTGAGGAAGGGAAATTGATCATTACCCTCCCAAGCCTTCATTCTAGCTTTTCTAAACATTATGCAGACACTATGTACCCCTAGGATATAGTGTATCTTCAAGGACAATGGTATCATTTCTAAGTGCAGCTCTGTTCAGGGAAGCAATACCGCAGGTGCAGGACAGTATGCCAGCCAGTCCTCATCAATAGTTTCTCCTTCTTTCTCAAAAACTCCTCATTAAAGCTGAGTGACAAGAACAAACTCACTACAACTCAGTCCTGACCTACAAATGCTCTTGAATTTTGATCCTTTTGTGAACAAGTATTCTCCATTTTACACTGAGAACATAATTTGCTTCTGTTCCATGAGTACAATTCAATCTGGCAGCTTGAATTTTCAGTGATTTTTAATTAATCCTATGCAAAAGGAAGTGCTGTAGAGTCAGAATTTGGAAATAAATATAAAATTTTCTTCTCTCCAATTTTCCAGTTGTGCACATCCAGAGATAACGGTTTTGTGATCCAAACTTGCTATTTAGAAAATCTCTTAAGAAAACTTACCATTAGTGCCTCCATGTGATGCCTCAGTGCTGATCATTTGTAACTGAGAAAATTAGACACTGCTCACCTTGAGGAACCAAACTGCAAATACACGTTTTGGGGAAAAGTGTTGTCCTGAAAACTGTAGGCTAGAAATTGAGTGTACTTACACAGTAGGTATTCCTAAAACATGTTTTCAGTGAGGATACAGTAGAGTGCATAGGGATCAAATTCTTACTCCTCCATAGTCAAGTTCCACTGTGGTCTTCATGCTTTTCTCTCTTGAAAAACAAGCATAATCATACGTGCGTTTTTTCTTACTTTTATTGGTGCAGATTATGGTGCCTGAGTCTAAATTCCTAGACACAAGCACTTTAGTGATACGAAGTTCTGTACTGGAGTTAGAATTGTCTGAAAATAAGTACATTAAAAATTGTATGTTCCATTAGAACAAAGAGATTCTGCAAATAAATCCATCTTTCTTATAAAACCCCTGTTCCTTTAAAAGTATGATGTTGAGCAATGAGCTCTTGTGCAAGGAAGGAAGGGCTCAGGCTAAGACTTCAAGAAAAGGAGGTTCTATGTTGTATTTTTATTTTTATATAGTTGTAAATAAAATGTCTTTTTAAAAAAACATAGTACTCCAAACGCCATGATTTAGTTTGCCTTATACCTCACCTGATTTCTTTAGGGGTTTTACAATCATCTTTGTATTTTTTTACAGACTCTTATTCTTTACTCCTTTCCTTCTTTTTCAATTGCACAAGGCTGAAACACTACACAAGACAGAGTTGAGGACACTCAGTTGATGACTTTCACAAGGTTTCATGACCTAGGTGGATTTTACTTTATTGCCTTTTCCTTTTTTTTTTTTCCTTTTTGTTCCTTCTAATTTCTTCATTTGTCTCTTCCAAATTCCTCTGTCTTGCTTTTCCCTTTCTCCCAGGCCTGTACTCCACTTTCCTTCAAGAAACCTGAGCTGTCCTCTTGCTAGCCCAAGCCCTTGAGCAACAAGATAAACTGTCTTGATGCTGATTGTAGAAATTCAAAAAGACTTTCCAGAAAATGCCCCCAGCAAGCCATTAATTTTTCCCAGACAGTAATACTCATATAATGCCACTCCTACTGTCAGCAGCAGCAGATTTCCTACATCTTGATAAAACTGGAACCTCAGCTGAGAAGGACAGATGGCTGTGGTGTCCTTCACAGGCCCTAACAAGCAGAGCAGGGAACAATACCTTCTCCCACCATACGGACTGTAAGACATTCCTGCTTCATTTACAGCCAAAAATTGCCTTCCCTCCTGCTGGATATTTCATCTTCCTTGGGGATTTTGTTCTACTTAAGGCACTCTGTCTCTTAACCTTTAGCAGGCTGCCACAAAGGGGAAGACTCTTATATAAAACTTCATAAAATGATACTAAGCGTGTAAGAGAGAATGAAATGAGACTAAAAGGACACTGATGATCTCATTAAATGCTATATGGGGTGCCCTCCAGAGATGTGATCCTTCTGAGAAGTCCAGTTGTCTCCCCTCCCCCCCACCCCCCGCCACCTTCTTAACAAGCATTTGATTGTGTTCAGTCACAGTCGTTTTAACCTGTGACTTTCCTATAAATAGCTTCCAATCTGAAGATAACACCTTTTCCTCCCACCTACACACACACACAGACGCACGCACATACACACATGCACATGTACACATGCGCACACTTTTACCTGTTTCCATGGAAACCACACTGGAAACCGTTTACATGCCAACTGTGTCAGGGATAACATTTCCATGAAAATATAAGGCAACTTGTATGTCACAAGAAAATGACATAAAGGCATTATTGTTTTCATTGGATCAAATCTCCTTACCTGTGTGTGTTTCGCCTTCCCCACCAAAGAACAGCAGCACAGTGCTCTGCATTTCTGGACAGAGGCCTTAGTGGGAACAGATCTTCCCTGCCCTGGAGTACTCAATCCATTTGCATCCAATTAGCATGATGTGAATCTGAGTAGCTTTGTATTCTCTGTTCCAGGCTATGATTCTGGGTTATATTAAATGTTTCTATTCCATAGAGAGAGGGTAGAGGAGACTAGAGCAGCCTTTGTTGTAAAGACCATGGTATATTCCAGAATCCATGGTTTTTGTTTGACTGATCCAAGAGCCAAAATGTTTTTCCAGTTGCCTCACACAGTCTAAAGTAAATGTCTGCATCTTGTTGGCTGGTATAGCTTTTTGTAGCTTAGGAAGAATGGCTCTGCCATCAAAAGGGATGGATCTTTATTTTCCCAAAGCTACTCAGTTGCCTATCCCATGTTTTTCTTCTGTATACTAGTTTAACTTACTTGAAAACTAGGACAATGAAAAATGTTGTGAAGACAAAGGCTTACTCATCAGTTATATCTCCATAACACTACAGCTGTTGGTGAGCTGGCTGCAGATTTGACTGTTACATTATGAATATTTCTTTTCAAATTCCCTGAAGTGTGCTGACAGTAACTTGGGCATAAATACTGCATATAAGCTTCAGGAGCTGTGGTTTCAGGTGTTTTTGCAAGAGCTCAAGAGGACACAAGCAGCAATAGCAGAATCTGGAGCAAATACCTACCTGAGCCTTCCTTGCTCCTTCCCATAGGCTTCACTCAAACAGTAACTCTGCAGTGAGTTCACAGTGCTGAGAAGATTAATACAAATTAGTTGCCCTGAGAAGATTATCCATATATGCAGAATACATTCTGAAAACTCAGGGATTTAATGATATTCCCTGCTTGAATTTTAATCAAGAATTAGTGAGGAAGTAAGTTGTTTTCTGTCTTAGTTACCCCACAGAAATTACATACTATTGTACTAGATTACTATCTGACCTTCTTTGTCGTATTTTTTTTTTCTGAATGAGAGGCAGAAAAAGATAAGTGAGCAATTCAAGTTACAGACAAAAAACAGCAGAAACTTGAGGCGGTTGAGAGTAGGGCTCTAATTGCCTTTGTCCTTTACCTTTCTAGTGAAATATATTACAGTGAAATTTGCTAAAGAAAAAAAAAACCCAAATTCAATTTGGAAAATCAGTACTTATCTCTGAAACAGGTAACATGTTGAGATGTCATGATTTTTTCATGTTTAACTCACTGTGAGAAGTTGAGTTGTACAGAGCACTCCAAGGAAAAAAAAAAGCTCAACGGTGTTTTGCAGCACTATCAGACAAAGAAAGTAATGCCTTTTTATAGGGGGTACAATATCTGTACTTTAGCATAAACAAATCGAACTGCAAAAGCTTCCTATCAGTGGTTTCTTTTCTTCTGAAGTCCTAATGCTAATTCTGTATTGATTAATGATAGCAGAAGCCAAAATGCACAAAAAATGTATAAGCGTGAAGATTTATAGCTCAGCCTTTCAGTGTAGTTGGGCTAACAGATTAATCCTCATAATACAATAACTCATATGCTATAGCTGTTATACAATACAGACCAGTTTGTAAATAGTGTCAGATTCAGTATTTCGGGTAAGTTTGAGGTGGTTTGTTGTACTTGTTTTCTATTTTGACCTGTTGTCAGAAAAAAAGTATGAAAATGCAGGTTGATTTTATGCCAGAAAAGCAACTGTTTTTCCTAAGATAATATGAGCATAAACGTCCATGGAGACAATGATTTTCTGCTGTTTGGTAGAACCAGTGACTGCATTGTGAATTTGGCAGATGGAGTTTGCTATAAGCTGTTGTTTATAAACAGAACAGTTATTGATGAAATGTCACCATATGTTTGTTTTGTTTATATAATGTGAAACACACCATCATTTCCCCTATTTGGAAGAAAATTCTTGGGAGATTAGGAAAAGTTGTCAGACTAGTCCTGAACAAACCAGTAAGAGATTTCGTCTGTGGGATTACAGAAAACTATTAGATAGATGTTCTTGGATGAAGAACTTGTGAAAGATGGAGTGTCCAGAGTTTTGGTGGCTTTTTCATTGTTTGTAATGAGTTACATAGAAGAAGAGTTAAGTAGGAAGAGTAGGGCTATGAATATACATAGGTTGGTCTAAAAGAAAATAATGCTTGTTACAGATTATATAAAAGAGAACACAGAGCAGAACGACTTCTAAGCGCATTTCTTAAAAAAAAGGAATCATAACTATATTTTCTGTAGTTTAAGGATGTAATTGATTAACCCTGGTAGAATATGCAAAGGGAGTATTTTCCTGTTAGAGAACTAATTTGATTATCATTATTGATTAATATGCACTAGGGTACCTCATCCATCCCATCTGGGCATGAGTATTCATATGACATTCAGCACTTCAGATGTATACGTAAGAAAAAGACAGTCCCAAGCACAAGCAAGAAAAAATGAGGTTACAATAAATAAAGAGTGGAAAGAATTATGAAAGCTAATGAGAATTTCATAGAAACACATTAATGACTATTACATATGAAGATCTAATGCATCTTATGTCTAAACCTTTAATGACTGTTTAATGGATTAGGAGAACAAGTAGTGTTCTCTTTTTTTCTTCCAATTGCAGGAAACGATGAGAGAAGAAACAAGAAGACCAGCATATTAATAACTGGTTCTGAGACTGGTGTCATCAGCAAAATTTTGGGTATTTTGGTCATGGGTTGGTTTACATGACACCAGGCCTGCTGGCGACAGACAGGGTACACCTGCCTCAAAGAGGGAAAAGGTTATTTGCACAGGAGTTTGCAGGGCTCATTGAAAGACCTTTAAAATAGATTTGAAGGGTGCAAGGGATAAAATCATGGTCACTGGAATTAAGCATGGCAGAGTCATGCCAGTGTTTGAGGGATGATGTGCTAGCAAGGTATTTTCACTCTGCCCATGATGTGCTGAATACAGTGGAGCACAGTTGAAATGTCCATGTAGTAATGCAGGCAGCACCTTAGCAGTTATAGTAAAAGTAGGGCATGGAGATCCATGTAGCAGCAAAGAGGCAAGGGTTGTTGAAGTGTTAGAAACCACAGAGGCACCTGAGAACCGTCACATAGGAATTAGGGATTCTCCCCAGGAAAAGGTGGCAGGATCAGTAGCCCAATTGAAGTGCATCTACACCAATGCACACAGCATGGGCAACAACCAGGAGGAACTGGAAGCCCTTGTGCAGCTGGAAACTATGATATAATCAGGTAAACGTGGTGGGATGATTCGCACAACTCAGTGCTGCCGTGGATGGCTATAAGCTCTTCAGAATGGATAGTCAAAGGAGAGGTGGTGGGGTATCTCTTTATGTTAGGCTGTGTTTTGATTGTCTAGAGCTTGACAACGGTGATGAAAGGGTCAAGTGTTTATGGGTGGGAAGTTTTTATCAGGGGGAAGGCTGATAAGGCAGATATCATGGTGAGAGTCTGCTACAGACCACCTAACCAGGATGAAGAGAAAAATTCTGTAAGCAGGTGGGAGAAGTCTCACAATTGCTAGTCCTTGTTCTCATGGGAGACTTCAACTTACCAGATGTCTGCTGGAAATACAATACAGCAGAGAGGAAACAGTCCAAGAGTTTCATGGAGGGTGTGGAACATAACTCCTTGACACAGCTGGTGAGAGAGTCAACTAGGGAAGGTCCTCCACTGACCTGCTCTTTGTGAACAGAGAAGGACTTGTGGGTGATGTGATGGCTGGAGGACATCCTGGACACAGTAATCATAAAATTATAGAGTATTTGATTCTCAGAGAAATAAGGAGGGAGATCAGCTTCCAGAGGGCAGACTTTAACCTGTTTAGGGGCCTGGTTGACAGAGTCCCTTGGGCGGCTGTCCTGAAGGGCACAGGGGTCAGGAAGACTGACTTCAGAAGGAAATCTGAAAGGTGCAGGAGTGGGCTGTTCCTATATGCCAAAAGATGAGCCAGCAGGGGAGAAGACCAGCCTGACTGAACAGAGACCTTTGGCTGAACTCAGGAAAAAAAGGAGTTTCTGAACTTGGAAAAATGAGCAGGCAACTCAGGATGTCTTGAGGTTATGCAGGGACAAAATCAGTACGGCCAAAGCCCAAGTAAAATTTAAATTGGCTACTGCAATAAAAGAAATCTATAAATACATTAACTACGAATGCAGGGCTAGGGAGAATATCCATCCTTTATTGGATATGGGGGGGGAAAAACATAGTGACAAAAGATGAGGAAAAGGTTGAGGTACTTAATGCCTCCTTCGCCTCTCTCTTTTATAGTAAGACCAGTTGTCCTTCAGGTACCCAGCCCACTGAGCCAGAAGACAGGGATGGGGAGCAAAATTAAACCCTCATAATCCCAGGGGAAGTGGTATGTGACCTGCTGCACCACTTAGATGCTGACAAATCAGTGGGGCCAGATGAGATCCACGCATGGGCACTGAGGGAGCTGGTGGAAGTGCTTGCCAAGCCAGTTTCCATCATTTATCAGCAGTCCTGGCTAACCAGGGAGGTCCCAGTGGACTGGAGGTTAGATAATGTGACACCCATCTACAAGAAGCAGTAGAACGAGGATCCAGGGAACTACAGACCTGTCATTCTGACCTTGGTGCCAGGGAAGGTTATGGAGGAGATCATCCTGAGTGACATCACGAGACACATACAGCACAACCAAGAGATCTGTCCCAGTCATCATGGGTTTATGAAAGGCAGGTCCTGCTTGACTAACCTGATCTCTTTCTATGAGAAGGGGACTCACTTAGTGGATGAGGGAAAGGCTGTGGATTTTGCCTACCTGGACTTTCATAAACCTTTGACATAGTTTTCTACAGAATTCTCCTGGAGAAACTGGCTGCTCGTGGCTTGGATGGGCATACTCTTCACTAGGGGAAAACCTGTCTGCATGGCCAGACCCAGAGAGTGGTGGTAAATGGAGTTAATTCCACGTGGCAGCCAGTCACAAGTGGTGTGAGCCCCACGGCGCAGTACTTGGGCCTGTTCTGTTCAATCTTTATCAGTGATTTAAAGGAGGGGATTGACAGCACCTTCAGTAAGTTTGCAGATGACAACAAGCTGGGCAGGACTGTTGATCTCCTTGAGGGTAGGAAGGATCTACAGAGGGATCTGGACAGGCTGGATCAATGGGATGAGGCCAGTGGTATGAATTTCAACAAGGCCAAGTGCTGGGACCTGCGCTTGGGTCACAACAACCCCATGTAATTCTACAGGCTTAGGAATGAGTGTCTGGAAATCTTCCTGGTGGAAAAAGAACTGGAGGTGTACATCAACAGCTGCCTGAACATGATCCAGCAGTGTGCCCAGGTAGCCAAGAAGGCCAACAGCATCTTGGCTTGTATTAGAAATAGTGTGGCCAGCAGGACTAGGGAAGTGATTTTACCCCCGTACTGCTGAGGCCACACCTTGAATACTGCCTTCAGTTTTGGGCACTGCAGTATAAGAAAGACACTGAGGTTCTGGAATGAATCTGGAAAAGAACAAGTAAGCTGGTGAAGGGTCCAGAGCACAAGTGTTGTGAGGAGCAGCTAAGGGAACTGGGGTTGTAAACAACCTCAGTTGTAAACTCGAGAAAAGGAGGCTGAGGGGAGACCTTACCACTCTCTACAACTACTATGAAAGGAGGTTGTAGAAAGGTGGGTGTTGGTCTCTTCTCACAAGTCACAACTGACAGGACAAGAGGAAATGGCCTCAAGTTGTGCCAGGGGAGGTTTAGGTTGGACAATAGGAAAAATTTCTTCACTGAAAGGGTAATCAAGCATTGGAACAGGCTGCCCAGGGAAGTGATGGAGTCACCATCCGTGGAGGTATTTAAAAGACATGTAGATGTGGCATTTATGGACATGGTGTAGTGGTACCTGGCAGTGCTAGGTTAATGGCTGCATTTGATAGCATTAAGGGTCTTTTCCAACCTAAATGATTCTACGAATTTGTGGAAGATGAAAAAATACAGCACATTCCAATACTTCTTCCCCGAGTGTCCATGTATGACCATTGCCAGAAGCAAGATACTGATGTAAGCAGGCCTTTGGTCTGACTTAATAAGGCTGTTTCTTTCTAGTCCAGTCAGTCTTAACCATATGATAAAAAAAACTTCCAAGGTTTTACACTATCCTTTCCCATTCAGTAATACCAGGCATCAGCCTTTAAATGCAGGCTGGGAAAAGGTCTTCAGGTGATCATGGTGGTTAAGAGGAATTGTTGGACACATCTGCCAGGAATGGTATTGATGTGTTTAATTACTGTCTAGAACACTTAGAATTAATGCTATTTGTAAATATATATAAGCTATAAGTAAACTGTTCATTTCTGTGTTCATTATTAGCCTATTCTGGACCATCCTTCCACCAAAATGAGTGTGTAAATATAGTACAGCTATGATTGTCTGTGCAGCTTCAGGATTTACTTGACTATAATATGACCTGTACTTTTCTCACAGTAATTTAGGTTGACATGAAACTTTGCGTAGGTATTGGATTATCATCAGAGTTCATAATGTCAACTAATGCAGCTTTTCCATATGTTCACTCCAGTGTCTTTAAAGCTAATTAGCTACAGAATCATAGCAGGGAATGAATTCTGGGGTAGGACTCATTTGCATATAGATGGGTAGGTAGTACCACCTGAGCTGGCCTAGAGAAAGACAGTTTTTTTGCATAGTGGTGACAAGTATTTCATAAACAAGCAGAATGTTCTCCACTTCTAATGGAGCAGTGAAGATTGAGATACCAGAAAATAGCTAAAATGACACCACCATATGTGTGTTTAGGAAACTGAAATCCAGTGTGTATATCATGTTATCATTACGTTATTATTATTGCAGAATAGAACCATGCTGAACATTGCAAGTACTGACTTTTCATCATACAGACTAAGATGAATTGAAACTATAGTTTGATTATTAGTTTCTACAAACTGTAAGAATGCATATTCGGTATGGACACTGCAGATAAGCTGGAGCCACATATGGTGCTCGCAGTCTTTGCAATATATCTGTGCTGTGTCAGAACACTTTGTATTACTGCTGCTTAATCCAGAGCATGACACTCAGATTTATGTGGATTTATAGCTGACAAAATTATTTCCCTTTTGGATCTTCAACCTCAGTGGATATTTCAGCATTGCTTTGAAATTCATGGAAGCTAGATTGACAAATACATTGAACTTCCTTACTTCCACTGCCTTTTGTAAGGTCAGGATTTGAAAATCAGATGCTGATTCCAATTTATTCAATAGAAAACGGAAATCCAGTCTATAGCATCTGTAATGCATCCTATAGTTAAACTAGTGAGAGAAAGAGTTTTGCCCTACTGCACTGTAAACTCTAGTTTGGCCTTATACTTTGAGAATAGTTGTCTTGGGAAGAGGGATGAGGCACTGCAACCTGAAGGTGGAAAGATCTCAAAGAAATGGATCAAGGTTTCTCAGGAGACATCTGCCAATCTCCATATGTAAATTTTTGTGGTCCTTTGCTACAGCCACTTATGCTGTCTGTGTGCTTATGCTAGCCCAATGCTGTTCAACATATACATGAGACCAGAATGAAGCCCAGTGTTGAAGTATGTTGTGTATTGGTACACTACTACGTGAACCAATTTAGGTATTCTTTTCCTTCCATTTTGCAGGCTCTTACGAACTCAGACCTACGTAAAGCTTTTGTTGTGATTAAATACAGTTGTTAATCGTGGCTAATCTCTGAAGTTGGCAATTCAGGAAGTACTTTGTTACTCTATGCTGTTTATGAAGCAGTCATTTATGGAGCTTTATTCCATCTGAGTCTGCTGCTTGAATTATACACAGGCTACTCAGAAGGAGTTACCTAGGCAACTCCTCAATTGATCCTTTTGTGCTCAAATTTTACTTCAATCATCATATTTCAAAGTTGACTGTCTGTTTCAGATTGATTTTCCCACCCCAACAGCATCTACCAGACTGGGAAAGGAGTGGTTTAGTTTTTAGGAAGTAGCTCCACAAACTCCTGCATGAGCCCAGGCCCCCAAAAGTCAGGCTTCAATAGACATGAAGTATCAGTCATCTGTCTGCTTTGAGCTGAAAGCTAAAGGCAAAAGCTAGCCTCTTAAGCTGCTCAGAAGCAACTTAAGGACTGTGTGGAATGTCACAAATTGTGCCTATGTACATTTTTTAAATCATTTAATGGTTATACATTTTATGACCTGCTCACTTTACTGTCCTCTCACAATCATGCAGCTTGGGAGTTTCACAAAATGTAGGGTTTAACACAATATTGTCAAAGTAGTAGCTTCAGCCTGTCCAGGTGTCAAGATTTGCTTCCAGTCCGTTGGTGTCAGGTGGTACAGTTATGATGGAAGAGCTTGAGCTAAGAGTTGCACTTGCTTCTGTAGGTACTAATCAATGCAGGTAGCTGAATGATTCAGGAGTTCATAATGCTGGAATAATTAAATAATCAAAATTAGCAGTAGGTAGAAAATGTTATGAACAATGCCAACATACGGTGACATTTCATCACTAATTCTTTCACTTTAAAAAAAAATAACTAACATTTTTTTTAATTAATTAAGTCCGTTCAAGTGACTGCTTATTATAGCATTGTCATAAGGTTTAAGCAATCTTAAGATGGCAATAACTGACAAGAAACCTGTATTATAAATCTATGGAAACAGTCATTTGCACATTATGGAGAGAACTGAATTCACAATTACTATCTCTTTTGCAAAAGAAGAAAACAGGAACACTGCATGAAGAAACTCATGCTCTCAGACAAATGCAGTTTTCACCAGGTACTCTTCTTCTGACTTTAGCTTTCACTGAGCTCTCTAGGAATCTTTCCACAGGCTTAACAGGGTATGCATTACACACATCTAAGTGAAAGAACTATTTAGGCCATTTTTTTACGTTGCCTCATTCTGTGGTATAAATTAGATCCTTGTGCATTTCTGGAAACATTGCCTGCCTATGTAAAAAGTTAAAAAGTTATTTTTTAATACCTACAGCCAAAAGACTGAATCTTGCTTTCTTTGATTCTTTCTGTGGCAGTCTGAGAGGGCTCCATTTTGTTAGCAGAAGCAGTCTATATAGTTCTTTTCATATGCATTTATATGTGCATATACACACACACGTGCCTGCACATATCTCTGTCTATGTGGCCAGGCTTGATACAGTCCAGGCCACTTGATCCTTAACTAGACTAGCCCACATCCCAAGAAAGGTGTTATTAGAGGCACAAGGTTTCCTGTCCAGGGAGAAGGCAAGATACTGCTCCATGCATCCCGAGGGACCAGCATCACTGTCAGCATAGACACAAATGGATGTCCGAGGGCAGCCTGTGCTGCAGGGATACCTTATTGTCTGGCCTAAATAGTTTTACTGTGTTCTAGCTACTGTTAGGTTGGTATGGTGCTAACACAATGTTTTCAGGTTCCATGGGTTCCCACTGAAACAGAGCATAGTTCTCAGGACTCCTCTTTCAAGGATCCCTAACCTCATTCATCCACTTCAATATTCTGCTCATTGTGGATTTTCTTACAGAATGAAGAGGATGAAGACCAGCCTCTCAGCCTGGCCTGGCCTGACACCCCACGCAAACAGCTCACCTACCTTATTGTATTTCCCATTGTTTTTCCATTGTGGGTTTCCCTCCCTGATGTCAGAAAACCTGTAAGTAACTGTTGTTTTAAGTTGCAATGATCTGCACAACAGCGTGGCAGTCTAGCTAAATGCCAGAAAGAGACTGTAGTAGATTTATGTAAAATAGACCTAATGTTTTTTGTAATCACTGGGTTTTTTTGTGATCTCTTCTCTATGAAGAAGAGATGACAACATAAGTCTTCAAATATTCAAATGGGTGCTTATGGGCAACTGGTTGGTAACAGCTCTATAAAGATTGACATTCATATTCACTGATATTTTATGACAGAATGAGAAGGCTCTTAAAATCTCTTTGGGGCCTTCACATCTGCATCTCTAGATCTCCACTGAATATCATGTAAATTCTGAGGAAGCCTCTCCATCTGCAGTGCTTTAAAGGGTACAACTGGAAACACTTTAAACTGTCTAAATTTTCTCTGTGGTTCAAAAATAATGATACATATTTCTCTAAAATTCATGTTCTACTATACCTTTGACTTCTACTTGACATCTTTTAATTTTCATACCAGAACAAGATTCATAAGTCCTTCCCTGTATAAAACACTTGATAGTTTCGGCCCAAACACAGCCTGAAGCGATGTAAACCTAAATATTAATACAAATGACTTATTATGACAAGGTATCAAGTCTTCCTACTGTTATATTCACATATACAAATACACCTGACTGAGGAGGCTCATGGAAAGTGAAAGAAAAAAAGTCAAGAGCTGAAAAAATCCTTTAGTAGCAGTTCAATCTCTTTTCCTTTCTGGATCAAAAATAGATTTAAAACTGCTGCAAGAGAAGGATGCACAGCTTGTAAGGTTATAAATCAACACCCTGAATTCTTTTTTCCTCCTCCCACACACTGAAAAACTGCAATTCAGTGCAAGAAACAAACCAAAATAAGACCTCTGATTTGTTTTTAGATAAAGGTTTCTCAAAGGATATAAACTGACATTTTCCCTTCCAATTTTTAAGCTTTCTTTCCTTAAAGTTTTCAAACAACTCTGGTAAACACTTTGTGTTTGGTAACACAGAGAGCATATGACATGAATTTCAAGATTATTTATTTCTGTATTTATGCCCTCCTTTTATCATTCAAAGCCACCCCTATAATTTTTTTTCATAATTCGTCCCAAAATGAACAGGTACAGCTAAGAAATAAGTAGGTACATTATTTTGAATTTTGAAAATCTGAAGCTAACATTAATAAACATGTAACCCTTTCCAATATTCTGTACTGTATAAAAGAGTTGCTACAATAATATTTTTGGAAAGCGAGTATTTAAAAAACTAGCATGCAGTGTTGCGATGTTTGTAGTTATTAACAGAAGTATTGTTCACAACAGAAATCCTACAGCTAAAATACCCTGCCATTATGGAAAAGATAAGCAGTGTTGTGCCAGAAAAGTGAATGGGCAACAGTGTTTTAAATGTCATTCACTTAAAGGAGTAGCTTTTCCCACAGGAGTAAAAGAAATGTGATTTGTAATTACATGTAGTAATAACAGATGAGGTAACAGTCTGTATCAGTCTGACAAACTGCTTGCTTTGAACATTGCTGTCAAAGAATTAACCAGATGGTTGCATAAACTGTCTTAACTTTTCAAGGACACTTCATTAGTGTGTTTGTCTCTAAAATATTCTCACACCTGTGTGCCATCCCTGCTATTCCCTTCCTAACAAAAAACAAAACGCAGTATCACAGCACAGCGTGTGCATTAGAAAACAACTTTCCATTAAATCTGAGGCAAAAGTTAAAACAAACCTAAAATAATACTTAAATAGATTTTGTAGGTAGGCTTACCATCAGGGGATTGATTTGCAAGTGTGGCAATTGTAGTCAGAAACCCAAATTCTGCATCAGGATGCTGAGATTATCATGTGGCTATATAAAGTGGACACTCATGCGCTATATACTGATTTGAGAGACCATATGGAGTCTTTGACATCCTCTGTGGGTGTCCACTTTTCAAACATGAGTTCTCTTATCCTCCTAGAGTCTCTTTCCTAAAAGTATGTTTATCTCCACGTAATGGAGATGGCTTGACTGCTTTTAGTTGTACTATACCAAGCTCTGTTTAGCTCCATGAGACCCAGAAGCTCTAGAAAATGTATTTCATATACAAGGTCTCTGTGATAAAGTTAGCAAAATCCTTGCTGCCTTATTATGTTCTTGGGTACACATATGAAGATTTTTTTATACACTTAGAATAGATTATGCATTAGTTCAACTATCTCTCCACTGATTTAATAGCTGATATGGTTTAACATGTGTTTAGTGCCTTAATAATACCTGCTCATATTAAGCCAGTATGTATTAAAATCCTTACACTAACATTAATACTGTTGCTTGCAGTACACCAGAGGTAGGTGTGCCCGTGGGGAATTTTGTACCTGACTTTTTGTTCAAGTGTTTTGAACAATAATGGATATTTTTCCTGTACTAATATCTTATTTCCCCAGTGGCTCTGTAAAGGCCACAAACGTCACTGTCAATCTCCTGCAGTACAGGATATTGAAAGAAAAATTATGTGACCAAGGTTGACCATTGGCTCGGTGACAGATATTGCACACCATCTCTTTTTTTTATAGCCATACTGCACTGTCCATTCCTTTGTGTTATGGGCCAGAAAAAATGCCTGCTGGATCTCCGCTCCTGCTGTCACTAGACCTATATGGGGCAGTTTCTTGTGTTTCTGCAAATTCCCAATACCAACAAAGAGGTACCACTTACACGAACTCTTGTTGCCATACAGAGATGCACTGTTACCAAGGGGACAAGGACAAGATGTTCCTGCACAGATCCAGTTACAGAAGCAGGTTCTGAGTAATCAGATTTAAGCACTGTCAAGTATGAAAGAAAAATCAAAGCTTGCAATGCAGATAAATTTATGTATGAGACAAATACATGATTCATTCAGGTTAAGTGTTGGTAATAATACCACCTAAAATTAAGACAGTTACTTGCAAATTATTAAGCACTCACTATCTTTCAGGATCAGGCTCTTAGAAGACAAACCTTTATACTTGGATCATACTTCCGTTTTTCAGACACTGGCATGAATCAATACAGAAGTGCACCAAGAAAAGTGTACTTACAATCGCTTACAGATAGGAACAGTACCAATCCAACCAATCTAAAGTGAAACTACAGAATTCTTTCTCTTTTGTTAAAAGAAAATAACGTATGAATTGAATCAGCCATGGCTTTTCTCATTTGTCTGTTACCATGACCACAACAGAAACAATTGTTAATAAACTGGGCTCTCTATCTTTACAAGGCAACCATCACAACAGCTACCAGAAAAGGTGGAAGAAAGTATTACTGTCTGCTCTCTCTGACAAATTCTTCTAGAAAGATACTTGGAATTAACATCTCTCTCTATTTCCAAGAGCTAGGAAGTTGCCGTAAGATAAATCTCAAAAGACCGCTGTCATTAGTTGAAAAATAAGCATGATTACTGTTATACTCTGGAAATAAAATCCAGCATCTGGGATAGTATCAGCACTCTCATTACTGCTTTTTAAAAATTTAATCTGTATGTAAATTATATAGTAGCATCTGTAAAGTCCATTCTTGATTTCATCACCTGTAATATGTACAAGCTTTAAATTTTGCCCTTTTTGAGTTTAAATGTTCTCCATTTTGAAATATATAATTAAACTATTAAGCCTATAAAAGTACTTCTTAATCTTGAACTGCTGTTTATCAGCGAATTTTACTGGGAGAGGATTGGCTAAGACAGGGTAGGAATACACATGCTGCAAAGTTACTGACTCGTAATTCTTAGCCATCTAAATTCTATGGATGTCTGACTCAGAAAGGCAATGTCTCATTATTTTGCAAGAACCATTTGGTAAATATAATCGCACTACCAGAGAGCTATCCAGTACAGCTCTTGCTGAAGCAGTTTTGTGGAAGCCAGCATATGCTTGTATCTTGCGTGTTGTATAGTGATTATTCAAATTGCATTGCTTTGAGGTGCTCTGTGTGGATTTTGTGACCAGATGCAATTAGCCTATCACTTCATCATCTCATTCACCCATATGTGTTGCCAGAAAACCCCTGTTTTTACAAGGAATACAAAAACTTATCAAAGTTTGCTACTAAGAATAGTGAAAAAGAAATGCTAGTTATTTAGTTAAAAAAAAGGAAATTGCTGTTTCCAGGTGTTACTCTGTCTACTTGTGCCTATATTTAAAGATAATTCATTTAAAACACCCACTGAAATGATTTTTTTAGTCCCAACAGAAGTGCAGTTATTTTTTTATAGATGAGGGGTTTGGGAGTGTTGTTAAATCTGTACCATCTTTAATGTGTGTTCCCGTGTATATTCAATTATGGAGTTGTATAGGTCATGTTAGTCAGTGTTTACGAGCTCAGTTTCCAGTAGATCATTTAGCATTATTCAGAGGGCCCAGAGGGAGCAGCTAAGTGTTCAGCAGCACAGCTTACAGCTGCACCTGCTGCTAGAGCAGATACGGACCTTTTAATTGTCCCGTCCTGTAGATGAGTGTGCACAATTGCCATTGCTGACTTTACAGTTTTCCTGTTAGTAATGACCTGATCCTATCCCATTTGCCTCAGCAGAAAAAGTCTACACAATTTCAGTGAGCTTCTGATTCATCTGACAGAATACAAGGTCATTCCCATGTGGCCACCTCTACAGGCCGGCACCGGAACACCTCTTAGTCTACAGCCACCCTTGGTGATCTTGAGGCTGATCTATAAAAATGCCTACTGCAGCTGTTAAACAAGAAAAGCTGTCTGTGCAGCTCTGTAAACTCCCTGTAAAAAGAGGGCTTTATCATGGCTTGAGCAAGCTGAATTGGCAAAATCCAGCTAGTATCCTCTCTCCAAAAGTCATGTCTGGGGAAAGCCTTGCACTCCTGTCTGCTCCCACGATACCTAGGGATGACCCACAGGCTAATGAGTCTCATGGTGCAGGAGGGGCACATCCTGCAGTGGAGAAGGGTACAGGCAGGGTGCACTGCCCAAGAATTCTGGACACCCCTAAAGAGAAAAAAGTGGGAGTGAATTTAGCAAGGAAGAGTGAATTTAACAGGAAGAGGTAGTGCAGGATAGAGCAACAGCTGAAACAAGAATTCAAAGTGCTGTAACTTACTTCCACGTGCAGTCCTGCTGGTTATTCACGAAAATCTGTAGGAGTCGGCTAGTGTCATGTCAGAAACCTCCTGGGGGGAGGATCTGTATTTTGATGCCCCTGAAGATGGTGTTTTCATTGAAGACTGAAAGCTTTCATTCACAGTACAAATTTCATTTTAATGAAACATTAATTTGCTTTAGACTGTGATTGCCTGGCACAGTTCTACAGTCGTGTTTCCTTCCCTTAGTAGTTAACTTGATCTGTTACATATATCTAGTGAGTCAGTAGGAACTACAGATAATGCAAAAGACTGGAAAGAACAGAAACCAAATTAAATCATTGATCTGGATATAATTCATTCATTGACTGCAAGAATGATATCTATTCAGTTTACTGTTAGTAAGGGAGACACTGAAAATTAAGTTACTTTGGTGTTATACAGATTCTGTTAATTCATTGAAGGGCCTCAGAGTGTGTTCTACATGGTTTCCTAACAAACCTCTCTACAAAGCAAAGCATGGCAAACATACATTTAATGTATCTGCTGTTCTAATTGAGGACAGAGGGTTGTTTTCCCAAGAAGAGTTAATGCCCTTCATCCTCAGCAAACTCCCCACTTTATACTGAGCGTGCTGTTTATGGTCAGGGATGCAGCTGTAGCCAGCTCGGGTCAGCTGCCCTGGCTGCCTCCAAACTGCTGATGGGCTGCAAACCACAGCAGGCCTAGGATTCTGTCCCAGCAAAACCAGGACACAGCCCTTGTTTTACTGACTGTGAAAGGTGTTGCATAAAGTTATTGATGTATGAATGACAGTTACGGGTGCCTGTTTTAGCAATTCAAAAACATTTCTTTCTGAATACGCATGAAGTTATTAATAAATTTAGAAGTCAAACCACCATTCAGCTAAACACATTTGCAAACTGCTGCATAACAGAATATTATACAAATGACAACCCAAATCTTGCCATTTAGCATCCAAGTTATTAGGAGGTTACAACTGAAGCAGTTGAAAGAATGAGGCGTAGGTAAATATATACCAGTGTATGGAGGCAGTTTCTTACCATTCTTGAAATTTCTTTTGATTATCTGGTGATGATCAGAGTAAGTTGGTTGAAACAGGTGATCAGAAAAAATGAGAAGCCACTTTCATTTTGCAAAGCAAGTAAGAGCACATCAATCTTCAACATAGGTGTTCACGGTTTCTCTTTGTTTCTCTTTCAGAGTTCAAGAAAGTTTTTTCCTATCACATTTTTTGGCTCTATCAGCTGGATCGCATTTTTTTCTTACTTAATGGTCTGGTGGGCACATCAGGTAAGAAGGTGCTACGGGTACAGCATACAAGCCCTGCATTGTGTTTTGCACTGGGAGAGACCATTTAGAATCAGAGTCCATCATCTATCTCAAGCTGAGTACTGTTTTATTTTAGAAGCTGTAACCATGGATGAAGTAAATCACTACTCAGTAAATGGAAAGTAGTTTAAAGAACTGTGGTTGTCCTGGCCGCAGGACTTGATTGTTCTGGTAACATCAGAGGCATCAGCAGTCGCTTGTCAATACCTACTGGTTCTATTTGACAATCTTACCTTTTTCCTGAAATGTGGAAATCTGTGAAAATGAGTAATTCTTCAGTCTTGCCTACAAGCTAGTCAGGAAGCTCCAGGATAATATTCCTGATTAACCAGGTTTACAGCATTAAGCATTTCTTCACTGCAGGATTTTATTTTACTCTTTTTGTTTAAATGCTTTTAGGTTGGAGAGACCATTGGCATTAGTGAAGAAATCATGGGATTGACTATTCTAGCAGCTGGCACATCCATTCCTGACCTTATCACCAGTGTTATTGTAGCACGCAAAGGTCTGGGGGACATGGCTGTATCCAGTTCTGTTGGAAGCAACATATTTGACATCACAGTAGGGTAAGTCCTACAGCAAGAAAACTGTGTTTATTTTAACTAGTCTTTTGTTCTTGGCATGTTGCTGTGGTTTTGCCAAGGTGTTGCCTACAACAGCTTTCTTCCATTGGTGCTTAAAAAAGGAGAATGATGAAATAATGCAATGAATGTTACTATTTCAAGTCCTCAGAAGTTTATAGACCTTTTCATGACAGAATTTTTACAAATGTGTTGCCTAATTCTTTCTTTGATACATTGCAGAGCTGCCTAGTCAAGTAAATTGCACTTTAAAAAGTATGTAAGAGGATTGTTCCAAGAAGGAATTTCTGAAGCTTTTTATGATTTTGTCAGGTTGCTGTTGTTTGCTTATGTTACCACTAGAGCTTTCTTCATAAATGGTGAGCAGGAACAATTCATTGCCCCTGCAGTATTCAACACATCTGCTGTAATAAAAACAGAATGTCAATGTCTTGTGTAGCTCCTTTAGACTATTGTGGGTTTTTTTAATGTACCTGATACATCCCTAATTACAAGCCAATTCTTTATTAACACAAAGGACCCTTTGAGCTCTGAGAATGTGAAGCAACGGGATTGTGCAGAAATGTGCCATTTATGCTTAACTGCTTCATGGCAGCTCTAGGATAATGATGTGTGGCAATGTGGTTGGAATTCAAATTCTTTCTTGACCTTTTGAGACCAAGCTAGATCCAGAAATGTAAACTATGCCTCAGTGTTCCAAAAATGTGCAAGAAATATACAGACAAACTCTGTCTTCATTTCCACATTCCTGTCTTCAGCACAGGATAGAGGCACTGAAAGTCATGTCGATAACCTCAGTTTCTCCATTTTTAGGTGTTTCTTGCTATCTCACATGAAGAAGAGGAGGTCTAGTCATACTCCCAAACATCCTAGTCATAGAACAGATCATAGGTTCTGCAGCTGAAAATATACCAGCAGCTGCAAAGGTACAAAAAGGGTTAGAGTGGATAGTAAACAGCTTTTTCATTCCATCTGTTAGCTAATTGCAGTACCTTTGGACACAGCAGAAAAACTGGGACACTTTTTTCTATTAATCCAGAAGCCTGAAGTGTTTGAAATAACATCTATAAGTAGCAGACTTTCAAAATGTATGAATACATTATTTACTACCACATGCTTCAAGTCAGAGCCCATAAGGTGCATGACAAATCTTTTTTCTTTTACAATGCTTTCTTACTTCATTTTTTTTTTTTGCCTTCTGCCAATGAAAATGCTGTTGTCCTGTACAAGTCTGGTATGTTTAGAACAGAAATAGCACAATTGAGCTGTAGGCTGGTGTAGTTACCACTGAAGCTGTAATAAATTATTCTGTCTCAAGCTACTTATTCAAAGTTTGAGTGTTGTGAGCTTCTGACAGTTCTCTTCATGCTTTTAAGCCTGCTAAGCTCCGATCAGAGGCTTAAATATTTATTTCAGCTTGACATCTTCCAGAGGGATGTTGCCTCATTCTGTATGAGAAATGCAATGACAGCAAATACAGAAATAGAAATTAAGCTGGAGTTCAGCTGAAGTTCACATTTTAACACAGGTTTATATAGTAAATATGGATTTTATGGACCAAATTTCTGGGAGCGGTGCCTTTCAGAGTGCTGGCTCTGCATGGCAAGGACATGTCTTTATGCAACCCATCCTCCTGTCATGCAGGCTCTTAGAAAGAGGGTGGAAGTAGGTTCTTCCACAGGTGGTCTGAAATTCAGAAACAAATGAAAGGGGTCTTCCTGCTCACAGACGGAGTGCCAGGTGATTTGTCAGCCAAGGTAAATGTAATTCACCAGTGTAACTGGTCGAAGAGTGAGGAGCCTGACTCCATGAACCATGAGCAAGCTGACTAATTATTTCTCTGTACATATTAGAAGGGTTGAAACTCCTTCTGCCTCACTTTGTGCAGGAAGCCTCTGGTTGTATTTTGAAGTGCCTCCAGAAACTTTCTAGTACATCTTTCTGAAATGTTTCCAATTTATTTTTCTGTTTCTTAACAGTCTTCCTCTTCCATGGCTCCTGTATGCTGTGATTAACAACTTTGCCCCAGTGACAGTCAGCAGCAATGGTCTGTTCTGTGCGATTGTCCTCCTCTTCATCATGCTGCTCTTTGTCATCCTCTCCATCGCTTTCTGCAAGTGGAAGATGAATAAAATCCTCGGCTTTCTCATGTTTGGGCTTTATTTTGTGTTCCTGATTGTCAGTGTCCTTCTGGAGGACAAGGTTATCCAGTGCCCTGTCTCCATCTAGTGGAAAGTGCTGTTTCTTGGGGAAAAAAAAAATTATTGAAGAAAAAAGAAATGTATCAAAATGAAACAGCGAAAAACCACAATGGAAAGCTTCTATGAGAATAATGCATGGATTTGTAAATTTCCTCTCCCTCAATTTTAAAAGAGAAACAAAGAAAGAAGGCAAGAAAGAGAAAATTATACAAAGGGTGGATCTCAGAGCTGAAGAATGACCACTGCTGGACAATGCAGTTACATGTGAAGGGCTGAGTCCAGCTTCACTGAGGTTTTCTTTGTCTGCTGCAGAACATCCTCGCTGCTCAGTACTGGAGATGCTGTGCATGCATGGAAACAGTGAAAGCTACTGCTTCTCCTATGCCTCTGGTACATACCCGCAGACTTCTCCTTCTCTGTAGCAGTATCCACAGACACACAATGTGCTCAGTTCTTGACGCTCACTCATCTTCCAAGGGGAATGCTAATATAAACTTTGTGGAGGCACCACCCCCCACACACCTTGGTGTGTGATTTTTCTGATAATCTGCTGAAACTCCTGAGTGGAAAAGCATACTGCGAGAGTGCATGAATAATAGACAGGGAAGAGCTTGGACATCTTTTCATTTAAGTGGATTCATTTCATTTCATTTCATTTCATATGACGTGATTTCAGCAAAGCCAGACAGTTCGTCAGTGTTTTGATCCTCTGCATCACAGGTCTGTAAAGGGAATCAGCAGGATGTTAATGATGGTTTATTTCATCTTGCAAAACTCTTCAAATTCCAGAAACTCTGTCTCTGGCACTGAAGGGGCCGTGCTGCCTGGCCATTTTGTACCTGGTGCAGATTTTCATTGCATTCACATGCAAAGACCAGAATGGGGATACTTGTTTCTTCTCTAATAGCAACACAGCATACAGAGAGATCATATGACTACTATGTGAACACACCACTTTTTCTAAAGCAGCAATACCAACAACAGTACCATGGCTTTCAGATGCTGTTATCATTATGAGTTTGCCTTTCCATGCCAGAAGAAAAAAGCTAATTTGCTTATGCATAGTATTTAATATGGAAAGTAGAAGTAGTTGTAAAGTAGCAGCCTGAATGCTGAAGTGGATATATGTTTTACAGGCTATCTTTCACTATTACTTGTAGTGTAAGGACCTTCACAGCTACATATAGCCATTGCTGAAAGAGATTCCCAGCTGATGAACAAAGCTGGGGCAGTTCATATTTGCTCTTAAATATCTTGAAACTAGGTAGGATAAACTAACAATTTAAATATAGTGGAGCTTCAGGAAACCTACATGAATATTTTACAGTACTGCTGGAGTGTGAATGTCTAACGAAGCCCATGAAGGAGTGAAAATGCAATATTCTTTTACTGAATTTCTAAGAGAAGAAGTCCAAACTTAGAACAAAAAATAAGGAGGGAGAAAGCAATTAAGTGTTCATCTTTCCTGTAGTTTATATTATTAAAATAAAAAAAAATAAATGGGAAGACTGGGATAGGTGATAAGAAATTGTTTCAGATAATCATCATTTGTTGTTCAGTTTTCTGAACTTTGTGCAGTTAAGAGCTGATGAAATTTCAGCACACTTCTGTGACCTATTCCAGCATTGTTTTGTACTTGTACTGTGCTCACAATGGCAATGCCATGCTCACAGCTGTGTAACAGATGTCTCAGCACATTTTGTCCTGTCTGTTTTTCTGTGTTCCCTGCTGTTTGCTTCTCAGTCATCCCTTTTGTCCTTTACCATTTTCCTCTTACATGTGTTTGTACATAACAGTATTTGACTAGAGAGTAAGGACTCGACAGTAAACAATGGTAGAGAAAACAGTAAAAAATACATATTAAAAATTACTGAAATGTTAATACTATGCGATATCACGAACAAAAAAAGTGAGATACTAATGAACAAAAGCAAGAAAAGTAGGAGTTACAGTGTCTGCTACTCATGTCTTGTCCCAAGGTATTAAGTCCTAGCTACATTCAGAATCAGTATTTTATCTTAACCATACATTTACAGCCTCTCTTGCTTCTTAGTGTTTTTTAGTTTGAGCTTCTCTCATTGTGAGCAAAAATTTGTCTATTTAAGATCCTGTCTGAATGATAGTGCTGCCCACCTCTTAACATTTGTTTCTACAGGGTGTGTACAATGGAAGATAGGTACCTACAGGGTATACCTACAGGGCCCTCTACTGACAAGAACAGTAATTTTGGAAAAGCAATTCTGTAACGCAAATTCTAAGCTCAAATAAAACATGTATCCCAAAATACAGGGCTGACCCCACAGTATAATCTGTTCCAGAGGAGTCACCAAATACTTACAGTTCTTATGACAATTCTCAAGACAGGTGATCCTTTACCAAGTGAACAGAATAAGACAGTGATGTAAAAGAGGATTTGCAGGATCATGAGAAGTCTGCGTATATGGGCATCTACAATATAAAAGGTTGCTAGATTCACTGGTCTGAAAGAGCTATAAAACTACTCTGGTGCACTCTGCAAAGAGTGAGGGCAGCCACAGAAGAGACTCCTGCCCCACTGGGGCCAGATGGGGTGAAAAGAGTAACCAGTCGAAAGCCCTACACACTGGGAATATTTCAGTCCAAAACTGGCATCAGCAGCTTGGAGGAAGAATTTTACATGTAGGGCTAAGCACTGATATCCTGTAATGGTCTGACTCATTTCTTTCCTGTGTCCTTTTCCTTGCTCCTTTCAGCATATTTTCTCAGAAGGTATTAAAAACAATTCCCTTCAGGAATGAGACACCTCATGGCTCCCACTGCCTGGCATCTGCTGGGCAGATCGTTATTCAAATGGCTAACTGTGTGGTCAGTAGCAGCTCAGCTGCAGAGGCAATAGGAGAGATTGCAGTTGTGCAGTGCATTCCACAGAGGATGGCTGTGAGAGCTGGTTGTATTTACCCAGGCAGCTTTCTGCAGAAGTGCTGGGTAAACTATTTCAGGCTACTTGCATGCTGATGTGCTCTTGCTTATAAGGCAACAGCTGTGCTGGTAGAGAAAAGAGAGAAATAGGATGGAGGGAGAAGCATGGCCCCTTATCCCATGCAGGAAGAGTTGGAAAATCCTAAACTAGAGTGCCGAGAGAACAGCTGAGAGCTGCGACAACCCAGTGACTGGATGTCCATAAGCTGTCTTGGCTCAGAGCTGCCAAAAATGCACACCGCTTGTTAGGACGCTCCCATTTTACAATGACAGCACATTTCCTAGCCTAAAGTGTTTCTCATTGTTTGTAACTGTGTCAGTGTGGGATCCATGAGTGTTTCTCAACATTGTACACTTAGAAGTCAAAATAAAATATCTCTTTTCTTTAGTCAAAGTTCTGGAAAACTTCACTAGGTGTCAGGTCCTGCAAACTGCCTGAATTCTACATCACATGGGTCAGCATGGCAGCCTCTCCCATGCTTATATATTCAATTGCTGCTGTTTGCATTATACTTACGAAGGATAATATTTGATACAGAAATTGGTGTTATGATTAAGATCTTGTTCTAACTTAGTGTTTTCAAAACACCACTATGCTGGCAACACAGTAAGTAAGATAAGAATGCAATTTCAGGTTAAATATGCAGCTTTGTGTGGCACTAGCACACCTGAGCAGAACCAGTGTTGGGCATGATATTTGGAAGGGATTTTCAGTAGCATTTTAGTAGGATTGTGGGTCAGCTTACAACCTGTTTTAAAGATTTTCTGCACTAACTGTATTGGAATTAAAGAAGAGAATGCGAGTCCTACCACTATTTGCTGTTTACCACTTTAAAAAAAAAAAAAAAAAAAAAAAAAAAAAAAAAAAAAAAAA
>JANVCC010010406.1:20375157-20390325 GCA_025345505.1 Todiramphus chloris collaris | reverse complement strand
AAAAAAAAAAAAAAGAAGCCAGCTTCCCTCTGCAGAAGTCACCATGGTCAAATATGTAGGTTAAATGCTATAAAATGCTATAAATGCTAGAAAGTGTGATATGAGGATGACCTCCTCAAGAACTACATGTAGACACTGAAACATCTCTCAGCAAAGCTTTGTATATTTTACATTAACTATTTTACTGAAGGCTAGTGCTTTCTTGTAGTGCAGACAGGCTCACTGTGTCTGTATGCCTCTGCTTATTTATTCAAATGATGTGGCTGTCTGCATAATCTTCATGCAGCATAAAGCACAGTGGGTGACAAGCTTGTCTAGATGTCATTTAATGTTTGTAATGACAATGAACCTACCAAGTAATTTCCACATAGGCTACTCTGAAGTAGTTTGTGGTCAGTGTCACTCATGGTACTATTGTGTGTGGATTTGAAAGTCCACAAAGCAGTAGGTTAAATATACGGTTAATCCAAGTACTGTAAAAAATAGATGCTTAGTAATATTCTTAATGTTTGGGTGTTTTTCAAGGGATTATTTCTCTCATTGTGTTTTACTTCATTACATATTTGCAAAAAAGGGGATATACAATGTTTTTTAATTATTATTCTTTCAGCAGTAATTCCTTAAAGTAGCATCTTGTGGTCCATATAACTTAAGTTCTGAATCAAATAAGGGTCTGTTTCAGATTGATTTATTTGATTTATAACAAAGAAATAATCCCTTTTCCAAAAGCTGGCACACTGAAATTCAGAAGGTTTCTGCCATTAACTTGGGCAAGATACTAGTGTTTGTCTTAGGAGCCCATATTTCATAAATGCACTTGTGTAACAAACATAATTGTCCTGGGAGCTATGTACAAAGAGAAAAATTGCATTCACTTGTATTCTTGGAAACTGTTTTACCTCTTGTAAATAACAATGACACAACTAATTGCGAAAGAGGCATGGTTAATTCCTTTGAGCAGGTAATTCTTGTTTTCTTGCTATTCCTGGAAAGTTTGGTGCAAGAACTTGCAGCTGGAAACACCTGCAGAAAGTGATTTGCAGATTAGCAGATGGGCTAGTTTGTGCTTCACAGCATGGAGCAGAGTCCTGCTCCAGCCTTCCAACAGATGTAGGTTTCACTCCTCGTTCATGTCAAAATAAACCTTCTTGGATCTGTTGCCATCAGTTACAAGAATATCAGTATTGAGATATCTGTCATTTCCACTGGGACTAGAGAGTCCAGAATGAGGTTATGCAATTCAGTTCACCCATCTGATACAGAAGTTGTATATGGATGACAGCCCTGTAGTCCAAACAAGTCATCCTGTAGATCTGCTGTGTTGCTAGTTGTCAGTGTATGGCTTCTCAGACTTGTTTGCCTGGATGGGTGCAGCTAGTTTGCGTGTTCCCCTGCCCATGCTCCTGCCTGGGTGGATGGATGTAAGCCATGTCCTCACCAGAAGCCATGCAATCATATTAGCGTGGCACTGAACCCATGCTCCCAGCCAGCCAGATGCAGGTCAGCCCCAGCCTAGAAGCCATGTAAACACTTGGAGCACCGGTAGACCAGACACACAACTGGCCATATTGTTCCTACATGAGCCATAAGTGGCCCGGGACAAGATTGCATAAGAAATAATGTCATTTGAGGTTGGTAAATGAACTGTACATTCATGTAGATCTATTGTAAATTCATTGCTCATCAAACACAAAACCAATCCAAACAATGAAATTTGTATGTGTTTTTAAAGATCTTGCACTTTACTATTTTTTTTACTTTTATTTTGTGTCACATAGTTGTCTTAATGTAAAAAAAAAAGCCATAAAATACCCAGAAGACTAGTATGGGATTTCTAAATAAGGGGATCGTTAATTTTAAAGTAAAGAATCCATTCATGTCTCTGTTTAAGGTATAATGTAAAATACTGTCAAACATGTGTACAGTAAAGCAGGATCTGGTTTTGCCTTAGTGAAGCTGTAAGTCAGAGGGAGTTTGCTCGTACTCTTAAGTTCCCCTGTGGGACTGTACAAAATGCTGCCCACTGCCTTTGCAGCAGGGGCTCAATCCTGCCATCCTTGTTCACCCCAGAAGAAGAAATACAATGCTTACAGAGTCAGGCCCAATGAAGCGATTAAATCATCCTGTTAGTCTAATGTTTTCTTCCACTGAGATCACAGTAAATGAAGGTCCTCATATTTAATAAGTTTTTAAGAGATGAGTTATTTCTGTCACATCTATTTTATGAAAGAGTTAAAATTTTCAGGGTCAGGCTATCTGATCAAAATCAACTGTTTCTTTTAATCCCCCATCAGAATTAACTAATGCCAAAGGGATTTAGCTCGGTTTTGTGTTCATTTCCATTATTACATGGGTTTCATTTTGCAATCCTGACTCTGGGGAGTTGACTCACGTGAGTAAAGATTATTTCTGTCACTTAACATGGCAAGATCAGGCCACTGTATTGTCATGTGAAAATAATAGTAGCATGTTATAACTGACAATCAGATGCTATTTTTGTAATAAAGCTTGATTAGCTTGTTTCACTTTGTAGTTTTCATACTCTTTCAGCTCTCATTTTCAATTTGCTGTAAGAAAAGTCTGAAGAAGTCCCCCATCTTACTCATTTCAATTAAAAAAAAAAATACATTGCCATGGAAGCCAGTCCAGGCAACCCCCTGAAAATTCCAGTTTTTCTCATGTCTTTAGGTGTATGGATCGTTATTTACTAGATGAAACTCTTGTATGTCTGAATCAGTATTCTCTGTGAATATAAGTTTGTATATAGTATGAAACTTACCTTTATTTGTACATAGGCTCTCAGAAATAATCCCTTCTATCAAAGGTCCTACTTCACTGTATCTACATACTGTTTTACTGTGGTGTGTACACTTTCTCACCTTATGATATCAATACAGAGCTCTTCATATAAATCACTTTATGTAATTGAGTTGTCTAAGTGAATAATAATAATAACCAATAAATGCTAATAAAAAGACTTAACAGTGTGTCATTTTCCTCAATATCTTCTGTCTTACTTGTCTTTAACTTGCTGTGGCTCTGAAAATAGTATTTTAACTATGTGCTCTGGGTTTAATGATGATCTGCAATGCTACTCATCATCGTAAGTATTGAAGCAGCACTAACTGCCTCTTGCTATGTCACTGTGCTACCTGCTGTGCATACACAGAGTAAGGAAAACATCTGTGTTCCAGTGAGCTTAAAATTCAGTTAAACAAGGATTTTTCACCTACAGTCCAATGGGAATCCACCAGATGAAAACTTCCTGGAGCTGTGTTTGTCTGAAGACCTCTGTTCCAGTGTGGGCCAGATTCCCCAACATCACTGACATGTTTGCTCACAGGTTGTTTCGAATGCTTTAAGTTTGTCACCTTCTCATTTCATTTTCAAGTTGCACAGTCTGTTAGCCTCACCAGCTAGGATATTTGGCTTTTTTTCTTTAATCTGTCATTGGGTGAATGATACTTTTAAACAAAAGAATTATTTTAACAGCAAAAGAAAATCACTGATGTTAAGAATTTCCCATCATCAACAAAACTTCCTATCTTCTCAAGTGTCCTGGTTTTGCTGGGACAGAATCCTAGGCCTGCTGTGGTTTGCAGCCCATCAGCAGTTTGGAGGCAGCCAGGGCAGCTGACCCGAGCTGGCTACAGCTGCATCCTTGACCATAAACAGCACGCTCAGTATAAAGTGGGGAGTTTGCTGAGGATGAGGGGCTTTTCTGTTTTGCTTCCTCCTCTTCCTGAGGACTGTCACCCAGTTTTACGGGACTGCTGCACATTTGCTGGGCTGAGTATAACTTGGTTTACTTTATACTGGCATTGGTATTAGTGTGTCTGTTTCATTAAATCTGTTTTCACTTCAACCTGTGGCACTCCTACTTTTCCCGATTCCCCCTTCTTGGCTGGGGAAGGGTGATCAGGTAACAAAGCAATTGCAATGGTTTAGCCCCACATACGGGCTAAATGTAAACAAGTTATAAAAGGTTACAATAGAGACTATTAGTTACTTTTTCTGTTGTGGTAGCCCCAGCAAGTCATCCTTTGCAGTGAATCATGACATTTTTTATTAGGTATAAGCTTAGGACAGGGATTTTTCATTCATGTTTAACCATACTAGCGCTTGGAAACAAGAAAAGATACAAGAAAAGATACAAGAAAAGATATTTGCAAATAGGCTAATAGTTGAGAAAGTTGATTGTCCTGACACATTCGTGCCTGCCAAATGGAAAAAAGGAGCATGTCAGGCACAGCGTACAAAAAGGGAAGTTGGTGTATGCTGCAAGTCACAGATGCACGTGTGTGAGGCTTTGAAATTTATGCTGGACATTGAGAGTTTGAAAGAGGTTGTGTTAGGCTTTATCCGAGAAGTAAATATTCATGCACACATATGGGCATTGGCAGCTGTGCTCTTTATGTGCTTACCTTCCTGCTCGGTAACATTTGATCCCTGCCTTAACTTCAACCCCTTCTGAAAGGAAGCAGATTTTTAGGTCATTCATTACCACAGCAGGCCTTGATGGTATGTGATTGGTTTTAGCAGGGGAAGGAGAAAAATACATTAAACCTCCTCCTCAACCCTGCCTGGGGGAAATGATGGCAGGTTTCCTTGCCACGCGTTTCCTGTTCCACAAGCAAGTAATTAATCTCTTCTGTTCACTCACTATTAATTTTTCATTTACAAGTAGTTCTATTTTGGTTGTTTATTGACAAGGAGAAAAGCAATGTGTGTTGGTAAAATTGAGTATTTGTTCCCTCCCCTGGAAAGACTTAAGAGCTTCTCTTTAAATCAGGGAATCCCCTTCTTGTCAACACATCTCTCAGAAACAAGTATTAGTGCCAGATACTTGCAAAGAATACAGACAGAATAGACTACAGATTATAGCCCTAAAAGGTATTTTAATCATCCCTTCATCTCCTATTTATGCAAATAACCTCATCACAGTTTGGATACTGTATATTTATTGTCACCAAGGGTTTCTTTGGGCAGAGTGATGAGGTATCAGTGATTAGTCTGTAAATCTACAGTATTTCCTCTAAAGCCTCAAACACAAACCAAACCCATTTCTCACATGAGGGTCTTGGGCAGAGTTACCAGCATCCCGTAAGTTAAAGAGCACCAAATTGGACGTTTAAGCAACAGATTGACAAGGATCTTTCAATGAATAAGGTGTGTCCTGCAAAGCTTTGAGTAACCCGTACCCACTTTTCAGCTGTTGATCAGCAATGACAAGTAAATACCAGCTTTCCCCTAACTGCTGCCATAAATTTGTGAAACTGTCTGTACTCATTCCTCTGTAATAGAGGATTGCCTGCAGCTGGATCAGAGCTTAAGAGGAGATGTGGCTTGCTTTCTGACACAGAGGAGGTTGGTGTGAGGGATGCAAAAGACACTTCACTGGAGCTTGAGTCTGATGCTGTATTCCAGAAAGCAGGGCAAGAGGGGAAGACTGTGAGGAAAACTGATTAAAAAAATTACCAGTTGCCATTTATGTGTAACTGCTTTCCTTCTTATCCCTCTGAAGCCTAGTTTAATTGTATTGTAAAATGAAGAAATGGTTTTGTTCAATGTTTCAATTTGGTGACAGTTAAAAAAAAAAAAAACACTGCTCTGCCTTACCTCCCACTGCTGCTTGCAGATGAAGGAAAAAGAGAACTACTCCCAGAATTTTCTTAGCCCCTGTGAAGATCTAGACGTGCTCTTGTCATCATGTACTGCCTGCCTTCATACTGCTGGACAGAATTTGCCTCCCATGTCAATGACCAACTCTTGCTAATTAGTATCTGTGTTTTCTTGACTAAGAGATTGTAGCCTGATCCTTTGTATCTTTGAGTACTACTAGATAAACCTAGTTTTAAAGAGCTTGACTTATGTATCTTACAACATGCCAGACAAAGAAAATTTGTTTGGGCTCCTCCTAACATGCTGTATTGGTCAGAATTTATGCCTCTGTCAAAAGTGTCCATTTTCTGTTCTATTTAATAGACAATTTAAGAAAAAAAAAAAAAAATCATCTGTATTTTCTAAAATCCAGTTTACTCCCCACTCAGAACTATGATTTTCATCAAAGCTCTTTCCAGAAACTGAAAAGCAAGATTTCCTTAAAGTCCTCTATTGTTAATAAACCACTTTTTATCCCTCATAAGGCTTGGGCAGTGGGAAGAACCCATCTAGAAGTAAATCCACAGCGTTGGCTAAATGGGCATGAAACAGTCTTGGTGTACCTCAGGTTCTTTACTTGGAAGTTTTATTTATTCCCAGGATTTTCAACCTTTTTCATTTTAGCGAGTATCACAGTAGGCCACTTGTGCTTTTGTAATCTATCACACCCCTGAGTGGGTTTTGCTTACAGAATAGAGTAGTGTAAGGGACTGATGCCAATGCAGTGCTTCTTCAGGTACATTGCGGTACCTTGTTGTTCTCCAGGCGAGGCCGGCTTCCCCAGCCGGCAGCACAGCTGACACTACTTTTAGCTGTCTGTGGTATCAGTTGGCAGCTGAAAGTATAGTGGTGAGGATCAGGCCTGCAGGCACCACCAGGCTGCCTGCTATGAGTACTCCTGCCCAGAGTAACCTGGCCAAGGCATCACCCAGCAGCAGTGCCAGCCAGAGGCAGGCAGCACTAGGAGAAGGACTGCTCGTTATCTCGGGTGACTGTTCCCCAGGAGGGCTAACAGTTTGGCATTGCTGAGAATAAAATTGGTCTCCTGAGATGAAGAAATGCAAAAACTTCTTCTAATCAACAAGAAAAACCCAATGTACATATTGTGCTCCATTGCAATGGGGTAACATTTGAGCCATTCCTCTACATATATTGCACTACATACATCTCTGAGGTATATCCTGGTTGAATACATTGTGTGGGATTTTAAACATCATAAAAGGATAATATTTGTCAGAGACCTTTATTTACTTAACAAGTTTCTTCATCTAAGTGAACCAAGTAACTTGTATTTTAGAAAGTATTTCCACACTCTACTAGAAAGGCCATAGGGATTATATTACAAGGGAAATTTGATGTCTGAGTACTCCTATTGAAAATATCTGAAAGGAAACATGCAGAAAGAAAATTACCTTTGTATCTGAATTGCAGGCCTGATATTGATTGACAATGACGTTTTTGTAAAGTCTTCTTTCTTGGCAGGTTGCCTATTAGATTAACTCCTATTACAGCTAAGCATGTTTTGAGGGAGAAAAAAGATGAATCTCTGGTGATTAACTTCAACAGAAATGTGTGGTTATATGCCAGTACCCTTGGTTTTCTTATAGATCTCTACCAGCACAAGAATTAAAAGATGTTTATCACAGACTGAGGCCACACCCAGCACTGATTGAAAGCAGGAGAATCCTTGCAACAAGACCTCTCCCTAGCATCCACTGAGCAATGGCCTAATGAGTTTGCATCATAAAACCTCACCAAGTTTTTATTTTCTTTTAAATCCCAGCAGCTCTTGCAGAAAGGAATGAGTAATCTAGCTCACAGAGAAGCTATCCTGCATGCCATCAACAAGACTGATTTTGACAACAGTGGTAACATGCCAAATGTAGCCCAGAAAAAAGACTTTCCATTTCCTAACCTGCCCTGACAGAGCGTAACAGAATTTTCAGATTCTTCCCTACGTCTGCTAGTTATAAACTTGACATCATGAGTACATCCTGGCAATGGAGGAAACATAATAACACCAGAAACGCTTAAAACCAGACATCCTCAACCCTTTAAGGTAAAAATCACCTAAAAGAAAACAGTCTCACTAGTGTTCATGAAATTATTGCTAGACCCAGCTAACCTCACAAACTGTATCTTTGTAATTCACCACTCTTTTCCTAGAAGCAAGCCCATTGAAACCAAGTATTCCATTCAGCCAGTTAGAGATTAACATACAGTTAGGTCTATTTATGATTTTCAGGAAATACTGCTGTCAAATATTACTGTCCTGGATCACAAAATGTAGCTGAGTCATTTGCAGGCTGTGACCTGCAGGCAGACCATGAAAGAAAAATCATTGTTGTTGTGAACTACTGCTTCATTTAAAAAGTCTGTCTGATGGAGCCATAAAGGAAGAGATTCTTTTTGGAGATCTTATTCTGTGCTGATAAAGTTCATGTGAAGACAACAGAGAATCAAATGACAGAGTATTTGACTGGAACTGAAATGTCTCTCAGACTGAGCCATTTCCTGTTCTTCCTACTCTCTGAAGAACAGTAGCATCTAGATGATAGTCATGTGGTTGATGATAAATCTAGTGCAGGTAAACTCACAGATGGTGATAAAGAAGAGGCAAAAGTACCATAATGAACTGCTAGCTGCTTGGATTTAACCCTTCACTGCCATTTAGTCAGGAACACAAACCATACAGCCTCCACAGCCTGTCTCTACCACATGCGAAGCAATACAGACAAGCTCAGTGGTTCCCCTGTTCCCTTCAGTGACATTTCATGGGATGGGAGAGACCCCTGCAAGATCACAACCTCAGAGAGCAACTCTCTTTCCCTGGAACCATGGAGGAGAACAACTCACACCAAAAGTTCTGGAAGATGGAGTCACTGGGCTATTTGCAAAGTGCTCAGACCAAATAGCAGTTAATAGCCATCTGTCTCATCCTTTCCCTTGCCATACAGCTAATCCAGTAAGAACAGCACTCCTCACTTCTTCTGGAAGCAGTGAGCCAGAGCCTTATTTGAGGGTAGCATATCAGCCAGGCCCTGCAGGTATGGGATGTAGTTACAGTGGCATTTCAGAGGATTCACACAAACACATCCATGAATGTGCCATAGCAATCCCATTGGTGGTATGCTTTTAAAGGTATTGGAGCCTTCTGTCTGACTGTGTGCTACCAGAGGCAGCATTTACAATGCCTTTCAAAGGCAGGACAGTACTTTTAACACAGCCACAAAAATCGATTCAGCAGCTTTCTTAAGAGTACAGCTTCATGAATATCAGAACAATCACAGTTTAGGGCATTTGGTGGTAAAGAGCTTGAGACACTGTGTACTAGCATCACAAGTTACAATGCTAAAGGTTTCTGAAAAAAAAATCCAGAGCATATACTGAGGGGCAAAGAGCATGTCAGGGTGGGTTATGATCCCGCTCATGGGTTTAACATTTCGTTCTCCCAGTGGCCCTAATAACTGCCAAGGGTTTACAGAAACCAAGATAAACCACTCCGTTTTGTAAAACTGTCAAGGGCAGGTTCTGGAAAAAAAATTGTTTAAGTTTTGAATTAATGTACTTGCCACATCACTACCTCCTGATTTATTGTGAATATCGTAACAGGACTTTAAAGATAGATGCCATTATGCCCTCCCTTTTCCTGGATCAGGGCTTATTCAAATTACAAAAGGAATCAATAAAAGGCATGTTGTGAGTGCACTTGTTCTTATAGGAAGATGTAATAGGCATCACTAATTTATTGCATCCCTTCTGCTGTTTTTCCATTTTGTTTTGGGTTTGTGGGGGTTTTTTGGTGGATTAATTCAGAGGGTAATGCCTGACCCATCCATCCCTTTCACTGCAGTTCATGGAGGTGGCAAATTAGCTAGCACATTACTCAGAGTGCTTCTGTGCTGCTGAAGCTCTGTCTCAGCCAGATGTGTGAGTGTAGGACTAGCAGGGAGGCCTTCCCGGACTGCGTCTTCTGTCCTTGTACAGTACAAGTGTGCTGATAGTAAAATGCTTGAGCCTGTTTGTCCACTAGTCCCTTCTGCTGCTGTGCCTGGAACCAAGGGAAAATGTGGATATTGGAGCACTGGAAGTTCTGAAGAGGAGGCTAGACAAAAATCTTCCTGACATATTTTTGAAGGGTTAAGCCTGCTTTTGAAATGCTGGTGATTTCGGTGACTTCCTAAGAACCTTTCTATTTTGCTGTAACTTCCTGAGAGCAGATTTCATACATTGCTTTTGTTGTCTTGATCAACTAAATTGCATGTGTTTAGATTTTCTAAATTGGCAGTCAAGTACACTGTGTCCAACAACAAGCCATGTCATACAGCATGCTTTCTGTTATTGCTGAGTCTCTTGGGGTAAGTTCTCACAAATTAAATTGTGATCCAGGGGCCTGCAAACCTTTGACACCCCTGAAATTATTAGAAGGACTGTCAGGTCTCCTCAGTAGGTAACGCCCCTCGGTATGAGCAAGTCCTGGAAGCTAATAAAAATGGAGACCAGGGACAAACTCCTCGCCAAAGCTAAAGTTCAGACAGCATCCAGATACTACAGGGTCTGATACTATGCCAGTCATATCCCTCTTTGGCTTCTTAAGACAAGTACATCTTATGTCAGCCCTACATCTGACAAAACAGCTACTGAAAGTTTAAAAGGTAACAGTGTGCTCGAGGGTGAGTATAGGCAAGAAGAAAGAGGAATTTTTTCTGCCTTCAGAAAGCCAAGCTTTGGGGTGCCTTCGTGTAGGCCTTTGTTTTGTTTGAACTAACTACTGCATCAGAAATGAAATGGTAAACTTTACAGAGGACGAGGAAGACTAGTATTTTAAAAGAAAGGTAATTATGTTGGAGAAAGCTTGACACAGAGCAGGTAGTGTCCCTAGGCAGCTTTCTGCATGTAAGGGTAATAAAAGCAGCAAGGAGAGAGTGAGCCAGTTAGGCAGGATATGAGTTCAGAAGATAAGTAAGCATGTGTGCTCCACAGTCTACACACCACTGAATTTTCTCTGTGTTCCACCTTTCTCTCCTCCCAGTGGTCAGCATTGTGGACATTACTGGAAACTAATTTCCATTGTGATCTGCATGGACTTTTAAGTTAGGAGTGTCCAGGGACGTTGAAGTCTAGCCATGATTGTGCTCATGGGAAATAAGATGGGACACTGACAATTTACAAAGCCCAATCTCTTTGGAGAGCACAGATGCTCTTATTTACAGATTTCCCTTCCAGGGTAATCAGGCCAAGCCCTCATCTCCAACTCTGTCCACAATCCGTTCTGTACCCACCCCAAGTGTGTAAGCATAGAAATGACAGGGCAAAAAGTTCAGTGTCTTGATCACTAGACTGCAGTCAATTATCCCATGTCCCTGTCTTAAGGTAAGAGCAGCTATGCCCATGGCCTATATAAAAGTCTATAGCTTCTCCAGATGCTCCTTAAATATCTCTCTCCATGAAGACACAAGAGGTTCCACGCTTCCACAGTCAGCCTATTCCTGTACCTCCAGCACCTCACTTCTCCTAATGCCCTGTATGAATCTTTGCACACTTCCTTCTACATATTAAAATCCTGTTAATGACCATCTCACACTGCTTTTTATGGCTGACTAAGCCACAGGACAGGTTTTTTTCAATTGTTTTCCAACTGCTAGTAATCCTCATTACTATCCTTCTCTGAGGGAAAGGAATTCTTCCTGTCTGACAGAATTTTATTTTTTTTTCTAATATGATGATAGCTTTTTTCTTTTTAATGCAGTAATGCCTTACTGCATTTTATTTGGCTTCTGATCTACTAAAACACTTCAGTTTCTTATATGAAGAACTGTTCCTTTCCTACTTAGTCTGCATTCAGTGTTGCCAATGATGCCTATATGTGTAGTATCTTGTTGTCATTTAATTTTGTTCTATTTTCTACAAGTCAGCAAGCTGACTTTGGATTTTAGACCTGTTTCTGAAGGCACTCATGAATCTTCCCAGACTTCAGTTTACCAGTGCCTTCCATGTGGGCAGCACTGAGAAACCAAACAGAAGGTGACCCAGGAAAAAATCCCTGCTGAACTCCACTTGACGCCTTCTTCTGGTTTTGTAACAGACCACCTAGAACAGTTCAAAAGCAGCTACCCAAACAAACCCAGGTTTCCTAGCACTTCTATAATAATGTCCTATCTGACAGTGCTAGAAATCTTATCAGCCTCCAAATCTAACAGTATATTGTTTCTTCCATAGCCAAGGAGACACCAATACCCTGTTGTAGAAGAAAACCAAATTACGTAGACCCAAATTGCTGTTGACAAACTCCTACTCACCTCATTATGTGCTCTGAGTTTACAAACAGGTTTTTATGGTTCCTGAGTTTGCAGGTACAGATGTTACCTCCTTCGAACTTCAGTCCTTAGCTTGCACCATTTGTAACTGACAGCCAGCTGTATGGTAATACAAGATTTCCAACTGCACCTCTTGAGGAAGATTCTGCCTCCTAAGTTTGGAGAAAAAGGCTGGTTTGTGTGTGTTACAGTGAAGCAATTCTGTTCCATCTCAGGAATAGAACCCTGTAAAACTCCTTCCATCTGTAAGTGGCTTCTGGAGGTGGTATGAGCTGCAACCAAAGCCCATCCACAACTTGAGCACTGCTTTGGTTTCTTTCGTGGACAAGTTCTCCATTATTTTAACAACATGGTTCTTGAGACAGCTTGTCTTGGAGGCCTGGCTTCTTTATCTGATCTACTGTCTTCCACAGCTTGTAGGGAATTACCTATAAGACTCTTGCCTGTGTCAAATTTGGTCAAAATAAGCCAGGAGCTCTGAAGTTATCAGAGAAATGGAGTGGTATGATGATGTTCCCCTTTTTTTTATGGGAAGCAATATCAATATTATCTCCAGAGAGAGCAGGCTGAGTGACAGGACGATATATGAGTCAATACACCAACTGGTTTTGACATCTTGCCAACTATAGTCATTAACTCCAAGTCAGTAACAAGGCAGCTGCTCTTTCACACAACAGTTAATTGAAGCCCAATCGCGTTGGCTTACGAGGATCTGCAAACGTCTCAAAGAAGGTCTGTCAAGTGTGCAAAACTGTGGTAAAAGGGAAGTAGGAGAGGAGAGGCAGGTGCAAGGCTACTATACAGCCATTATCTCCCTTCCTAAGCTGGGAGCAAGTCTTGGGTAACAACTACTAAGATTCACACTTTGTTCTCCCGGACACACTCACTCCAACCCAGTCTTCTGCATTTCTGGAAATACAGGCCACACATTTTTAGCCATTTCTTGCTACTTGCCCCTCTTAATTCATGGGCCTGCTGTTTTCCAAGTATTTGCTCTACTTGCAAAAAAATAATTTTGCTCAGCAAAGTAATGCCTATCTCATCAGTTAATGTCTTCTGTCTAATGCAGTCACCCTCCTCCTCAGAAATGCTGTTACCTGTGTGAGGGAGAAGTTACCCTTACTATACTTCGAGGCATTATACTAGCAGCTCTATTTCTTCTCATAAAGTATGAAGAGGCAAACAGTATTTACTCCAAATGCAATTTATTGTGGCAAAATCTTACATGCTTTCCACAAACATTCAGTGTACAGACTTGAACATAGATGGAAAAAACCCCACCCCAACACCACTCCTTACATACTACATTGATTTTCAGTGCCTGAACTGGGCAAACATTTGCCATCACTGAGAGCTATCCTTTCTTAAATAATCTCAGATTCAACATTCAGGGAATTATGTTCAACACACTAAGATACTAATCGAATCTAAGGACTAGGAACCAACTTCCTGAGGGCAAGAAAGCATCCTGAGGCTTTAAAAGCTGAGGGTGCATATACACCACTTTATGACTTTTATGATTCCTTATGTGCATGTTTATTCATCTCTGTGATCATGGCAATGCACAAACCCTTCTGTACACCAATCACATACTTCTTTGGGTACTAATGTTAGTATGAACTGGAGTGTTAGTCTGAAGTGCTATCTGTATAGCTCTGAATCTTGTAAAAAATGCATGGTTTATTTTTTTTCTTTTTTTTTTTTTCTTCTTTTTTTTCTTTTTTTTTTTAAGTAAATGTAGCTTTTGCCAGAATGTATAATATTAATTTAATGTAAAGTGCAGTAGCTATATCTGAAAGTGGTGGGCTCCTATTACAGTGGAATACACCCAAGCAGTTCTAACTTGGAACTTTGAATATCAGGTAGTGATCTTTGTTCACAGGATCTCCTATGAAAAGTACAAAGGCTAGACGTTTGTTAATAAAAACAAAGGAGATGATTCTTGCCCTGTACCTGCATTCATTCTCCTGAATGCACTACTGCTATTTTTTAAATTACAAAATTACCACTTTGTGAGCAGCCAGACTCTGCTGATCAGAGGACAGCACGTGATTAGGGCCTTCTGAGCCAGAGGTTGCTTTCAAACAAAATATTAAATAGAAAGGATCCGGTCATTTTGAAAAATACATTATGTCTACAGTTACTAATCTCCCAAGCAATACTGAAAATAGTTTATATACCATAACATAATAATTTATCAAATAATATGAAAAAAATCTTAAAGTAGAGCCATGTCAGGCATCAGCAACCTTAGCTAGGTTCCAGCCAGCAAGCCCATCTGAAAAAGGATCTAATAAAATTAGTTTTAATACCTGAGAAGTGTTTGAGTCTGAGCATTTCATAATTAGGGGAAAATGAAAGAAAAAGAAAAAGCAGCTCTGTTTCAAAGAGTAACAAACATCACTGTATGAATTTTTACAAATGAGTTTCACACAGAAAATTATATGACTGAGTGTCCAAAACCCATGTTTCTCTCAGACTAATCTACTAAGTGGTATAAATCTGCATTGTTCCACTAGGCAAATTTTGCTGGATTTATGACGTATCAGTCAATCTGACAGTAGGCTACTTACCCACTGCCGTTCTCAAGAAGACAATCTTATCTCCCACTAACAGCTCTACTTTAAGTATTACAGCATACACCTTAGCGCTTGTTTTCTAAGCATAAATTTGAATACAAAAGTTACCTGAAAGGTTTTACAATGCTTGAAAGTTAATTCACCTCAAAATTCTTGTTAAAAGCCACTTTTGTAAAGATGGTACTGCATGGAGTACGTTTTCACATTCATTAAAAGCAAGTACAACATGAGACTTCTGAGCAAAACACAGAGTAATGATATTTCCTGGTCTAATATTCAAAAAGAAAGTATCATTTATTAGTAAAAGTGTTACATCCAAAGCCTTAATGCACTTACAGTTCTGATATTAGGTGGAATGTAAGCAGATCTTATTTTTCAACACGACTGTAGTGATTAGCAGCAACAGTTTGAAAAACATGCCTCCACTTTGCATCATTTTTAAAACAGACCTAGCATAAATTGCTTGCAAGAACCATAGCCATTCCTGAACCTCAGTCCCAAAGTATATCCTTAAAACAAAATGGATCTAGACATCCCTTATCTTTACAAAACAAGCTGCGAAGAAAACAACGATAAATCGGAAGAGCGTCGGTATATGAGAGGACCCAAAA
>JANVCC010010406.1:20351755-20375057 GCA_025345505.1 Todiramphus chloris collaris | reverse complement strand
AAAAAAACACCAAACAAAAAATTTTAATCTACTATTTCTTTTATAAGAATGCAAGACTCAAATGTCACATTTCACTGATTACTGAAATCTAACGTCAGCTTGGATTTGAAGTGGTTATCTACTTTTTTCCTAAGTATAACTATCAAGACCTGGACTATTGTTCATGTCAGTTTGCAATGAACTGGTGAGAAGTTAACTCTCAAATCAGAAATACATCTAGACACCTACAAGTTTTTATAATTTAATCACACCGTCAATCAATGCTGACCTGAGCTCTTACTGAAGTTAATGCTAACACTTCTGTGTGAGCTTCAACATCAAATTCAAGAACAAATATGTCTGCAGAGGTAGAGAGGGATTTCTGTGACATTTCTGTAAGAGCGAAATATGCAGCATAAAAATGTCCACAGGTCTGTGGAAATACAGAAAAATTCAAACCCTTTAACTCCCATTTAGTTTTAGGGACTAAATCTTCTGTCAGCTATTCCCACATTTACACTAACTGCACCGATCCAGTTACCCAGCTGCAAACACTCTGCACTGGTGTCCTGTTGTACTGGGGGAAGCAATGACACACTCCGTGATCCCCGGCGATGCACAGACGAACACCCCGTGTTACACACCAGGCTGCGAGGAGCACGTGCTTCGAGCACACTCTTGTGGCCATGTGCAACCACGTCAAAATCAGAGCTGAGAAGGACACAGGATGGCATGTAGGCATCTTGGACTAGCTTCTTTGCCAAAGAAGGCCTTAAGCCAGAAGTTGCAAAAGTTACAGGAGAATGAAGCACCAGAGACGACCGACTGCAGGAAAATCATTCCTTGAACCCAGTATTTGGAAAAAGCTTTTAGCAAGAGAAAAGCTACATTGGAAACAGTCCAAACCACAGCCAGCCAGAGAAACTAGTGATTACTTCAGTGTTCAAGAACCTCCATCTTCCCGATGATGGAGGAAAGAACACACTTATCTCCTCTTTCTGACACCTGAAGAGCTGCATATCTTAGGAAGAAGATTAACTACAACCCTATTCATTTACCATTGTTTAAATACTGTGTATGCTGGAATTTAAGTTGAAACTCCATCCACATTCCATGGCCAACTTCATGTAATCTTCACGGGTGTCTTCTTGTGTGCACAGAGGAGGGTGACGTAGGGAACCCCAATGAACGCCCATCTTTCACTGGGCCAGAACTTTATAACAGGGCCCTGCTCAGGGATCTCAGATACAGCATCGAAGTAAGCAAAGCAGACACAGCCCAGGTATGCTGCGAGGCAAATCAGGATGTGCCTGAGAATAGACAACCACCATCCACCACAACAAAAAAAAAAAAAAAAAAATTTGAAAAAAAAATTACTAACATCACTTCAGAATCAGTTTGTCCTTCACCTTTCTCCTCCCAAGTACCCCTCAGGGTTGCTGTCTGCCCTTTGTATAGCATGCAAAGAAAACAGAGAATAACTGAAACAGAAAACTACAAAACTGTAGCTTATCTTTGGTCCAAACTCACTGCAGCTTTTTTGACTCTCTGCACCTGACAGATTTGTGTTAAAATGCTGAGAAATGGCACTTTCAATACGAGAACACAATTTGTTGGGTGGTAGAAAAGGCACCAAGGACCTTCACTGCTCTCTCATTTCACCCTAAGTTGTTAAAAGTGGAAGTTTTAAGCTTTCAGAGTCACTGCTGCAGTTGAGCAGTTCTGTGGGATTTTTAGTAATCACTAGGGCAAGGAATTCAGTTACAGTTCATTAACTTAGTGTCTGAAGAATCTGATCAGGCCAAAGAGACTCCTAAATCTGTCACCTTGGACAGCATAAATTTACTCTGGGCTTACAATCTTACCAGTAATTCTATCTAGCATTAACCAGAAACAGCCATCAGGCAGCACAGAAGGGTAATGTGTTGAGGCACTGTGTACTTACCATACACAGTGCAAATAAGGGAAGTTAAATGAGGACCAGATCTCACAAAATGCTTTATCACTGATCCAGCAGAAAAGCGCTAGCATCCACCAAAGACCTGAAAACAGACCCAGTTTGTACACACGCAGGTTTTCACACCTGAGGAGAAAAACACAAGAGAGATTGTTATAAAACAAAACAAAATTTGCTTTGTAATGCCAGCTTGATGCTTTCTGGCTCCATGTATTTTAAGCAGGATTCATAGAGCCTAGCAAACATGTTTATGGCTCCATAAGGTCCTTAACAGAGGAACTTTACTTACAGTAAATATGATTCAGATGCAAGGCAGTGGTGAGGTGACAAAACAGGCCTTCTGGTCAGTAGCTGTGTTTTGTACTCAAGGAGTTAGTCAACAGAACACCCTGGGAAATGGTCCTCAGGGAAAAGGGAGAAAAACAGAGATAACAGATCTTTAAGGACACTTTCTGTAGAGCACAAGAGCTCTCAGTCCCCAAGTGTAAGAAATCAGGCAAGGAAGGCAAGAGACTGGCACAGCTGAACTGAGACCTGCTGGTCAAATTAAAAGGCAAGAAGGAACAACACAGGCAGCAGAAGCAAAGACAGGTATCCTGGGAAGAGTACAGAGATGCTGCACAATTGTGCAGGGATGAGGTCAGGAAGGCCAGGGCAAGGATGGAGCTGACCTTGGACAGGGATGCAAAGAATAACAAGAAGGGATTCTACAGGTACATCAAGGAGAAAAGGAAGGTTAAAGAAAACATACCCCACTGAACGAGCAAGACTGGCAAGCTGGTAACAATAGATGAGGAGAAGGCTGAGGTTCTCAACAGCTTTTTTTTTTCCCCTCAGTCTTCACTGGCAACCTCCCTCCCCACACCTCCCAAGTTAAAAGGCCACAAGGTGGGGACCAGCGGGACAAAATCCCCCCCACTATATGTGAAGATCAGGTTTGTGACCACCTGTGGAACCTGAAGATACACAAGTCTGTGGGACCAGGCGAGACACAGCCCAGAGTTCTGAGGGAACTGGCTGATACAGTTGCTATGCCACTCTCTGTGACATTTGAAAAGTGATGGCGGTCAGGTCAAGTCCTTGGTGACTGCAAAAAAGGAAACATTACACCCATTTTTAAAAAGGATAGTTAAAGCAGGACCCTGGGAACTACTGACCTGTCAGTCTCACCACTGTGCCTGGGAAGGTCATGGAGCAGATTCTCCTACAAGCTCTGCTAAGGCACATGGAGGACAGGGAGGTGATCAGAGACAGAAAGCATGACTTCACTAAAGGCAAGTCCTGCCTGACCAGCCCAGTGGTTTTCTACAAAGGAGTGACTACATTAGTGGACAAAGGAAGAGCTATGGATGTCATCAATCTGGACTTCTGCAAGGCCTTTGACATGGTCCCTCACAAGATCCTGCTCACCATGCTGGAGAGATACGGCTTTGATGTGTGTGCTGTTCAGTGGATAATCAGTTGGCTGGATGGTCACACACAGAGGGTGATGGTCAATGGCTCAAAGTCCAGATGGAGAATGGTGAAAACTGGTGTCCCTAGGGGTCTGTACAGAAACCAGCGTTGTTTAGTATTTTCATCAATGATATAGACAACAGAATTGAGGGCTTCATCAGCAGCTTTGCAGATGACACCAAGCTGAGTGGTAGGGTCGATATACCAGAGGGATGGGATGTCATCCCAAGGGAGCTGGACAAGATGTAGAAGTGGGCTCAGGTGAATCTCACAAGGTTCAACAAGACCAAGTGCAGGGTCCTACACTTGCATCAGTCCTCATTATCAATACAGACTGGGGGATGAGGTGATAGAGAGCAGCCCTGCAGAAAAGGATTTGGGGGTTCTGGTGGACAAGAAGTTGGACATGAGCCAACAATACGCACTTGCAGGACAAAAGCCAATTGCATCCTGGGCTGCATCAAAAGAAGCGTGGCCAGCACATCGAGGGAAGTGATTCTGACACTTTACTCTGCTCTGGTGAGACCTCACCTGGAGTACTGTGTCCAGCTCTGCAGCCCTCAACACAGGAAGGACATGGACCTGATGGAGCATGTCCAGAAGAGGGCCACAAAAATGATCAGAGGGCTGGAACACCTCTCCTCTGAGGACCAGCTGAGGAGGTTGGGGTTGTTCAGCCTGGAGAAGAGAAGGCTCCAGGGAGACCTTATAGCAGCCTTCCAGTACCTGAAGGGGGCCTGCAAGAAAGGTGGGGAGGGACTTTTTACAGGGGCTTGTAGTGATAGGATGAATGTTAATGGTTTTAAACTAGAGCAAGGTAGATTCAGATTGGGTGTTAGCAAGAAGTTCTTTATTATGAGGGTGGTAGACCGCTGAAACAGGTTGCCTAGGGAGGTGGTGGAGGCCCCATCCCTGGAGACATCCAAGGTCAGGCTTGATGAGGCTCTGAGGAACCTGATCTAGTTGAGGATGTACCTGCACACTGCTGGCTATTGGACTAGATTAACCTTTAGAAGTCCCCTCCAACCCAAGGCATTCTGTGATTCTATGATTAGTTACACAGAGTCTGGTAAACAATCAGGCATTCACAAGTGCTCAGAATTGTTCACCTATATCACTATATAAAGATTGGTTAAAAAAAAGTAACTCATTCACTGCATCTGAAGGTGAGAAATGCCTGGCAAGCAGGTCCTTTAAATGGACACTTCACTTTGTGACACTCAGAAGCAATTAAAATGTGTGTCCCTGAAGGCAGGGGCTAGAATAGGCCAGTATGTCTTTACTGTGTGCATTGCAGTAGTATTTATGGTCCCTGATCTTAATTCATGACTGCCATTGACAATTGCCTAACACAGCACAGTACAGTCCAGAAAGCTCCTTAGTCCTTCTATATTCCACACAAAATACTTGTCAGCCTGAACCCTGTTTTTTTCATTTGGTACATTCATAGAGATAGAATTTTTCCAGCATTTACTGATAATTGTCTCCATGGCCACACACAGCCTACAAGCCACAGGCTACTCTGCATTCACTGTCAGGGAAGCAGTAATGCCAAATCTGTCCTCAAGCTAAGATTTGTCATTACACCCTCCCACATGTGTGAGATCATCTGCAACTACTCAGATGGAGAAAGACAGGTACAGAGAATGACTCCTGCTTCTCTGTGGTGGAAACGCAGAACTGCCACTGGAACTGGAGCTTTGATGAGGGAGCCTAGACAAGCATTCACAAAAATTGAAAACACACTCAGAGTGCTCTCTATACAAGAACACTTTTCTGAGTGTATTGGAGGAGCAGAAGAATGCACATCTCTGGTGGATTGCAAGCTAAAGACTCAGCACAGTTTTCCTACAGGATATACATTTTTTTTTTACTCTTGAAATGCTACTTCAGTTGACATTTTAACGGGCATTTGGGATTAAGAAACTCCTGAGGCTGAGCAGAAGGCACCTTTATAGCTACTGGATTAATGACAGAAATGCTACAAACTGCCTAATCTTGTTAACAGAGGATTTTCTCTAGTGTTCTTTGTACAAGTTGGCGTTAGGATGCAGCATTTCTTTTCTAAGCCATCTAAGAATGATGGTGCATTCAAAACCATCACACCTATCTGTATTATTCAAAAAAGTGCTTCAACTACCAGCTGAATTGTAATATCCTCCACAAGAAAGATACCACAATAGGTGCTCTCATAACAAAAACACCTACATGACTGACACTGAACAAATACTGCACATAGCATATAAACAAAAATGGCTTTTTTTCTCAGGCCTGAGTCCTCAAAAAAACACCAGCGAATAGCCAGAGGAGACAGGGCTTGCCCAAGATGACTTCAAGATTGTCTGTGCTGTTTACTATAGAAAAGTCTTGTTTCTCTGAAAGAATGCCTTCACATTTAAAAAGGCTATAAGGAGCACAATGAAAAGGGTAAGGAGATTTTTGAGTTGCCTCTCAAGTTTCAGAGTGCAGCTACACAAATTCTTTCTTACACTCTTTTATGAGTAAGAAATACATCAAAGATGTCAAAAAGTGTTATCAGTAAAACTATACTGGTAAGTCCTCCTCATTTTGGAGGATTCATGCTTCTCTAAAATGGCTAGACAGCATGGAGACCTTCATAAAAGAGGAGGGTAAATCATGATGGGTCAAAAAACCACTTCTGTATTAAGCATACCAGGCTTAATCCTATTCCATTAATGCTACGGCCAATATACAGTCTTCAGTGAGACACAACTCTAAGAGCAAGATGCTAAACCATGTATCTAAGCAGAAAGATTCATAGATCAATTTTACAGATTTGACAGATAACACCTGACTGCTGCAAAGGGCACTTTTACATTCTGTGTGTGTACCGAGAACACAGAAGCTTTCCTGGACTCATCAGAAGGATATAAACAAACACATGCAACTGCATCACAGTTATGATATAAAGCTTGGCCTCGAAACATCCAGCATCTTTAGCCAGTGACTATGCCTGTCAACATATGACTAGTTCGAATATCAGGAGGGGGACAATTAACCTGCATGGTTCGAAGAGTTCAAGGCTGCAAGCGAAAAATGAAACCTTACCTGAAGAAACTTTCCCAATGCAAATCAGCCATAGAAATGGTACAGATTGTAATGACAAGTTTGCTCAGTACCACCATCCGGTACTAATCGGATATTACATTGCTGCAGGGTGTACTGCAAAAGACTGAGGCAGAAAGAGCCACGCACAACGAGGAGAGCACAGCCTGCTGATCTGTGCTATACTCCTGGGTTTTTCTGTGATCACACATCATAGACTCACGAGTTCCTGCCATGACTGTGCTTCAGATGCATTGAGGACATGATTGCTGGGGAGAGAGGGGACTGCAGAGCTTCCTTACCTGCCACTGCTTTTACCACAACGAGAAGATGTAATGAATGGGGTACTGACCATTCAAACTACCACTAAACCAGAACCTGTTAGCTGTGGGTCTAAAAGAGCTGTTCATGCTGCTGTGCCTATACCTGTGACATGCTCCTATCCTACTTGTCTGGAAGAAATCGGAGACACAAAGCTTCCATTTCCATCCGCACCTTTTGTCTATACAATGCACGGTGTTCTCAGTTTAACACAAACAGCAGTTACTTAAATACCAGCTCAGCTGCAAACACTGGTGTGCCCCAGCCATTTGCTGTGCCCCGGACTGGGCTGGGGCACACTTCCACCAGCTTTACCTTCCGTTGTCATGACAACCCCAACAAAACATACCAGCTTTTCTTCAAACCAGTGCAAGTAGTTGGTGTTGAACTTTGATCCGAATGAGCTGATATCTCAAACACTGTGTAAGGAACACTCTGACCTGAATGAGCTGACAGGAGAAGCAGCCTCGCAGTTAGAACAAGGGACAAAATATGCCAGCTAAGGCCAGAGTGAAGTTCACTGGAAGATAGGCAACCTTGTCCTCTTGACAAGTTTTCGTAGGCATTGCCTGCCAGACACAGGGTATAAAATAGAGGGTCTCCATGATCACCAACACAATTGGTGGAAAGAGTTAGTGCTACCCTTCCACCTCTTGAGCATTTGAGGAACAGCGGTTAACACTCTTTACACTTTCTATGCAAATTAGCACCACCTCTCTACATTTCCCATGCAAATTAAGGGGCACATTAAGCGACACCCCTCTCAGCAGGGAATAAAAAGAACATGAGTACACTGGTAGGTGTGCACCCACCACTGAAGAACCCCAAGGAACAGACCAGGCAAGATGTTGTTTGAACCCTGTGTGGTGATCTGGAACTGTACTTACACTTTCACCCTCTCTCATCCCCTTTCTCCTCTTTCCCTTATCTTTCCTTTATGTACATCATACATAGTTTTAGTAGGTTCTATAGCTCAGGGGATTAAGAATGAAACATTATGTTATGGACCTATGGTGTACATCTCCTTAACTCAATCCAAGTGAATCACCAACCCTTCTTCACCCTCCCCCTGCCTTGATCAAGTGGGATGTGACAGCTGGATATTCATTAACTGCTTAATTCATTCTGACACAGGTATCTCCCTTTGTATCTTAAGGAACATATTAAACTTTTAACTATCTTAACCTTTTAGTCAAAGGAATAAGGGAACTGTGAGCAACCTGCAACAATGCAGCAGAGCTCTGCCACGGACAGGTTTTTAGTAGAAGAATCAAATATGGACAGACCTGAAGCTGAGGTAAACCTTCACTGCTCAGTGCTCAGCTGCACAACAATATTCTACCATCTATCTGCACACGGAGATAGATGATCACATGGATGATGACTCGCTAAACCACACTAACTTGATGATATTACAATCTCAATGGTTATTTGGCTTGGACCAGCAAATCAAAGGATCCACATCTACTCTCTCCCTGATACCATCCCCTAGGAGAGCTTCCCCCACACTTTTTTTTTTTAAATGAAACACCTGAAGGGATTTTTTTGGAATGAAATGAGAATAAAATCTTAAAATTTCTTAGACTTTCAAGGACAAGTATGCACTTAACTATCTTTAGCTCATCAACTCCTACCCACAATAAGTCATGGAGAACAAGAGAGGTATCTGAGGACTGCAAGAAAGCCTATGTCACTCCAGTCTTCAAAAAGGGCAAGAAGGAGGACCCAGGTAACTACAGAGCGGTCACTCTCACCTCCATCCCCAGAAAGGTGATGGAACAACTTATCCTTGGCGCTGTCTGTAGGCATATCAAGGACAAGGGGGTCATCAGGAGCAGTCAACATGGTTTTACCAAGGGAAAGTCATGTTTGACCAACCTGATAGCCTTCTGTGAAGAAATAACTGGGCAGATAGATGATGGTAGTGCAGTGGATTGGTTTATCTTGATTTCAGTAAAGCATCTGACAGCGTCTCCCACAGCATCCTTGCAACTAAACTGAGAAAGTGTGGTCTGGATGATCAGGTAGTGAGGTGGATTGTGAAATGGTGGTAGGAAAGAAGTCAGAGAGTTGTAGTCAATGGGGCAGAGTCTAGTTGGAGGCCTGTGTCTAGTGGAGTCTCTCAGGGGTCAGTACTGGGGCCAGTACTGTTCAGTACATTCATCAGTGACCTGGATGAGGGCACAGAGTGCACTGTCAGCAAGTTTGCTGTTGACACCAAACTGGGAGGAGTGGCTGACACACCAGCAGGCTGAGCTGCCATTACTTGTACAGGCTGGAGAGTTGGGCAGGGAGAAATCGAATGAAATACAAGGGCAAGTGTAGAGTCTTGCATCTGGGAAAGAATAACCCTAGGTACCAGTATAGGTTGGGGGTTGACTTGCTAGAGAGTAGCATGGGGGAAAGGGACCTGGGGGTCTGGTGGACAGCGAGATGACCATGAGCCAGCAATGTGCCCTTGTGGCCAAGAAGGCCAATGGCATCCTGGGGTGTATTGGAAGGGGTGTGGTTAGTAGGTCAAGAGAGGTTCTCCTCCCTCTATGCTCTGCCCTGGTGAGACCTCATCTGGAATATTGTGTTCAGCTCTGGGCCCCTCAGTTCAAGGAGGACAGGGAACTGCTTGAGAGAGTCCAGCACAGAGCCACAAAGAGGATGAAGGGAGTGGAGCATCTCCCTTATGAGGAAAGGCTGAGGGAGCTGGGTCTCTTTAGCCTGGAGAAGAGGAAACTTACGAGGAGAGACCTCATTAATGTTTATGAATACGTAAAGGGAGAGTGTCAGGAGGGCTCTTCTCTGTTATGTCCAAGGATAGGACACAGGGCAACAGGTGTGAGCTGGAGCATAAGAGGCTCCACAGAAACATAAGGAAAAACTTTTTCACTGTGAGGGTGACAGCGCACTGGAACAGGCTGCCCAGAGGGGCTGTGGAGTCTCCTTCTCTATAGACATTTAAATCCCACCTGGACACGTTCCTATGTGACCTGCTCTAGGTGGTCCTACTCTGGCAGGGAGGTTGGACTGATGATCTTTCAAGGTCCCTTCCAACCCTTTAACATTCTGTAATGCTTCCTGGCATACACCCTATTCTACCAGCTCCGCATTTAAGAATATAATGGTCCTTTGTGACAATATTATCTCCTCATAAAGGAAAAATGAGAGGCATAAAATTATCATTTGAAAACACAGTGGTTCTGATTCACCAGAATTCTGTACAAGACTTACATCAGCCTAGAACAGGAATGACAACAGGGAGCTTGATCTAACACATCACAACAAACTTCAGCACAGAACAGAAGAAGGCTTTTCTCCTTCCTTCACCATACCTATTTCACAGATAAACTTCCACTGCAGATTGTCAGGACTCAGATTTGTAGTCTTGTACTGACTCAGTAGTAAAGAATGGGAGTCACAGGCATTTTAAATAATACTTGTTTATTTTTTCTTCTGTAAAAAGGGATTAGATGACTCCTCATCTGGGTTTACAAAAATATACCTCATTTAATTATCCTAAGGATCAGCACAGATTAAAATAAAACCTTTATTTGCCTTTAACACTTATAAACTTGTACAAAAGTATATAGTACTTGTACATAGGTACTACACCATCCTAATGCATATGTAACTTAGGTCCTGTTTTAATCACAAGTTCAAACTCCATATGTTTTACTAGCACATGACCTTTCAGGACAAGTTTTAAAAAGTGAGTATCTGTAGGCATACCAATTCCTAGATTTGATGCCATAGTATTCAAACTTATGAGACTCTAATAATTTGTCCTTTTAAGTTTCTCAGGAGCTCATGCCTGGAAAATCGATACGTAGATAGTTCACATAAATTATTCAGTGCTGCAACCAGACCTCCATTTGCCCTGCCAGTAGTTCCTTGGTGCTTTCATCAAAATGAGACACCTCCAACAACATTCTTCAACTACTGACCTTCTTGCCTACAGCTAACTTGTGCACTGTTTCCCAAGTTTCTTTGATCACAGAAACACATGCTGCTCAGCAGGATGTCTAATGAGGAAAGACTCATGAATACCTTTCAAAAGCACTGCTAGCAGAGGCTTCCACTTTATGGAGACACAGTGGAAGAACAGAGTAAGACAGCACACAGGAGAATCTCTGTTGCAACAGGAGCTGTCAGAACACAGACATTTGGTGCTACTCTTGTTTCTTTTTTATGGCTTTTTATACATGCAATATGTAAGAGCCAACATAAGTTGTGAAATACTCAAACACTGGGGAAGAGGGGGAAAGAGCAAGTTCATATGGTGGTACTTGTCTGGTCCTTTCTGCAGTGTATGAGGAGATGAAAAAAAAAGTCTCTGTACAGGTGCTATCATGGTAGGATTCTTAAGATGAGTCTCAGGTTCTTCTCTATTTGCACTGTAACTTTATAGTTTTCCAAGGACCTGACCAGTAGCTATCCTCTACAATCTAGTGAATAACCTTATCTTTGTCAGTCTGAGTGCATCATACCATCCACATCAGAAAACAAAGTGGGTTAAGACTCACGGTACAACTTTCAGAGCTGGAACATCTTCATGAACACTTGGGACTTGCTCCACATTCCCTCTAGTACCAGACTGATCATTAGATCACCTCATCCTTACGCAGACTATATAGCAGAAACACTGTCAGTAGAGTGAAACCCTTGCCTTGATTCCACAATAAACAAACAAATTTGAGTTAGGTCACATCACAGCAAGAAATAAGTTCCAAGAAGACAGACAATTTCCGACCTAGTATGAAGGCCTAGGAAAAAAAGTCCTTCCCAAAAGTCTCCGAACTGGCAGAGCAAGTTTACACTAAATCTGCACTTGCATGCAAGCAAAACATTTCTGATCTGCTATGACAAGCAAGGAAGCCAATCTAATGTGTCATCACACAGTGGCCTATGCTGCATTCAGGACAAAGATACTCACCTCTTCAACTCAGCAATAAGCAAAGCTGTGCAGGGAACACCCAGAGTCATTAGTGAGATGTTGTTGATGGCAGGTTTAATGAAAGCAAGGCAGGTAGTAACTCCAGAGAGGACACCCACGGCAGCTTTGAATCGGCTCCTAAATGTTGGGTTTTTTTGAGGAGAAAAAATGCTTTTAATTCAAAACTTCTAATTAATAAAACAAGAAAACTTGAAATTATTTTAATAACGTTAACAAAATACAGGTTTCTCTAGGTGTATTCAGGATGTGCTAAGACAAGGTGCATAAAATGGATGTGGATCTTGCACAGAGTTGCATGTGCATGAAGAGTTATTCACATATACAAATCTTTGCTGGACTGTGGTCTTCTGCAGAAGCTACATATATGTATACACACGCATACACACACACACAAATCACAGGTTCCAAAATCTGAAGGCCACGCGCTGATCTTCTCACACGGTAAGTCAGGAACAAGTCCATCTCTGCACATAGCACCCTACTTCCTCAAAGCAGTGTTGTGTCATCATTCTTCACACTTTTAACATGGATTTTTAGGATATTTTGTTACCATTAATGCCTCAACTTTCAGAGTCACGTTACAGTTTGTTTACTTTCCTTTATCTCTTTTGAGACTTAAAGATGCTGAAAATTACAAGGTAAGAACATTTATCCAAATTCAACGGTAAGTAAGGGATTTCTGCACTTCCTAAAGATTGCATTCTTAGATTATATTCTTAGGATAAATGAAATCACAATTGAGCCCTATACAGGAAGCCTGACAAGTTTTAATGTATATTAACCGTTGTTTAAACATAAAGTTAGGACTTTAAAACAAGGCATTTTCCAGTCTGTGGCAGGACTATGGTGGATAGAGGATCACCATGCTGCCCTTCAAATACTGACACACAGCTTTATAAAACTCGTTGCTGTCCAAGGATGGCTAATTCTATGTCTATACGTAGGGTCTTGATATACTTGTGCAGCACCATGCCCTGGCCACATGTGTCATCACCTAGCTCATTCCCTCCGTCCTTTGCTTTAAGGTTTTTCTTTCTGCTGGAAGTCAACACGCTACTTAAGTAGAAAGTTCTGTTCTGATGTGAATGCCTTAACAACTAAATACACCACAAACTGGTCATGGTAGATAAAAACATTTGCACCCATTGAAAATCCAGAGTGTGATGAGGACGGAGAAAGTGAAGACCACAGCAGTGAGCACAGGATTAGCTACGGATATTAGAGTATTAGCTAGGCAAAGCAAAAAAAAAAAACAAAAAAACCACAAAATATTACAAACAAACCCTACTCAGAACAGGTTTGATTAGTGTTTGTACACTTTAGGATACAGAAAAGGAAAAAGGAAACAGTTTCTCTTTCTTTACTTTAGTTGCACCTTATATGAACTACTCTTGTAAAGGTCTCCCTCGAATCAACAAAAACAGGCACTTCCAGAGGCAAGTCACCTTGTTGTCCTAGATCTGGATTCTTTAACTAGTGTGCAAAAATCAATCAACACACAGAGTTGAGATACTTGTTTTATTCTGGTTCTGCACAGAAGAAGGTGCTAGATGATAATCTGCAAAACTAGTACACCTTCTGAGAAATAAACCCTGCCTTACATACAAAACAACAACAAAGAAACTGTGGGAAATGACTGGTTAGTCACTTCTCACTCCTAACTTTATATAAAAAAGCAGAAATTTACCATTCTCTTATCTCAAGGCTCCTGCTCTCTTTGTTTAAGGCTAGTTTCCTTCCACAAGGTGTGCTGTCCCCCCACTCATCAACTACACAAGCCTATCTGGTTTTGAAACCTGGAATCTTTGTGATTGTTCACTCTTTCATTTTGACAACAACCTCATTCCAAGATCTGAAATTGGAGCGTATAAACTTCATCATCAGCAACTGCAGACTCAAGAATTCTGAACAAAATGGGGTGAGACAGAAGTGTCGGGAAGCAAATGGAGTGAGAAAAGATAGTAGTGACAGTGGTTAGGCTGCATGGTAACTCAGTGCCATCATGTGCAGCTCTAGGAGTTAGCATAAGAAAAATGAAAGCTTACACATATGGTTGTATGATTACCTGTCATTCCGAAAAACTCTGGGCAGGTACCTCCTTGGGAACCACATGGCAAGTGCACACATCAGCACCCAAAGAATAGCCAGTTCATCCAGCATCTGGCCCAGGAAACTTAGGGTGGCGTGAAAGTAAACAGATCCAATTCCTGGAAGAATCAATCACAAGGCATTACAAATATAGCTGCAGTACCGTACACACCAAAACACACTGCTCATTGTAAGAATTTCATAGCAAATGGTGGATTCTGTCTGGTCCAGAAAAGGTTAAAAAAAAAAAGACAACTGGAAAGCAAATGCCAGCTCTCCTAAGTAGGCAATCCCAATCACCAGCAACTCATTAATTATGAAGCAAGCAGCATCTAAAGAGGCCAGCTTCTATGAGAAAAGTAGATTCCTGTGAAAAAACATCAGGTGGTAAAGTTAAATGCAAAACCAGTTAAGAAATAAAAGTGAAATGCTGCTTCTGAATTTTGTCAATAGAACAAGAATATGTAAGACAAATGTGAAAAGCGGCATCTGATGACTACTCCATGATACAGGTTTACAGGTGGAAACTGTCACACTGCCTCACAGGACTGTGGTTATCTCTTTAAAAGTTCCCAGTGCCTCCAGGAATGAAAAAGCTAAAAAATCTCGTATCTACAAGACAGGTAAGTTTTTGGACCTTCTCACTACAATGCAAAACCTCTTCTCCTTTTCAGTTGTTCTGGGTGCTTTCAGCCCTCATTTAAGCAACAACAACAGAGGACAGAGGGTCAGCACTGCTGTAGAGTAAGTCCAGACATAAGCAAAAGAAGTTAAGCAAAGGAAGGATAGGAAGGGAACAGAACTAAGGCCAAAGTTCTCAGAAACCTCAAGTTGTAATATGCATTTTCCTTTCAGAAACTAAGGCTGCTTCAGCTTCATGCAAGTACAAGCAAACTCCTCCATAGAGGCCACAATTGTTTTGCAAAACAATCCAGTGCAAGCAGGAAAAACTAATTTCCTCTCTCAGTTCAAGCACGAGCAGGCAAACGGAGACTAAGCAACTTACCAACCACAACGAGCAGAGTCCATATTAAATATATTCCACTGTTGAAGCAGGTTGCATATTGACGGAACAAGCACATACATATGGGTGGCAGAACAAAAAACAAGATGTTGCTTATCTAGGGAGAAAACAACAACAGTATCACAAGGACAGAAAATAAATATTTAAATATTAAATACGCATCGGCTGCCTAAGGCATCTGGAAAAACATTGCATCATCCAGTGAAGCCCCAGCTCAACAAATTATGACACTCAGTTTCTGCCAAAGCTGAGCTGTTTTTGCAAAGCATCAGCTTGTTTTGTTTAACATTATTAAACTAATACCAGCATAAAGACTAAGTAATGTAAAATGTGGCTAGTCACAGCTTTAAGTTACCTTTCAAGAATATTCCCAGAAGACTTTTATTGAGACTCTACAATTACTCAAGACTGTAGCAATTCAGGAAGCCTACTAGAGTAAGCAGCTGAGGGACAGGATGTCCTGGCAGGTAACCTGTCTTCTCAATGGGTGTCAATTCTAGCATGGAAAAAGCACTAGGACTGGACAGGGCCAGTCAAGCTTTGTGGAAGTCACTGTGCCATAGCTACTGTTTCAAAGGCCTGAAATACCTTCCAAAGGTATTCTAAGCTAAAAGTTTTAGAACACTTTTTGTGCCAGGTAAAGAGAGACTGAAGCTGTAAATCCTTTCACACTTTGTTTTTTTTCTTGGTTCTCCATTATAGAAAAAACTGAATGCAATTGAGAACTATTTATAGGGAGATGAAAAGGCTGGTAATTCAGACCATTGCTAGCTTTTTAAAATTAATATGTAAGAGTTGAACAAAGACATGTTTTGTCTTGCTTATCAACAATCCAAAGCATGATTCTCTTAAGGCTGAAGACACTTTGCTGGCAATTAGCAGGAGATGTCACTGTAGTGATCACTTAGTTCTCCCCAGAAGGAGCTGCCAGTGCTGATAACCAGCAGCAGCACCGTAACTGAGCAGTTACAGAAAGAGTCTACTGCTGGTTCACAACAGGGCAGGGCAAATTCCTCAGCCTCAGCTTCCTCACGTTCCCCTGTATAGCCCAAGCACAAGATAAAATCATCCCCAGCAACATTCCCCCAGAGCAGATGTAAAAAGCAATTCTGGGACATGATCACTTATTTGGGACTGATCCCTTCTTTGCAGAGACTTAGAAACTTCAGTTGACATTAATGAAAATCTAGTGGAGAAAGGATTCAGGAATGACCTGCAAAGAAGACATTTCCAGATTCAGTTACTGTTGTCACCACTCAACATAGTCTGAGAACAGAGCCTACTTACAATGCTTAAAATGGACATATCTAACATTGCAAGGCTCATCCAAACGTAATCCTAGGCTGGCATTCAAAATGACAACGACAGAAGCAGTTCCTAAGCACCATCTACTTCGTGCTAGACACCTTCCTTCACACCTGAGGTACATCCTCACAGACAACCTGCATTTCCTTCCAAAGTCTTGGCTTTTAGATTCCGTTAAAATACTCAAGAGTCATCACCCGTGCAGCTTGTAACTGCAAATACTAGGCAAATCTCTGCCCACTGCTAACAGAACACAGCCCAAGCAAAACCTGCGAATGCAGAAGGCTCTTTGCAGTCAGGCTACACTATCTGACCAGTCATGGCCAGGGAAAGACACCAGAGAACCACCTCCCACTGGAATGCCCTTTCCGAAGGATTCAAGAATTGAATCCTTTAGCCAATTACTAGCTTTCACTGCTAGTGAGTTTTGCCATGCAGGAAGCCAGACTCATACACTACACGTGAAAAACATGTGGGGCCACCACCTGATGAACAGTGTCATAGACTAAGCACTTCTTCAGTAGGAATGACTCTTCTTATAAAAATCCTTCGCACCACCAAGGTGGCAAATTCTGCCTTTGTCATCCACAGATTAAGATGGTGGAAGGTCAACAACAGAGGCACCTGGCAATGTCAGAGTGAAGGATACTGAACAACACTGGGAAGGCAAGGCAAAGACCGAAGGGTTATTTATAAAATAATATCCTATTTTAGCAAATGAGGCAGATCAATTTGCTTAATTCACGTAAAAGACCTATATATTTAACCAAACATGGTCACCTGAGCATCTTCTGTTCATACAAAATGCACCAGCTCCATGAAGCAGAGACCATTAGCAACACTGGGAATACAGCTATGGACCAGGATCCCAATGTGCAACGTGATGATACAAGCCAGCGAGTGGCTCCCCTTGCCCCGAAACAGGTAGGAAGCATAGACACTGACTGGTAGCAGCGATGATGGAATATGAAAAACACCTCTGGGGACCTGGGAGTGCTTTACACGCTGAAGGCTTTTAGCCACAGACAGGTCAAAAGAGTGGTGTCAAGGGTCTAAACCAGATGGTTATAAACAAAATGATGTGGAAGAAAACCCTTCCATCTCTACAGCTAGAGCTGACCAATGAAGAAAATCAGACCAGTCTATAAAAATTTGACTAAAAAGTCCTTATTCTCCCTAGGAACAAGATGCAAAGGAAACACAGCTACTTATCATGCCTGTAGCAATGCAGGTTTACCCAAGTGACTAGAAAACAAGGGAGCAGTTCTGTCCTACAGTAGTGCTGTTCTGGCACTGAACATGTGTCCGTGCTAAGGTCCTGCCCGCAAATGCAAGGAAACCCTTGCAATCTGGAGCTTGGCCATGACTTCTACTCTTTGCAACGGCCACCAGAATTTCCCAACCTCGTAAAAGCTGAAATAATTTTAGTGCTGAAATTATTTTCAATTAAGTTTTCCCCCAAAAAAGTGTGATAGTCAGGTATCTCTTTCATGCAACAGTTCAGTTCTGTTTCTCATAATCCACAAATAATACTTTCCATGAGTTATATTCGAATCAGGACACTGGAACTTCCAAAGCACGTTAATTAAGTTCTCTTAGTTTCAAGGTCAGTGTCAACTAGTTCAACACTAGAAATGACCTGCTGTTTTTCACTCTCTGATACCATCCTGGATCCCTAAGAGGACCACACCCTTATATATACTGCAACTATTAACACTCCTCTTCTAAGCAAGTGAGGCAGGTATCCATTTGTCGTGTTTTCAGAAGGTATGTTGCATGTGCAATCTTTTGCATAACACACAACTTATAATGTACAATTCGTTGATACAATTAAGATTAGTGCAAAAACTATCAACAGAAGTACAGACAATTTCCTTTGGGATCTGCAAAAGAAAATTACTAGAAGTCTAAGTTCTGAGAAAAAAAAAAAGTTATGCAGTCCCTTACTAATACTCCATCTTCTGGCTTCACACAATTCCGGACCTTTAGTTTTAACTTCTAACTACTTAATTGTATGAAAGGAATAGGGGACACAGGCCATGGAGGGAATGTCAGACACTTGCTCAGAATGACCACATAACTTTGCTTACATCAGGCAACAGTCCTGACATTGCATGTTTCCTGCAGTCCTATGAAAACTCAAGTATTCTTTCCTATCTGGTACATCTCCCAGACAGCAGCTGTAGCATTCAACCACCACAGCAACACTTACCGTGCTATCCCTGTGTAAGGAGAATGCAAAAATGGACTACACAGCATTTGGTGAGTTCAGAGGTTTTATACCTTCTGATACATAAGCATGTCACTCACATACACTGAAAAGCTTTGTGGTAAAAATAGGATAATGTAGACAGAGTAAGAGCATTCTCTTGCAGTCTTAAGACTAATTGATAGCTTTTGAAAACTTTAATCTCCCTGAAACTAGGGAGCAAAAGCAGTTGAATGAAAACCCTGTCAAAAAAAAAAAAAAAGTTACTTTTTTCAGGTGTTTAAAACACAGCAGCCTTTTTTTTTTTGAGTGTACCTCTGCACAGGGTAAATTCTTTTGATCATGTGAAGGCAATTGTTTATGTTCTGGAGTACGTTTACACGGCATTAGGATACTTTACTTCACTCATTTCAGGAAAACAAAACAAAAACCACAAAAGAAAAGCTACCTTTCCTACAGCTATTCTTTCAGTCTGAGTTATCAAGTGTTTTGTGCCCTCCTTACTGATAAGTGTGAGACCTGACACAAAATTACATCAGTCTTGCTCGTGTATGTTTGAAATTAGGCTGATTGATTTGCTAAAAAAACCTCTGAACAGATATCCTCCTACTGTTTTAATCTTGCTGAGAGCTTTGCTTTGCCTTTTGACTAGATAAAATTAAATTTATGCATGCCATAGCAGACAACAACTGAGTCCCACCAGAATGCTGTGTTTTTTTAATACATTTCAGGTAAGCTGTTCCAGTTTCATGCTTATGTGAATACTGTGTGAGGCCTCAACTACAACTCTGACCTCAGCCATGACAGTTTAAATTGTGGATTAGCAAGGTTTTAATCTGCAGCTTGAAAGACCCAGATGCCAGATTCAGGTCTGCTGAGAAGTACTTCCTGAAACCTGAAGGAGGTCTGAGTCAGAGCCAGAACAGAACCATCTTAGAAAGAATAAAATTCAGACCCCACTTAGGGTGCCTGTTACAGCAGGGCCAAAATTTCCCACCTGCCCTGTGTGCATCTGTCCTTTTGGGGACACAGTCACATAACTGCACGAATCCACTGCAAACCACTGTCTTAATTTTCAGAATTGATATCCTTAGTACTGAGGAGAGGCTAAACACAAGTACCCTCAACGTGGCCTCTTCTTTCCTCCCTTTTCGCTGTTCAGGCCACTGATTTGTACACAGCTGCCACAGTACAGTGGTGTTTGGGGCAAACTTTTTGCTGTGTCTCTGTTAGTCTGCAACCTCAGTTACTCATCTGGACACACCCGCAGCTTCTAGCATTTTGCAAGCTTCTGTACCACAGCTAATTAGCTCTTTAAGAGGACAGTCATATCCCTGCACAGCTGGCTCCAAAACACACTTGCTGTCTTCAAGAAACTTGTTTATCCCGACCCTTTCCTCCCTTTGTTTTTTGTCCTTGCACACTGAATCAGACACAAAGAAAACAGACAGTTTCCCCCACACACCCTTAAGAGTTCTCCAAAGGCACAGACCAGTCACTACCCAGATGACTTTGGCAGCAAACTACAAGAAATAACAACAGGTTAGTAACATACATTGTGCGCTGTGGAATTATTTGCTCTATAGGTGCAGACCCATGATGCACACTCGCAAGTGAAGCCAGAGACACCTACTTCTTTCTTTCACTGCATGTTAGCAGTCAAAGAAACACAGCTTGAAATGGAAAAACAGCTCAGGCACAGATGGAATTTGGGAGAAAAAGAGACTTTAAATAAAAAGACCACTTTAAAGTACAAAACTAGACAAAGGAGAAGCCCCAGCTTCTCATTTGTGTGGACACCACCAGCTACAGAACAGAAAACAGACAGGGCACTTGCAGGGTTCCCTTACGGACATGTGTTTTTCATGGAAAGGCAAACTAACAAGAAAGCCTGATGCTTGACCTCACTCTGGTTGATCTGTTGCTGCAATTCTTTACATCAAGAGGATGTATGGAGCACTGCTCCCCTTCCAAGATGAGTGGTACAGGGCAGGTTGGCTCTTCTGGGGCTATGTTTTCACAGGTTCTCACCAGCAGCTGAGAGGTTTTGGGATGGTGTGAGAGGACTCAGTGCTGAACCACAGCTTACTGGAAGGAAGTAATAATTAACACTATTTCTCTTCCTCTCCTTCCTTTTTTCAACTACTCGCTTAAACAGGTGTCTCTTCTTCTCCCCAAAGCACATCTCTGACATTATCCTGCAATCTCCAGCCAAATTGTTCTCGAAAGCTTTGCTTTCTTGGAGCCAAACCTACCTGGATGAAACCCAGTTTTGCCTCCAATCACCTGGACGTTTTTTTCCTTGACCCATCACGGCCTTGCACATCGTGACACGTCTGACACCCATGCAAACAGGTACCGGACGCAGACAACTAGCACTGGAGTTCTGTCCTCAGCAGCCAACAAGGCTCCACGCAGACGAGAAGAGGGTCAGCCGCGCACTATTCACCGAACAGCCCTCTCTAAACCTCCCGCTTTTACTTCTATAGTATCAAACCCCTCACTTCCCATCAATTCCAGGCATACCAAGGACTGGAGAAGGAAGAAGTAGGCAACGAGAGAAGGGTATTCTACAACGCCATGAAAACTCCGAGACGGGCTCGGTGGGCAGCAGGAGCGCCCAGGGCTCTGGCGGGACCACCCGCCTGCCGCACCGTCACCCGCCGCTCCGCAACCGGGGCAACCGCCGCCGGTCCCCCCTGCACGGAGAGCGCCGAGCCGGGCCGGGCCGGGCCGGGCCACCCCGCCGCCGAGACCCTCGCCGCGCTTGAGACTCTTCACCGCCCGCCCGCCCGCCCCCCCCACCCGCAGCGCCGAGGCGGCCGCCGCTCCCGCACCGACGGGCAGCAGCCGGCACCGCCACGTACCGTGTTGTAGAACTCGGCAATGGCGGGCACGATGGTGTAGTTGTCCTCACACCAGTCCACCTCCGAGCTGCCGGCCTGCAGCTGGTCCCACCACAGCGGACCGCTCATGGCGCCCGCCTGCCCGCCGCTCCGAGACAGCGCCGCTGGAGCCCCGTCCCGCCCCGGGCCTGCGTGAGGGGCGGGGCCGCCTCGCCGCTCCTGCCGCACGGCCGGGAGAGACCGTCGCCCGGCGGGTGCGGGCCTGGCGTTTACCCGGCGGTCTGCAGAGGAGAGAGCAGTGACCGGTTTGGAGTCCTCACCTGGAGCGTCCAGGCTGCTTGCCCGGAAGGGCCCCTGCACTCCGGGCGGACTGAAGCGCTTCTCCCCTCTTTCCCCGGCGGCTTTGAGGAGAAGGCTTCCCCAGACAGGTGTTCCGCCTGCCGGCCTCCCTTCCTTCCTTTGTACGCCCTACAAATAATTGCTCAGAGTGCGATAGAAACAAGTGTCAGCTTCTGGCGTTCTCACGTGCGGCAGGCGACACGGGAGAGGGAGCCGCGGCTGCGGGTACGCACCGAGGGCTGTAAGCAGGCGTGCCGGCGAAGGCTGCGCGTTTTGCGCCACGTGAAGCGCAAGGGGCTGTGGCGCGGGCCATGTTCCATGGCGCTCACGGTTCGCCTGGAAAGCCGTGAAAGCACCGGTGGCTCGCCACCCTGAGAAACGGCCCCTTCCGTGACACGCTCTCCACGACAGCAGCCCCGCAACCAGCAGCGCCCGGCAGCGTGTGCGTCCCGTCCCGTCCCGCCCCGCCCATGCTGCCGCCGCCACGGGGAGCACCGCCGGGCTTGGGGCCGCACGAACACCGCGGCTTCCCCCGAACGCCGGTGCGAGCGCTGCATGCATCGCTGGCGCTTCTTGTTCCGGCTCTCGAGCCTGCCGGTTCTGGGGCGAGGGCAGCAGCCCCGTTAGTCTCTTCGGCTCTACGGTTCGCCCTTCAACCAAACACCGCTTTTTCTTTAACTGTTCCTTTCTTAATGGCGAGAGAAACTTTAAGGAAAGGCTCTTCAGCCTGCTGCTCGGCGCAGGCACCTGCCTCTGCCCCCGGCCACACCGCCTCGTACGGGCACAGACGACGCCCGAAGCCGCTACGGAGAGACTCCCAGGAACTCTTCTCCCGGGCCGCGCTCACCCAGCAGCGTGAGGCGGCCGGCGACCCCCGCCGCAGGGCAGAGCTGGCTGCCCTCCCGCCACGCCCCTCAGCTCGCCATTGGGTCGCCGACGTCACGCAGGGTACGGGCAGCGCGGCTCTCGCGAGACTTGGCGCGCCTATGTGCGGGGTGCGGGCGGAAGTGCGGCCTCTTCCTGCGGCGGCGAGGCTCGGCGAGGATGAAGGTGGGGCGGCGCTGGGGGGCTGGGGGCTGCGCCCGGGAGCGTTCGTGTTTCTCCGCCGCAAATGGCTCTGGCGCTGCGTGCGGCGCCCCTGGCGGGGGGCGATGGCCCCTGGTGGCGGGGCTGGGCCGCCGCGGTGCGGCGGATGGTAGCGGATTGATGCTGGGGTGACATGGCGGCCGCACGGGGCCCGTTCCCCCAGTGGCCCTGCCACCGGGCTGTAGTGCGCCGGGTTCCCGTAGCGATCATTTCTCCGCCTAAAAGGCCTTTTACGAACGTGAGGCCTGCGAAGGAGAAGGCGCCGTGTGCGCTGGAGCTCAGCCCGTGCAGTTACCGGGCCGTGCTTCAGGAAGAGGTGCCAGGAGGCGTTCCAGAGGGCTCTGAGCTCTGCACTGTCCCCCAGGAAGTACAGCGAGTCGCCAGCGTGAAGCGTTGTTTCTGTCAGGTTTTTGTAATACAGCGTGTGTTATGAAGGGCTTGGAGAAGAAGGGGGCAGGTCTCTACAGCCCTCACCGTGGCTTGCTTGCTTGCGGCCTGTTAAAAGGTGATCAAGCTCCAGCTAGGGTAAAATGAGTTTGCTGTGCAGTTGCATGAGTAACAGCCCGGTGTGGCCAAGGACAGGACTGTTTGGTGTTCGGGAGTATGGTAGTGACAAGTTACAGCTAGTAGGTATTCACGTAGTAGATGGGGAAATTCAGCTTTGAAACGCTAAGATGAAACC
>JANVCC010010406.1:20321351-20351655 GCA_025345505.1 Todiramphus chloris collaris | reverse complement strand
AACAGTTTTGGTGTTTTGTTTTTTTTTTTTTTATTTCTGTTAGCTGAACATCTCTTTCCCAGCCACTGGGTGCCAGAAACTCATTGAAGTGGATGATGAGCGCAAGCTGAGAACATTCTATGAGAAACGAATGGCCACGGAGGTCGCCGCTGACTCTCTTGGTGAGGAGTGGAAGGTAAGTGTAGAAGGATGTGTCAGAGCTGTATGAAGGAGCTTAATTTAAAGAGCATTCAGTTGTCACTTTAGGGTGCTTTTGTGGGGTACATATGGCAGGTGTGTTAAGTTGCTGTATGTACTAAACTTGGTGATTGCTGTAGCCTGTTCTGCTTTAGTTTGATTTATCCCAGTGCTTTTTCTTTTTTTGGGATTTTTTTTTAATTTTTTTTTTTAAGCCTTGGCATTTAGAGTTTCCTGACGCTCTCTGCAGTATTTTCTGTTCTTCATTTAAGTGCTGTCTTGGTATTCATGACAGATTAAATTATATACCTTAAACCCTCTGATCTCTGCTGAGCAAGTTCCATATTCTCTCTGTTGTGTTTAAATTGCTGCTAGTGCGTGTTGGGCCTGGTGGGTGGGCTTGAAATAGCACAGTGTTAGTATGGATAGTCCAGCTAAATTTGGTTAAGTTGATCTTCTCTGCTGCCAGCCACCTCCAGGAGGAAGGCAATAAAAGCGTTACTTTTCCTTTCTACCCATGTGTCCCTGCTGCTGATGCTCTTGTGTTCTGTGCACATTTCCCGTTTGTGATGATAACAGGCTTTGATTAGGTTTAAGATTAAAGAAAAGCTAGACAGTAATGGACAGGATTCAATCTGGTGTAGCTTAAACAAAAATTTGAATTGAGAGGAATTTCATTTTTGAATCCATATTTGAACATGAATGGAATAAATGTAAATTCTGGTGTGCATAGGTATTTTTCACATCTGTTAAGTGAAACTCCTGAACCACTGGAGTGGTGTTGGTTAAAAGAGGTTGTTTGCATCGGTAGTAACAGTGACTTTTCCTGAGTCATGGGCACAGTGCCCTGTTGTTTTGAACAGTATGTTCTGATAGCCACCAGTTCTCGTGGAGTAATAGCTGTGTGGTCATCAGATAAGTGTTTTTCTGTGTTTTCACAGGGCTATGTTGTCCGGATCAGTGGGGGCAATGACAAACAAGGCTTCCCCATGAAGCAAGGTGTCCTGACTCATGGACGTGTCCGCCTTCTGCTCAGCAAGGGCCACTCCTGCTACCGCCCCAGAAGAACTGGAGAGAGAAAACGCAAATCTGTTCGAGGTTGCATTGTTGATGCCAACTTGAGTGTTCTGAACCTGGTCATAGTGAAAAAGGGTAAGAGCCTGGATGAAGCAAGCAACAGCTAGAAGTAGGCACCTGGAAGGGTCCTGCTTTGTGTCCGAGAAGTTCTGTAGAATTCAAATGTAGTCCCAACTCTACAGTGAGAATGTGTGTTGAAATTCCCTCTGAGTATTACTTTCCTGGTAATTTTAAAACTGGTGACTGAAACACTTTTATTGCTGTCAACAATCAGATCACACTAAATCAGTAAAGTGTGTAGCTAAGGATGCTGCTGTTGGCAGGTGGGCCCCAAGGATTATCTAGTACTATCTAGAATGTTTATGCATTTTAAATTTATAATAGAACTTTGCTAACAAAACAGATGTTTATTAGATGCAGGATTAATTGGAATGTTTAAACTCAACATTTTCAAAGGTGAAAAGGATATTCCTGGGCTGACCGACACAACTGTGCCCCGTCGTCTTGGTCCCAAGAGGGCCAGCAGGATCCGCAAGCTGTTCAACCTGTCTAAGGAGGATGATGTTCGCCAGTATGTTGTGAGGAAGCCCCTGAACAAAGAGGGTAAGGACTACAGTTTTGCAAATCTGATACCACGTAACTGTCAACACAGCATGCTATAGCAGTAGACACAGGAGTTGACTGTCATGGTATTTAAGCTTTGTCAGCTGTGCCTTTCAGTTAAGAAGTATTTTCTTGATTGCCCCTTTTATGCAGCTCTTTGCTTTTCATGTACCTACTTTGGCACAATTTGGTTTTACATGTGTGATAGAAACTGGAGTAATAAAGCATAATCCAGAAATATTTCTTAATGAAAGAAAGCTAAATGTGAGGTGGATTTGTTTTGAAACATTTTTGCAAGGTGGTAGGATTTTTTAACCAGTGGCTTGTGGTGGTCTCTGAAATGAGCTTTTTATTGGGAGGGTACTGTTTGTCTTGCTGCCTGTCTCTTACGGTGTAAGATTTTAAGTTTGTGTTCTTTTGCTCTTGATCGGGGAACAGAGAGGGTGAGGATTTTTGTCGGAAAGGACATGGTAAAGCTTAGGCCCTGTGAAAGCTCATGGGTAAAAGACCACTATGAAAGTGTGATCCTGGTGGTCATAGGGCTGTTGACTAAAGCCAGGTGGGATTGAGTAGTGAAATTTTACAGATGTATGTGGTGTTGTGTTCTGTGAGCTTGTTTTACAAGCTGTGAAGATCTGAATTTATGTATTTATTTATTTATTTATTTATTTTTGAGATAACACATGCTATAAAATCCATGATATAAAATTATAGAGAACTGTTCACCACTGAAAACATAATGGCTGGTTTTGAAAGCGAGATGATGAGTTTCCATATTCTTTAAATGCTTTAATTCTAGGGGGAGTTATTTAGGACAGGCCTGCTGAGGAGCTATGAATTTCCACAAAAATAGAGTTAAAGATGCGTTACTCATACTTCATTGCTGATAACAAATTGTGAGCATTGAGACTGTATTTTGTTAATGCTACATCTGACAGTTATTGATGGCTTTTCCTGAAAAATCTGTTAAGAGGTTGAAACTTGTATAAATTGTTGTAATACATAGTACACTAGATGTTACCATAAGAGTAAATGAAACTTACTCTTTTTGCTAGATGAGGCCTCGGGCCTCCTTTGAAAATAGTATGCCACTTCTGCTTATCTGTAATGCTTTTTTATAGGCAAGAAACCAAGAACCAAGGCTCCTAAGATCCAGAGACTAGTGACTCCTCGAGTTCTGCAACATAAACGCAGGCGCATTGCTCTGAAGAAGCAGCGCACTCAAAAGAACAAGGAGGAAGCAGCAGAATACGCGAAGCTCTTGGCCAAGAGAATGAAGGTGCGTTTGCCCTTACAATTCACCTGTAGGGAGTATCTTGCACCCTAGAATCAAGGGTTTAAATACATTTGACTGTACTCCTAGAGCTGCTCTGTAGCTAGATCATTTTGAACAGGAATGCCTGAATGAGTATAATCGTTCCTGGTCAGATACTTCCGTGAGCATGTTTATCCATTTTTGCCAGTCCTAGAATGGTAGAAATTAACTAGACCAGTTAATTGTAACCAAGAGCTGATTTTGAAGAAAACCACAAACAGCTACAGTCTATGAAGACAAGTTTTGCAGTAGTAATTTTAGTTCAGGTGAATGCGAGTTTAATCCAGGTGCCCAAGCATTTGAGTGGTTGCCTGGAGAAACAGGATCCAGCATTTAGATAGCATGGAGGATGACTTGGCAGGAAGCGACTTCTTTGAGGTTGCTCTTGCACCTAGCACAGCAGTGATTGCCAAAGCAATACTGTTGGAATACTTGTCATGGTACTTGAGTGTTTCATGAGTTCCAGATGGAAGTCTGGTATGTTGTGAACTCTGCATTAGTTGTTTTTACTGTGATTTTGGACACCAGTCCATATTGTTGAAAGATGTGGATCTGTACAAGTTTGCATACTTGCATAATTCTTCTGGTCTATGAGGAAGGGAAACTCTGTTTTGCTTTATTGACTTAAGGAGTCCATTCTTTGTGGTAGCTTCCTTCTAGCTCTTTTTCTGTAGTTTGTTCCTTTGTATATGTTTTGAAGTATTGATTACGTGTGACATCCCAATACTCACTTGACGCTGCTTTGCTTTTCAGGAAGCCAAGGAGAAACGCCAGGAGCAGATCGCAAAGCGACGCCGGCTTTCTTCATTGAGAGCTTCTACATCTAAGTCTGAGTCAAGTCAGAAGTAAAGATGGGCACAATAGAAAAATAAACCCTTTTTGTGGTTAACTTGCAGTCTGAGATTTTCCATTGCATACTCTTACGGGCCATCTCTTAAAATAAATAGCAATCTAGACTAACTGCAGACCAAACTGGAAGCACAAACTTTGGTCTTGATTCGGTTCTCTTTTGAGAACTTGTAATACATATTCTTGTCTTTAGTGAGAAGTTCCAATTTATAATAACCTTGTGCAGGCATGTTGATTTATCTGTACCGTCAGGATTTATCCGTACTGGCCAAGTCCTGTTTGGTGGGTGATTCAGCAGTGTCCACAGCAACTGCACTGAAGTTGATCATTAGGAGCTGTGGGTGGAACTCACCTGCTACTACTGTTCAGTGGTTTGTTTGGGGTTCTTTCTTCAATCTTAACTACAGGCTAGTGTTTCCAGATGAGGAATCGTCAGTTGCTTTTGATAGTGTAAGACTGGTAAAATGTAAAGCCTTCAGATGATTCTTGGCAAAATTAAGTGCATTTAATTGTTAGTCACTGGAACAGTCTCCTCAAGCCTGTCAAGAGTTCAGGGAGTGTCAGGGTGACACCTCCTGGCCATGGGGTTTAGTTTTCAGCAGTCCTGTAAGGAGCAGAGAATTGGACTCAGTGGGTCCTGTCTAACTTGAGAACTCCCTAAGTATTTCAGCGTTCTGCTCTTGAAATTAGTAGAGAATACTGAGCAGGAGTAAACCAGCCATTAAAAGGTTTGACTTGGAAGTTTCATTTAAGGATGAAAAACTACAGTAGCCTTTATGTATTCAGACTGCACTTTGTGCAGATGCAGTACCAGGTGATGGTGATTGGAATTCTGCTCTGACATCTGAATACATGTTAAAGTGTTTGATGTGGGAGTGGTCTGCAGCTAAATAGATTATCTTAGTTGTTCTTGATACAGTAATAAGGATCCACCTGCTTTTGCTTCTAGTATAAAAACTTAAAATACATCAAGCTTTATCACATCCTTTCAAGTTAAGATGCTTTTTTCCTTCCTGTGCATGGCAAGGCGTTTAAAGTCAGGGCCCCACCTGACTAGGAGTGATTTTTGTATACACCAAATACAGAATATGAACTCTGGAAAAAAGAGAGTTGCGGAATACCTGACTTGCTGTCAGCGTATTAGGGGAACAGAAGGATCAAACTGCCATCCTTGAACTTCTGGGTTATATTAGGGTGATGGGATGGTGATGTCTGACAAGGGCAGAATTTGCCATGAAGCATGCATATGCAGTAGAAGCCTCAGAGCAAGGGAACTGTCCGAAGCTGTTACTCCAACCTTCCATTTCAGCTTCCATTGCACAGCATAAAAATAATAGACTGGTTTTGAATGACAATTCCACTATATAATCAGCAAAGAGGGTTACCAGTAGTAGTTAAGCATGAATTAAATGAGAATACTGGCTAGTTTTATAATTTATTATTTTCTTAAGCTACCATTTTATGTAAGATGAGCTAGACACAAGGGTGTATTTTTTTTATGGAGGCCATGTGCAAGAAACAGTTTCACTTTAAACAAGAGGTTCTGTTCTCTTAGTGGTGAAGATAGCCATACAAGCCCTGTTAAGCCTGAGCTTCACTAAAATAAAGTGCACTTTTCACAATCCCACTTAAAAATGTAATGTTAGTCTCCCATCTGCAGAAAGTTACGTGGAGAAAATATAGGTAGATCTGTACACCATCTGTCAGTCAGATATGCTTGACATGACAACCTTCTTACAAAAAAAAACCCCTTCCACTGACATTAGAAGCATTTATGGTAGGCAAAAGGAATTTAGTGCTCACTAAATTGACAATGCTGAGAATTTTAGTCTGCAGAAGAGAAGTAACACATGATTCGTTTCCTAGCACTGTCTAGCCTTCTCTTCTGGATCCTAGTACAGGTGCTTGTGTGCAAGTAAAAGGCACTTGACTCTGCTCAAGGCCACAACACACAGAGATGAGCATGTCTGGAAAGAAACCTGTGTTCTTGGAAGGATGTCTTTTGTGGGTAGGGTGCTGGTTATTTGTGCCAAGCTACCAGTGAGAATACAGCCTTGTCAGAGCCAGAAGGTACACAGCCTATTCCCTAGTAACAAAAAGCTTCCCTGAACCATTTTCAATCACTTCTTTCCCTTGAGTCTTCCTTCATGGTTTCTTTGCTGCCTCATTCTCCAGTCCTGGGCTTGTAAGTACAAGTCAGGCATACCATGACTGAGAATTGTAGAATCACAGCACAGCCTGGGTTGGAAGGAACCTTGAAAGGTCTGGTCCAACCTTTTGTAAATAAGAGAGCCTACGTGATCTAGCTCCCTGTTGAGTCATGTCTTGAAAACCTCTGGTGATGGGGAATCTGCTTTGTCCCTGTGGAGGTTGTTCCAGTGATTGATTTCACTGTAAAAGAATGACTTCGCTTGAAATGAAACAACTCCTGGTACAACTTAACACCTGTTGCCCATTGTCTTCTCTGTGTGGCTTCTTGGAAAGACAGCCTCCATCCTCTTTCTAGCTGCCCTTTTTATGTATGTGATTAAGGTCTCGCCTGAGCCTTCCTCATGGTGAAAAGACCCAAGTCCTTCAGTTTTTCCTCAGGGGGCAGTTTGTCCAGCCCTTTTAATAATCTTTGTGGCCTTCCTTTGGATGCTCTGAAGTCTGAATCTTCTTGAACTGTGGGGTCCAAAACTGGACTCAGTACTCCTGGTGCAGGCTGACAAGTACTGAGGAGAGTGGGATGATCCCTCTTCTAGTAACATTCCTGCAGATGCAGCTCAGGATCCAGTTTGCCTTGGTTGCTGCAGTGGTGCCTGTTTGACTCATGTTCAGCTTGCCCATGAGGACCCCCAGGTCCTTGGCAAGGCTGCTCCCCAGCTACACAGATTGTAGCCTTTGCTTAGGTTCTTCGGTTGTGTCAGACCAGATGTTGAACTTCATACAGTTCTTGATAGCCCACTCTTCCAGCATCTGTCCAATTCTTTCTGTAAGGTGGCTCTCCCTTCTGATGTGTCCACTTCGCCGTCAAGTTTAGTGCCATCAGCAGACTGGGTGAGAGTGCTTTCAGTCCCAGCATTCAGATCAGTTATCATAGAGTTGTTTGATTGGAAGGCATCTTAAAAATTATCTAGTTCCAGCCCCTCTGCAGTGAGCAGGAACATCTTCAACTTGATCAGGCTTATCAGAGCCCCATTAAGCCTGATCTTGAATGTCTTTAGGGATGAAGTCTCCACCACCTCCCCAGGCAACCTCTTCCATTGTTTCACCACACTCGCAGTAAAGAACTTTTTCCTAATAGGCAATCTAAATCTACCCTTCTGTACTTACAAACCATTTCCCCTCATCCTCTTGCTACGTGCCCTTGTAAACAATCCCTCCCCAGCTTTCCTGTAGGCTTTTTTCAGTTAATGGAAGGCCACTATAATGTCTCCCTGGAGTCTTCTCCAAAATGAATAACCCCAGCTCTCTGGGCCATCTTCATAGCAAAGGTGTTCCAGCCCTCTGATCATTTTTGTGGCCCTCCTATGGACTCACTTCATCAGGTCCATGTCCTTCCTGCATTGAGGTTCCCAGAGCTGGATGCAGTACTCCAGGTGAGGTCTCATCAGAGCAGAGTGTCAGAATTATCACCCTTGACCTACTGGCCACGCTTCTTTTGATGCAGCCCAGGATGTGATTGGCCACCTGGCCTCTAAGTGTGCACTTTTGTCTCAGTTCCAGCTTTTTGTCCACCAGTATCCCCAAGTCCTTTTCTGCAGGGGTGCTACCTTACCACATCACACCCCAGCCTGTATTTATGATGTTGAACAGCATTGGCACCAGTACTGATCCCTGGGGGACCCCACTTGTGACAGGCTGCCTGCCTGAGTATAAAAACCACTGACCACCACTCCAAGTGCTGCCGTGAGACTATTTCCTGCCCAGCTCACAGACCACCCATCCAATCTGTATCTTGACAGTTTGTCCAGGAGGAAAGCTGTGGGAAATGGTGTCAGATTCTTTGCTGAAGTCCATTTTAAATAATAACTCGCTGCTCTCCCTCTGTTGACAGATGCTCTTTTGTTGTAGCTGGTATCAAGTTAGTGTGGCGTGATTTGCCTTTGGTAAATCTGTGCTGGATTTTCCCAGTCACCTGCTTTCAGCATCCCTTTGGGTCATGGATGAATCCAATCTCCAACTAACTCGGAAGAGATAACTGAGGTAGAGCTTTCTTGCCCCTGCACACTTCCCAACAGTAGGATCTACAATGAAAGTCACAAGACCAGCAACTTCAGAAGTCTCTTAACTACAGCAGTTCAAATCCTCTGATACAAAAGGTAATGACAAGAAGTGCTGTGTGGGAGTACAATCTTTAACAGCAATTTCAGTGGGATTTGGCTTCTGCAGAGGCAAAGTTTTTCATCGAGCCTGAAGCTCAGTTGCAAGCTGAGAGGCACTTTAAGCTTCAGGGCAAGTAACAGGGACTCTGGTTGTAACTTGGTGTGTTGCTATTTCATCTTACCTCAGCCCAAGGAAATAAAACACACCTAACATCGTCACATGTAAACAGTACTAACTAGGAAGGTCTGAATTCAGTATGAAATGACAGAAATAATGAGGAAAAAATGCCAAGCACCTTGAGGAAACAAACAAAAACACGAGAACATGCATCTAAACTATTCTGGTCACCAGGCAAACCCAGCCTCTGCTCCATGCAGCAGTTTCTGTCTGCCACCCATTCCCACATAGTCACTGAGACTGGTAGGCAGTCCTGGAAGTCTGTTGTCAAAGCCCTGCTGAAGCAGGGCAGTGTCCATCTAGATCTGAGCAGTCTTTACAGGATGGAGACTCCACAACCTGTTACAGTGTTTCACTGCCCTGACAGTTAAACCATCTAAGTGGATTTTCCTGTAGTTCAAGTTTGTGCCCATTGCCTCTTCTGACACAGAGCACCACGGTGAAGATCTGTCTCTGTCTTTTGTATTCCCCACCCACCCCATCAGGTATTTAGATGTGGATGAGATTATCCCTGCCCTAAGATTTCTCCAGGCTCAACAGTGCCAGCTCTGTCAGCCTCCCTTTGCGTGACAGATGCTCCAAGCCCTTCATCACCTTGTGGCCCTTCGCTGCAGTCATTCCAGGATGACCAAGTCACACTTGTACTAGGCAGCCCAGACTTGGACACAGCATCCAGACAAGTCTCATCAGCACTGAGGGGAAAAATCACCTCCTTCCACCTACTGGCAATGCTCTACACAATTCTCCCAGGACACTTGGCTTGCTTTGCAAGGAAACCAAGGCAAGGACAGTCTGATGGCTCATGGTCAGCTTGTTATCCATCGGGACACCTAGGTCTTTTCATGCCAGCTGTTCTCCAGCCAGTCTGCCCTCAGCCTGAACTGGTGTGTGACATTATTCCTACCCAAAGGCATGACCTTTGTATTTCCTTTTGGACCCCATCAGATTTCCTCCAGCTTGGCCAATGAGTGATTCTTCTTTTTCTCCTCTTCGCAGACAGTAGAAGTTTGTCTCTGCAGAGGTGGGGAGAACTATTGCTAATGAGTATTATGATGTGAGCTCTGAACACATGGATGATCAGAGCTTCCTTAAGACAGCTCTTTCTGCTATCACCTACCACCAATCACATTCAGGTTTCCCACATGATTTTGGTACAGGAGAGAGCAGTTCTCTCCTCCCTACAATTTCAAACCCAAATCCCACGTTTATGCTTTTTTGGGGATTCTGCAAATACAAGCTTTTTTCCCTGTCTTTTAAATCCTACTTCCTTCATCCTCTTCTCTCCATAGGCCACATTAAAGGCAGTATATTAGGAATACAATGCAATATTTTTAGCATCTTATTAAAAAGACAGCAGTGACAAAAAAAAAGTCACAGAAAAACAAGCACCATCACTGTGCTGCTGACAAGATGATGAAAGTCCAGAAGACTAACAGTTAATTCCCAAGCTCCCTACCTAAAAACAGGTCTCAAAAGGTAAGTTTATTATGAGTCTTCTCCATATGCTACCAGTTTGTGCTATGCGTATAAGTTCCTTCAGAGAGAAGTTTCTTTAGGGTCTATTTTTCTTACTTGTGCTAACAGATAAATGAACTGACTGCCATACATAAGGGAGTTTGAAAGACACCCAGCTGTGAAGACTGAAGCAGTTGACAGCAGCAGGCAGCTTCTACTGCTTAAATTTCAACCCAGCCTCTTTCATACATTCCCCCCTGCCCTTTTTAAAAAAATAAAAAAAATAAAAAAAATTAAAATCCAGTGTCCTGGCTGGAGTGAGAACAGAACTAATTCTGTTCAGTGATTTTTCTTTTCAGCTGAGTCTCTCCTAAGTCAGCAGCCTGTTTTTGCACAGTGTCTGCTGCTAGCAGTTGTAATGCTCCATGTTTAGAGTGAGTACCAAGTATTGGTGTGCAGACCAAGGCCACTGCTGGGTCTTGTGTACCACACTGGGGGGTGCAGAAAGTGAAAGGCTGCACCTGCAGGGAGGAGCGGACAGGACGGGTGACCCTGAACTGACCAGCGAGGGATTCCAGCACATAGATGTCATATTCATTAAAAAGCTGACAGTCAAGCTTTCTTGGCTCAGTTCTTCTGGCTTCTTCTCACTTCAATGGCTGGCATCTGGGGAGGACTCTGTTTCTTCTGCCTTCAATCCTGATCTGTGTGTTCCTGAACCTGGTACCAGAATCCAGCTCCTTCACACAGCTCCTGTCTGCTGCGGGGCCCAGTCTGGGACTCCCCCAGTGCCTGCCCCACAGCATCAGTGGTGATGGCGACATAAGTGCCATCAGGAGGGGGGGTTTGGATTCAAAACTGGTTTCGTATATATTCCATTTTAATTATTATTTTCCTTTTCATTAAAGCTGTTCTAGTTTCCTTTTCTCATTGCTCAGTCTCTCTCCCTTATTCCCTTTCTCTTCCCCTTGGGGGAGGGAGGGGGGTTAACAGAGAGCACCTGTTATAGGTCTAAAGGCCTGCCCTGACACTAAACCATGACATCAGGAAACTACATGTAAACTTGCAAGTATGTTAATGAGGCAGGAAGTCCCTCAGTGTCTCTCACAAGCTAGGATGCATCACTGAAAGCATCACTCTGTGGCCCCCCCCTTACAAAGATGCTGAGAAACCAAAACTCCTGGGAAGTGTTCTGCCAAGTACAGCCTCTAGCTGGTTCCCACCCACTGATGAATGATGGTTTTCCTGGTCAGCTCAGAGCAGCAGCTCCATCAGGAAGCCAGGGTCTGTGATTTCCCTGCAAACATGATCTTCACAGATTCTGCCTTCCTGAGCCTGCTTCTCAGTTCTTATCTCCACTATTCCCCACAGCTTGCTTTAAGTCCCACACAGCCATCCTCTCCCATGACTGTAAGTGAATCCTTTCTTTTATCTTCCTCTCTCCCTGTCCCAACTTCTCCCGCTCTTTGCCACCATTAAGAAGTCACAGAGGTACTACGAAACAATTCCCAAAAAATGGCCATCAAAAGACTCTGCTTGTGCACAACTACTGGCTGAATTTGCATTTAAGATTAGATTCTGTCAAGGAGGTGAGTTCCAATGGAAAAAAAGATGAACAACTGAATTTTTTACACAGGATGCATACATATTTTATTTTGGGAAATACATTTAAAATTGTTTCTTAGTCTAGGATATCTATACAGAGTTCAGAATACGCAGAGTGCCCTTTAAAACTCTTTTAAGAAACATTTGTCAAATGTACAAAAACATTACAGAGAAACACTTGTTAATCAAAGCACGGTAAATGGATGCCATTTTTCAACAGTTCAAAACAGTCTCTAAACCAGTGCAAATTTTATTGCATTAAAGAAAGCCTCCCAGCTCACTTAATAAATTCTTAATTTATTCACACTACATCCTGTCATCCTCATTACAATACAGTTTATTTTAAGCTCCTAAAAGGAGTTAAATGTGCTTCTAAGAACAGCAAACAATCCCTTTTATTTGCACCACTGATTGATGCAGACTGAAAGAACAAAACCCCATCCATTTCTCTCCTATACTTCACAATATTATAGCACAGTAGAATCTATAACTAGAGTCCAATTCAGCCATTCAGTTTCCAAGAGTTAAAAGTTACAAGGGTGATTGTTTTTTGAAAAGGTCTGTAATGAAAAGCTGATATACAGAAGGCACCTTAAAGTTTTTATTAGTTAAAAGGAAAAAAAAAAAAAACCCACCAAAAAAAACCCCACAAACAACAAAAAACAAACCACCACCAAAGAACCAAACCTTTGTTGAACATGTACAGTTATGTGAATAAGACAACTTGCTTACCATTTAATGAGATAAAGTTATCTGCATTGAAATAATAGTTGAATTAAGAGATTCAAAATGAGAAAACTACTGAGTGGATTTTTCAGTTACTTACATTTTAACAATTTATTTTAAAAATATAATTCCTATGATCTAATTTAATATACATTTTGAAAATATCCCCTATGTTGCAGTTATTCAAGAAAAGCAGTAAACTCAATGAAAGGTATATTCTTCTAGCTGCAGCAATACAACAAGCCATTATTTCACAGTTAAAATGGAATAAAATTACTCATTCACAAGTGCAATGTAGCTTGAGCTTAACCAATGTGAAATTCCACTAGGAACAAGACTAAGTTACTTGCAAAACAAATGAATTTAGTTTGAAACACATATACTAAATAAAATAGTTTTCAATTTTCCATTAAAATTGTGTTGTCTAAACTTGAGTTATATAATATGTGAAGACAGGATATGACTACAAGTAATGTATGGATGCTTCCAGAAACACGAAAAGCTGGTATCTATTACTGTGCCAATACTGCAGCCACATCAGTCTCCTGTATGGGGTTTTAAAGTTATGTCTCGGTAATGTGCCAGAATATATTTATAATTCAGAGAAAAGTTTTGTCAATTAAGAATCCTGATTTTAAACCTTTAAGACCCCATTTGTGGTTTTTCATTCTACAAGAAATAGCTGTTTTGATATAGGCACCAAAGCTGTGTGCAACTGTTTTATATCTGGGTGAAAGGTTAAGGCATTATCTTCTCAGAATAACTGACTGCAGTTCATCCTCCTTAGGACAACAATTCAAGGAAGCTTCTCTGTGATAATTGTTATTCCTACACAAGCTTTCTAAGTTCTTGGGCTTACCTGAAATGCATGAACAGTTTGCACCTACACATGTCATCAGTTTGGTTTATGCCCTCATTTCGTGCGCGCATTGCAGGTTTTGAAGTTAATACTGATATGCAACCATTTTATTCACACTTCTGGTTGAGAATTCCGTGACACACACAAGACAGACACCTCCTTCTGAACACTGTCTTTTAAGCCTATGACTACTTCAAACTAGGAGTATTGAGCCATACTAAGCTGCTTTATGCCATGCCCTTTTCTTATGCAAGCTCATAGTTCTTTCAGCATTCAAATTAGGGAAGCCTACATCTCAGAAAGCTTGTGTAGTAAAACCTGCAGTCTCTACCTGTTTGCAGGAGGAGACCTAAAGGTCAAAGGAAGAACAGGACATGCTATCATGCATTTGAAAGGAGAGAAAGCGACTAGGAAAATACCACACAATTCTTAATTCCTTGCAAATTTTTTTGAACTTCTTTTTTTCCCCAAAAAGCATCTCTTTAGATAAAAATTTAATAAACAAATTGCTTTCAGAGATCTTCCTGTTCATTTGAACTATGGATTTCATTCAAGAACCACATGATTAGTTAGCTCTTAAAAACTAGATATTAAAAAATCCAAGTGAAAAAGAGTAAGCACTTACTTTTGTTACTCTATATTAAAGAGTTAATTTCAATAGGCAGATTCAAGTAAGTACATGCAGGACTTCTACCCCCCCTGAAAGCCAGGTACAAACAACAGGAACAGAATTTGTAGTGTACAGAAACGCCTATATGCAGAAGCAGAATCAAAGCAAGTTCAATCCTGCAGCTGTCTTTTTCCCCTCAGGCTTTCTTTGTTGTTTTTTGTTTGTTTGTTTGTTTTTGGTTGGTTTGGGTTTTTTGTTTCTTTGTTTAGTGTATATACCTGGGGAAAGTCTAACCCTTAGCAGCAGATGCTGTTGACACAATCTGCTCTGCTGTTCATACCTCACTACTGGCTGATTAATCTTTTCAGCAACAGAACTGCAAGACTATTTTGAAACAAAGGTGATCTACTTACAGAATTTAGTTTATAATAATATTACTTACAATGGTTTAAAGCAATTTGAATGTCACCAATTATCTAAAACAGCATTCATTAGACAGATTTTCTTTGCAATTTAATAATCTGGGAGAATTTAAGGATGACTAAAACTTGATTCCTTGCAAGTTGCATCACATAGTCATACGATTTGTCCATTTAATACTCAAAAATTATCTTTGTATAGCTTTATGTTTAAGATCACTATAGAATTATACAGAAAAAAAAAGATGTTTTCATTTGTAGAAGTGTTAAAATTGTTTGGATGAATTCTTCACAGAGACTTTCAATTTAAAAGGATAAAACTGCATATATCTATTATGTAACAGGAGAAGAGAGGAAAACATGAAAAATCAAACTCTACTCTTCCATTGTGATGTAGGTCAGATATCTGCAAGCAGCCATGCATAAACCCAAAGAAGAAAATAAAAAATGGGGGGGGGGGGAAATGTCAGTGTGCTTTCTTGCTTTTAATTGTTGAGCAAGCACAGTATTTTCATCAGGAGAGGATCTGTCCCAGTAATATCCCCATATTAACTTAGGATCAGCACTTTGAGACAAAATAGAAGGAATCAGTTTATGATGCAAATGTATTTTGTCCCAAACAGTGCAAATCCTTTGTTTTAGCCTCATGAAAAAACAAAATTTGTTTTTGTTGTTTCATGTAGAAGCTGTTCCAGACAGATCTTCATCCCTCATCATTTTCAAGAAAGAAAATTTTAAGAAAGAAAGCAGTATGAAGTAAGTACATTCATACTTAGATGCAATTAAAGTTTCAGCTATGTTCCTTTAACATGCTACAAGCCTGACTCTTTTTTTTTCTCTAAGAATAACTCCATCAGAAAAGCCACACCATTAAATTTCAGCAGAAAACCTGGAATAAATCTTACTATATTCCTCAAGTAACAGAAACATTTAAACTGTTGACCAGTATCCAGGCTCTTCTTGCCAAGCCTATGACTACTGTAGTCAATTAGATATGCGAGGTGAGGAAGTGTCTTACCTACTAGAACCAATCCAAAAAGATGGATTCATCTTTTCAGTTCATACACTCAAGCACTTCATTTGTGCCAATATACACCTTGAAGACCACATTTATGAATTGAAATATTGAATTTGGACTATCAGTGCAAAATAATTAACCACAGTCTGGCATGAAGCCGTAGGGAGAAAATGATACAAAATTCAAGGAAAAGACACTTTTTAAGCATACATGCATATAGTATAAAGCATTTCTTTTTTCAGACAGTATGTGTTTGACGAACCTTTTATGTATCCTAATCCTATTTAAGCTTCATATCTAGTTTTTAGAAAGTCATACATTTCTGAGTTGCTTACTGTAGAAATCTATCATTCTTTTGGAGAAAGTGGCAGTATGTTCACAGAATCTTTAACTTGTCGGAAAATACAGGAAAACTGAGTCTAGGTTTCTGGTTTTTACAACTATAGGCATACATTATGAAAAGGTCAGACAAAAATAATTTAGAGTACTGATTGGGATGAGGGTCAGGAGGACGGCAGCAATTTTAGGTACTGCGATCTGACAAAAACAAATGCAATATGCATTGCAACTCAAATATTTACATTCATACCAATAAAAAGATCCCTTTTTTGGTAAAAGTGATTTTAAAGAAGCAATGAAGAATCTAGGTATTCTGTGACAAGAAAGGTATCTCATTAAAATAGACAAATATTGGTGGCCCTTAAAGTCACCCACTATAGGGTGCTGTTTCACCATCAGCTTTTTGAACAACCTGATACTGTGGGAGAAAGTTTTGAGGAAGGAAAAAGGAGAAGTATATACAGGGGAAAAAAAAACCCAAAACAAACAAACAAAAAAAAGCAGTACATCAATCACAGAAACCCACTCATCTCATTACTATAGTTTCAAAACATTTTACCGTTCTTTACACTGTGTCTCATGAGATGAAAGACAAAAAAACATGTTGTAGCTCAATTAAGTTGCTTTGACGAATTGCTCAGTTATCACCGTTTGGGATTCAAAGTGTATGTATCACCACATTCCTGGTTTGGTCACCTCTGCTGTTGTCTCATTGAAATTTAGTGTGTGTCTTCTTCATTTTTATATTAAAGGTGCTCCAAAGCACTTTCTACAACACTCGACCCTGCTGCTTGGTGGAGCATCTATTTTCTGCATTTTTTCAAGAATATCCTTTGGTAGATTTTTATGTGCAAGTCTGTATTCACTATCAAAGACCTCTGAAATAGAAAAAGCACAGTTGAAGTTATTTTTAAGAAACCCTGTACAGTGCACACTACTGTTCCTATAAAATACTTCTCATGATTTTTATATAACAAAATAATTAACTATGCTGCCTTCCCCCCCCCCCAAAAATTCATCTTCTTAAGAGAACATGAAAAGCATGTTTGTGCTGGAGCATCACAATGCATCACAGTGGATGCCCATTACTTCTATCACAGTTCAGTCTGCCTCTTCCCAGAGTACTTCCTCTGTCCCATCCCGTAAGAAAGTCCCTTTGTTTACACAGTAAAAGAAGTCGAGGTAGAGGAAATCAAGAAGGGGTGGGCAATCAGATGGCTTGATGAAATAGGTCTAATATGGGAGTCAAGAAAGATGGACAAGACTGGGATTAACTTTTCAGACATGAGGAATTACAGCTTCTAGCTAATAAACTTTGTTGAAAATAACTGATCACTGGTTTTAAACAAAATCAAGGTTAACAGCCCCATCTGAATTACGTTTTCATAAAAGCAACACCTACTTGAAGAGTAACAGCACAGTACTTTTCACTAAAACACAGCAACTGAAATGTTATCTAGAAATTCATGGATGAAAAGTTGATTTTATACACTAGTTTTCATATAAACTATTCATATATTTAATACACAGGTACTATGCATTTCACAGCAGTTTCTACTTACCAATGTCAATGTTCTCTCTTCCAAGGGACACCAGAGAAAGGAAAAGAATTTCCCTGTAAAAACTCCTAGAAAATATTTTGAAGAGCAAATCAATGAAAGCAACAACTATTCCTGGTTTAGAAAGTTAATGTTGAAGACACTAATCTTCCACTTCGCAGTTTCTGCAAGTGTTCTGATAGTCTTGCTTGTGAAGAAAGTGTCCTACCTATGTGACGCCTGGCTTAAGGTTTTCTCATGCATGAATATTTTTCCTTAATGCACAAAATTATATTATCGACAAATCCCAGACCTTACATTGTCTGTGAAAAATTCCTCTGACAAATATGCCATAAAACCTCCAGAAAAATTAGAAATATAAAATTAAGCACCACTTATTTATTAACTTATTCCTGCCTGAGGGTAAAGTACAGGGAGAAACCTTATTTCAGATCATCCATATTTTGTTTTTTGCTGCAGAGCATCATGACCTATCTCAGAACTGGGTAGCACTAAGCAGTTAGATTCTTTTTTTCTTCGCCCCCACCCCGGTACTCAAAGATTCTTCTCTAGGCAGACCAGTTCTTGTTTCTTATTAATAACAACAAACCACAAAAGCAAAGATGACATAGCATGATAAGACTTCAAACAAATCTCTTACCTGCTGTAATTTACTTCAGAGGCTGTGCTTTTGTACGAAGCCCTCTCTGCATTGTAATGCAGATGGCAAAATGTACTGTACAAGTGTTATTTATAGGCCTTTCCTTTATCTGCGAATCAAGCTGTATCCACTTTTCTTAGCTGGTACTCCAAGTTGGTAAGTTTCAGCAGGTATAACTAGGAAGTCTGGAGAAAATTCCAGACACTGCAACAGGATGCTGCACACTTGCTTTTATCAATTTACTGGACCTGAAGAAACACCAAAATCTTCGTAGTCTGCATCTGCAATTTTCTTATTCATTCGTAAAAGGCCCATTTTAATGAAAGAACTACATTTATCTATTTGATTTAGATGAATTATGCATCTGGGTACAGAATGCATCTGCTTGTAAACATGGGCATAAACAAATCCACACAGCTTGGTGGACGCAAATAAAACTAAATATTCCTAAGAGGTCCTTATCTAATTATCATTATGAACTGTATATGATCTGTTCTAGTTTAGCTTTGGGTGGGGAGAAAGTAAGAAGAGATGACTCCTTTACCTCTGTCGTTTCACATCTGGCTTCACTTTCTGTAAAAGGAGGTTGATTGGTTTAACAACATTATTGTGTTGAATACTTAGTTTGATGTTCTCCAACAAAGTGCTTGTTTCCTGCTGATCTTCTGGCATTGTGGAGGGTCTCTTTTCAGAAGAATCTAGGAAATGCAATAGTATAGATTATTATACCAGTAAATGATTTTTTTATTCACTTTAATAAGCAGAAGGTATTTCAGAAAGTCATGTGTATATATATATGTAAAACACCAGACCTCTACTCAGTCTACAGAAATTTGTTACAATGGAAAGGCTTTGTCTGCTTATAGTCTTTACTCCACCATGGAAGTGACAGGATACATAAAGTACCCACGTGCAAGAGCTCCCACATGACAGAGAAATACAAGATCCAGGAAAGTATCTGGCACTAGGATGTTGCCTGTGAAGGTTTATTCCATCAGGTTTACTGCTGTACTCAAGTTTCAAACTAAGTTCATTTCAAGAAGGATATTTTTATACAAAGGAAAAGAAATAAAATAAAACACTGTCATGTTTCTTATCAAAGAAACTTTACTTAACAAAGGCCTTCTTAAAAGCATGGTCCAATTCACTGATAACTTTGGGCTACATATTGAAACAGATAACGCAGTTACATCCAACAGGAAAGAAACTTATCAAGACATTTACCATCATGTCTCCTTGTTTACACTGCTGTTTCCAGCATAACACTGAACTGTTATTCTTTGAAAAACAGTGACACATGAGGGAATAGTAAATCCATTTACTTGTAAAAAAATGAGGCTACAGCTTAGGCAGCAAGCAAATGGCATGTAAATGAAATACAGACTGAGGCTAGCAATCATAATCACACCAACATAAGGTTTTGATAAATTCAACATATATGATGGTTTAACAAGTGTAATTTCCTGTTTTCCAAGTAGTTTCTGACACTGCTGCAGAGCCCATCTGCAATACTACTATTTTTCTTCCACATTTAAAACAGGCTTTTTGCTCCTTCATTTACATAAATACATATATTTATGCATCTTCATTCATGTCTGAGTGCTTTGGGGACACTTCTTATGTACTATGCTCAAGCCAATATGCTTTCACAGAAGTTGAGGGAAACACCACATCTTACCCGTTGCTCTTAAGAATAATTTTCTGATGAGCCTGTTTATTTTTAGGACACTTTTCAACAAATGCTTTTTTCTTCCTCAGAACCACAATTAACATGCTACATAGTTTTTAAAACTTAAAATACAGAATGAGAAGTTTAGGTTTAGGAGGTTTTGCTGATTAGAAGTAATTAAATTCTCATAACTAGCCTGCCTGCTTTTAATTCCTTCCTAATTAAGTTATGGTAGACAAAGGCTTCCTTGGATCTTCTATTTTGACAGTCAAGTAGGCTGGCAAATGTACATATTAATGGGACTTGAGAACTTTCATTCATTTACAGAAAGACAAGGTACTTTTTTGTAATAGTCATCTTTTTCATGCCTGCATAGGTAAAAAAAGTAATGCCGTGAGAGATTCAAATCAGATGAATTTTATTTAGCACCTCATCTACAGCAAATCCTCCCAACCTCTTTTTAAGTGTATGACAAATAAAGAACAGATAACATAGACAAATCAGTAAGATATTTTCACAAATAATTTGACACTGAGACTGTGTTAAGTATCTGAGGGATTGCAGATAATTCACACACTAAAAAAGCTTTCCAACTTGATAAGCTGTGTACACTTCAGGCACTACAAAACAACTGTTTCTCTCCATAGCCTCTGCTCCCCCTCCTCTGCCTCCTCTGCTTTCTGTAACATTTGTTTTACTCACTGAGATTCCTCCAAGATATATACAGGGGCTCTCCTGGCTCTTGGTGGAGGTTGATATTGTCCCATAGAAGATGGATGTATACTAACTTGCTATCTTGAGCAAGAGATGTCAAAGGAAGCTGAAAAACACAAGGGAAGGAAAAAATGTTTCAAAAACATTGGCAGAATTTTACTATTTCAAAAGCCTGCTCTTTTACTCATTTTGCAAACAAAAAAAAGTTTACTTTATTTATCCTGAATCCAACAAACAGGAACAGTTGGTGTCTTCTAGAGGAAAGTGCACTCAAGCAGAGCAAAGTCACAAGTACTGCAACATTTAATTGCCTTTTCTAGTTTAGCCTAATGTGTGAAGACTGTTCAGCTTTCTACAGATATCTGAAGAAAGTACGTATGAGTATGTATCTGAATATATATTTTGTGCACTAAACACATTTGTACTACTTGTCATGCCATGCCTTAGTATTTTCTGATATGATTTAAGACTTGGTATGCATGTCTATGTGTGGGTCTTCCCAACAAGAAGAAAGAATCTGTATTTACATTCAAATAGGAAACATTTATTTCCATTAGAAAATATATTGCACTCAAACAAATAGTTCCATAATTATGTTATAAAACTTAATGCCTCTGGAATCAATAATACGATAAAAATTAGTGGTTAAGAAAAATTTACCACTAGTGTGTCAATTCAAAGTACTAATTACAAGATACTATATTTGATCCTGTGGTTTTCACTGCTAATGTATTGCATTTTTCCAGTATACTTTAGATTTCATTAGTATTGGTCTTCAACTACATTTTTTGTAAAATTGTTCTTGATTCTAGGTTGTTTTTGTAAAAAAAAGATTGAGGGAATTTCAGAATTAAAATGCACGCAAGTAGATAGGAAAACAGTACTTTTTTGTGTGTGCATCATATACAAATACCTATTTAATTTGGTACTTAGACAAATCATATATGTTTCACAAAAACATCTGGTCCTTTAAAAATAGCAAAATACTCAAAAGACAGCATCCACTGCACATTCTTTTGTTCTATTCATACAGTAGTGAAACTCAGTGGAGTCAGAATAGCAAAAACTACTCCTGCAAAAGAACAAAAAGTACTAACCAATAATTTTATGTTTGTATACTGAAGTATGCAATCCACGCTATATGGATTACAGTGTATTGCAGTTTGCGAGTTCTCAACAGACAGATCTTCTTGTCTTCTTTATCTTCCTCTCTGGCTTTTTAAAAATTTGCATGCTGTTTTCACTCATCTTCTGTCAAGATTCTTTGTGGAAAACAAACCTATCTACTTGTATTATTAAAACCAGGAACCTAGATCCAAGCTACTCAGAAATTACTTATCCACTTTGTTTCTTGAACCAAACTCTCAAATTTAGCTTACTGCAATATCTGCAGTACTAATATGAGGAAGCCACCTACCTGCACTCCATTATTACAATGTTCAGATGTTAGAATGAGTCCAGGTAAGTTGCTAGGTAGATCCAATCGTTGGAAATACCAGACTAGGTTCCAGAAAATTATGGGATGTTGATTGATGAATTTGGATGTATGGATTACTTGCTCTCCCTCATTTTCCAACAGCGATTCAAGTTCTTTACGTAGTACCAAAGGGCTCAAGTAGGGTACAGATACAGCAAGAGGGTTAGGTCTTTTTATTAAAGGATCCTAAAAACAAAACCACATGCACAAAGGAAAAGTTGTTGGGTTTTTTTGTTTTTACAAAATCAAAGATTTTTCTTCCAGAAAGACTCTTCAGGATTAATTGTTCTGAAAATCCCCTACTGTACAGATATTTGGAAGAAGTATCTGGAAGTAGTCAACACACAGTAACTTTAGTAGCATCAGCAGTTTTGACTGTTGAGGTGTTTCTTAACTTTAAAGAACAAGCACCTAAGCTTTCTCTATTATGTGAAAAAGAGTAAACACTAATTTTTTATAACTTGTTTGTGACTGGGAAGTTTCAAGCTATCTAAGCCAGTACTAAGCCACTGTCGATGGAGACTGCAGAATAATGTCAGTAATCACAGCAGCCATGGAATTGAATCATGAGTTCACATGCTAAGACAACTTCTTTCCCATAAAAAGCACCATGAGAGATGAGAAACACTTTATTTCACAGTGAAGAGTAATTAATAGTCCCAATACAGCCTCTTGTCTTCTCCCATCCACTAACAGATAAGCCTAATAGAGGAGGGGGTCTAAGTAAAAGCTTTGAAAAGAAACAAACTTTCAGTCTGGCAACAGAATGTGTAGTCTGCTGTAGAAGTTGGAAAAAAATTGCAGCTTTAGAAAGACAAAGATCAGATTCATTCTGCTAGAAAGAACATCTCAAGTCAAGCAGCAACATTAGTACAACATACTGAAAAAACTATTCTAGATTAACTGAACTAAGATGATTTTATTTTTTTTTATCATAAGAACATGACAATGTGTTTGGCTGTTCCCATTGCCCAGATGGGTAAGAATTCTAGTAGTAGAACATTATTAAAATTCTAAGGTCACTGAATTCAATACTTTGCTGTCGACTGAATGTGCAGCTTCTAGACTTACCACAACTTCTTGCAAACTATTTGGAAGACTAACTGTTGAAATACCATGAGATGGTCTCTGAGAAAGATCAATGTTCTGCAGAGGACCTCCAACACTGTGGCTCCGAGTCAAGGACACGCCTCTTTTTGGTGGATTATTGGCAGATGTCTTCATGGTTCTAGGATCTTTACTCTGTTCTGACACATCACTGTTTGGAATTCAGAAGAGAATATATTAGAAAAAAACTATTCAGCATTACTATGTCAACAGGAAGGAAGCAGAGAACAATTGCCAACTAAGTATCCCAAACAAAGTTTCTCTATTAACAAGGAATCTTATTTGCCCAGTGAGCTCCACAGGTTAGAGAAAACAAAACAAAATGCCTGTCAGAACAGTATAACCATCCCTCCAGAAAAGCAGATAGGTATAACCTAAGATGTGAATCTGAAAGCACTGCAGTTCTGTATAAGGTACCGTTGGTCTGGTACAGCTTTACCTCGCTGAGAAAACCAGTGATGCACAGTGTGTTTGTCAACACACAATGATTACCTTGTTCTGCCTGTGCTCATTTTTACTTCCTCTTGTCTTTATGTTTACTTTATCTAAATTTCATAATCAGAGAAAAAATATTCTAGAAAACAATTTATAAGTTGTATGCCAAAATAATAATAAAAAAATTGTCAAACTCCCCTGACAAGATAATTTAAGCAAACTCCTGTTATGGGCTTGTCAAATTTAATCCATACAATCAAACTGCCTGCAGATCTGTGAATATTTATTTTGTGCCCCTTATTACATTATATCATTATTATAATTATTATTGACAACAAAATTCAAGTATAATATAGAAGAAAAAACATGAAGTGAAACTTCATGTGTCAGCTTTCAAATAACCTGCAAAGAGAGGGAAGACATTCATTTAGAGGTCACCTTCACTCCTAAATTTGACTTTAGTTAAAAATACATGACATCAAAGTTAAAAGCAATGCCACCTTTCATTTTTAGAGTATTAATCTTAACTACTGTCAAATCAATTTAAGTTTTAATAGTCTGACACAGGCATTAGCTCATTAGATCATGAGCACTGACACTCAAGAATTCCAAAATGAATGATTTAGAAAGCTATTACAACAAAATGTCAATAAATCCTAGAAGAAAGATCACAATTCATAGCAAGCAGCACTATTTCAGTTCTTCCCTCTTTTAACGTGACACATAAAACACATGCTCAGCACAGGTGCCGAGTGCTCGAAGAGCCTTCTCTCCAAAACAGTGTTCCAGTAAATGGACTCATTTGTGCCCATAATTGCAGTGTCCTTCTCATTAAATTCTAAATATGAGGAAAGGAGAAGCAATGCTCACACTTGTATGTGTCTTTAAAAGGTGAGTGTGTTGTAATAATACTGAGTAGAAGTTTTGCCTGTTACTCAATAGCAGGCTTATTTCTATAGTTGTATCCCCAAACCCCACTCAATACAAATTGATAAAAGCAAGCTTAAAGCACGCACACAGAATGGGAGGAACAGAAAATCATCAAATTACAATTGTATTTCTCCACCATATCAGATGCATAAGCCATGCTTCACTTTAGAAGTAGAGGAGCAATACTGGGAGCGTTAATACATTTTGGACACAATTAACAACCCTGTTTTACCTACCTCTGCTCAGCTGCAGAGCTAGTTTCTTCAGCTATGGTGTGGCTGGACTGGGGTTGATCTGGAAAACTGATCAAGTCAGCAACATCTGGACTGGACAACAGTTTCTGCTCCACAGGATCCGTGCTTAATGGAAGGGTACCACTCTGTAAACTATCTCCTGAGGTACTATGCTTCAGGAAAAAGCTGAGTTACAACATGAACGAGATGGGAGAGAAATACAAACATTAAGATGTAAACACGTCGCAAGTATTTTTTATTAATTTACACTTTGTCAAAAAGCAACAAAAATAAGGAAACACAACATTAAGAAGCTTGAAAATGGCACACAAACTTCATCCTACTCTCTCTCCTGTAACTTAGGTAGGCAGAATAAATGAACACAAACACAGATTTGATCTGCAAAATACAAAACCCTACGCTGGATGTAGGTCATTACAAGTGATCTTTGTTTGTTGTAGTTCCCAATCAGCAGCAATATATCAGCAACTGATACATCACTGGAAATGGTTGTTATTGTAATGCAGCGTTACAGACTGTAAGACTACATACCATTATAGGCACAAGATAACAGGAAAGCATTGTAAGAACCCAACTACTGAGGTCTCAAACTTTGTGCAGTGATAAGATCTGGACACAGAATAAGCAAGGCCTCCCTGCAGGAAAGAGGTGTTGATGGCTTTGAACTGTCCTCAATGGCTCTGCCATCCTCCCCTGGCTCCTTGCAGATAAATTAACAATAGGAAGAGATAAGTTTTGGGTAGGCAGGACCCTATCTACTCCCAAAGTTAATTTGTTCTGCTAGCCACTGAGACCGCACCAAGGGGAGGTCTACAGTGGAACCGCACCAGAAGCAGCTCATGCAAATTATCACCTCCATCACTGCTTCCTATGGAAATTGGGGATGCCACCCATATCCCAAGTGTATAGACAATAAAATACTGGTCTGTGTACACCCACCACCAAAGAACTCAAGATCTGGATTGATCCTGTGAGACATTGCTGGATCCAAGTGTGGTGAGCGAGATCTTTCTAACTCTCTCTTCCCAGTCTTTCCCTTTCCTCCTCTTTCTACTCACTTTTCCTTTCCTCTCCTTGATACGTAGTTATGCCTTAAAGTAATTAATAAGAAAATAATCTTTATTGCCAAAACACCTTTATCCACACCTTTTATTGATTGTTCTTGAGGAAAACCCAATTAATTGTTTTTGTATTGTTCCTCCGAGTCCTTGTCATGACTCTTTCAGGGGATCATAACGATTCACCTCCATCGTCCTCCACTGAGTGGGACAAGTCATGTGTCCTTGCTTCACTAAGGTTTTTTAAGTACACATACTACAGATGTTCACTCAGCATTAGAAAACACTAATGGAAGCTCTGTTTCACAGCACAACAACCCCTACAGAGAAAAGTCCATTTAAAACTACCTTAAAGTAAGTTCCAGCCTTCCCAATGAAAGTAAGAGAGGTAAAAGTAGTAAGCAGAGAAGCTTAAACTGGAAAACTACTGGAGAAACAATAAGCTGGAGCATCTGTAACCAAAAGCTGTTAGTAAGTTTTAACAGCTCTAGAGAAGTTCTTTGCTGACAGATTTAAAACCTGCTTCATATGCTTATAAAAGGTTTCATTAGCTTTGTTTTCAGAACTAAACAAAATGAATACTGACTTACACCTTCTGCACAGCTATGCTTGCAAAGACAATACGACAACACAAAGCGGTAAAAAGGCAACCAGTTCTTTGCTTTTTGGCTGTTTTACAATGAAACTCTATAGTTCACAGCACTTATAATTTCCTCAGTACAATCATGACCACCAAACAGGCAGTGACATCCTTGTGAGTATCTAGACAAAAATTCTGGGAGATGTAACTAAGATCCTTCTGTGAAAAAATATAGCCATGTACAAGCGCAAAGGCAGAGAGTATCTATGAAACCCACTAACCTTGCAGAGCCACGTAGGTCTTTAAATTCAACATTAAGTAAGGGTAGGAAGGTACTTTTACAGAAAGGACAGGTAGTGTTTAAGTTTGAATCATCTGCTGTCCATCCAGCCATAATTTCTTCATCATAAACCAAAGCACCACAAGCTCTACATTGAGAGCAGCTTGACATCAATACCTAGAACACCAAAGAATTATTATTTTTAGTCTTGTTTCAGGGTTATTTTATAATTGGCTTTATAGGCTTATTATCCATAGCATTTTAACAAGCATCTGGATGCCAGCTGGGAGGCATGAGTTCATCATTACTTACTCACCATACTCAAAGTTATCTTGTCCACTTTTACCTATGAAATGTGAATACTAATAATTAATTTTTTGTCAGGTATTTTGAGACTTGTAGGAAGCATTACCCTGAAATGCTACTAAACATTCACAAATGCCCACTCCTATGAAGCCTTCAGCATATACAAATTATTTTGAATTCTGTAAGTAAATACATGTCTACTTCTCAAAAAAAAAACCAAACAGCAAAACAAATAAAAAACCGAAAAACATGCAAACCCCCTAACCAACCAAGCACAAAAGAAACCTTTATAGTGGTGTGGTGGGTTAACCTTGCCTGGCTGCCAGGTGCCAACTAAGCCGCTCTTATCACTCCCCTTCCTCAACTGGACAGGGGAAGACAGGCTCATGGGTCAAGATAAGGATAGGGATATCATTCAGCACTTGCTGTCATAGGCAAAACAGACTTGAATTGGGGAAAAAGCCCCTAATTTAATTTATTACCAATCAAATAAAAGTAGGATAGTGAGAAATAAACCCAAATCTTAAAATATCTTCCCCTTCCTTCTTCACAGGCTCAAATTCACTCCTAACTTCTCCACCTTATGCCCCTGAATGGTGCAAAGGGATGGGGAAAGGAGGTTGCAGTCAGTTCATCACGTGTTGTCTCTACCACTCCTTCTTCCTCACTCCCTCCCCCTGCTTCAGTGTGGCAACCCACCCATGGGAGACAGTCCTCCATGAATTTCTGAAATGTGGGTCATTCCCACAGGCTGTAGAGTTCACAAGCTGCACCAACATGGGTATTTTCCACAAGGTGCAGTCCTTCAAGAACAGACTGCTCCAGCCTGGGTCCCCCGTGGATTCACAAATGCTGACAGAAAATCTGCTCCAGTGTGAGATCTTCTCCAGGGGATCACAGAATAGTTTAGGCTGGATAAGACCTTTAAGATCATCGAGTCCAACCACTAACCTAACTCTACCAAGCCCATTGCTAAACCATGTTTATGAACACTGTATCTACATACCTTTTAAACATGTCCAGGGATGATGACTCAACAACTTCCCTGAGCAGTCTGTTCCAATGCCTGATATCCATTTCAGCAAAGACAGTTTTTCCTAATATCCAATCTAAAACTTCACTAGTGCAACCTGAGGCTAATTCCTCTTGTACTATCACTTGTTCATCATGAACAGAAATCGGCACCCATCTCACTACAACTTCCTTTCAGTTAGTTGTACAGACCTATAATGTTTCCCCTCGGCCTCCTTTTCTTCAGACAAAACAACCCCAGCTCCCTCAGTTACTCCCTATGAGACTTCGGCTCTAGAGCCTTCACCAGCTTCATTGCCCTTCCCTGGACCTGCTCCAGCCCCTCAAAATCCTTCTTAGGGTGAGGGGCCCAAAACTGACCATAGTACTTGAGGTGAGGCCTCATCAGCTCTGAGTACAAGGTGGCCATCGCTGCCCTAGTCCTGCTGGCCACACTATTTCTGGTACAAACCAGGATGCCATTGGCCTTCTTGGTCACCCAGGCACACTGCTGGCTCAAATTTAGCCAGCTGACAATCAGTACTGCCCTGGTACCTTTCTGCCAGGCAGCTTTCCAGACACTTGTCCCCAGGCCTGTAGCATTATGTGGGGTTGCCGTGACCCATGTGCAGAACCTGTCTCTTCACCTTGCTGAAACTCATACCATCATTCCTGGCCCATTGATCCAGCCTGTTCAGGTCCCTCTGTGGATTTCTAGTCTCAAAAAGATCAACACTTCTGCCCAACCTGGTGTCATCTGCAAACTTACTGAGGGTACAGTCTATCTCCTCATCAAGATCACTGATGGACTCATAACTTCCTTCAGGAGCATCCACCTGCTCTGGCATGGAGTCCTTCACAGGATGCAGGTGGGTGTCTGCTCCACCACGGGCCTCCATGGGCTGCTGGAGGAAAACCTACTTGACTGTTGTCTTCACCATGGGCTTCAGGGGAATCCCTGCTCCAATGCCTGTAGCACCTCTTCCCCCTCCTTCTTCACTGCTCTTGGTGTCTGCTGGGATGTTTCTCTCACATTCTCGCTCTTCTCCTTCAACTGCTGTTGCACAGCAGATTTTTCTCCTCTGCTTAAATATGTTATCAGAGTTGTTACCACTGTCACTGATTGCCTCAGCCTTGGCCAGTGATGTGTCCATCCCAAAGCCAGCTGAAACTGTTGGTTTTTACCTAATAAAAGTCCCATCACTAAACTAGATTGAGGACTGGAGAAAAGATGTTAAATATTAATCCTGTACTAGCTGAAGAATGGTCTACAATAATTATTTTTTAGCCTGCCTCTTACTTCATTGTTTCAACCTCACAGGAAACAAAACCAAAAAAACTACCACTAAACACAAACTAAAATATATTTTAGAGCCAATACATATTAGGTATTTGCCAAACAGCAACATTTTCCTTTTACTATGCTATGCACCTTATATAATGCAAAGGTTTGGTAAGCCTAGCACTCCAGAAGATCAAACATAAAAGAAAATCATATGGGATCTAGCAAAATAACACTACAGATGAAAGAAAAGTGAACAAGGCAGAGATGTAGGCAATAGTCACTGTACTTGAAGTTTGAAAGCATCTACAAGCAATAAGAAAAAGAGAGGCATATTAAATCATTACTGTGCCAGGTTTGGCTGGGACAGACCTGATTTTTTTCATAGCAGCCTTTATGCTGCTGTGTTTCAGACTGGTGAACAACTCATGTTAGTAACACACCAGTGTTTTAACTATTGCTGAACAGTGTCTTATATACCATCATGGCTTTTTCTCTCTCATTGTGTCCCCAACCCAGGGAGGAGACTGGGCGTGGACAAGAGGTTGGGAGGGGACACAGCCAGGGCAGCTTACCTCAGCTGCCTGAAGAGATGCTATACAGCATTACGCTTAGTGATAAAACTGCGTGTGTCAGGGGATAGTTTTTCCAAGATAATTGTTGCTTGGAAAATCATGGTGCTGACTGAATTTTGCATCACTTGGTTTTCGTTGCCCTTCTCTTGTTTTGTTTGTTGATTTTTTTAAATTTATTTATCCCCCACCCCCCAGTTTACTTGTTAAACTGTCTTTATCTAGACCTTCAAGTTTATTTACTCACTTCTGACCTTATGATTCTCTCCCCCATCCTGATGAGGGGTGAGTAAGCAAGTGCATGGGTGAGGGCTTTGCTGCTGGCTATGGTCAACCCGTTACAATTATTTAGTAACAACACAATTTTCAAAACCAGTAAAACACAAAGCTTCAAAGGCAAAAAAAAAAAAAATAATAAAAATCTTGTTTCCTCTCTAATTTCTGTCTCACTTCAAGTTTTGACCCTTCCCTCACTTGTCTCTTCTCTATATATATGAGAAATACATAAAATAATTTAACACATTTTTATAAAGCTACCTTCGTGCTTTGGGATAAAAGTATCAAGCATCTTTGCGGCAGAAATAGGGAAAAAATGTTTTGAAAAATCCAACTACAGTCCAATAAAACAGGTAATTAATGCATACAGTAATAGTGAATAATTATACCTTTCATCTATGAGTTTATTAATCTTACCTCCATTGCATAGTTCTGGAAAATGCTGGATAAACTGGTATTATGTGAAGAGCTGTGCTCTGACTTTTCAGAATCTAGAACTTTCATACTTCTTGGAAATGAAACTTCACCTGCACAGAAAGAGTCATATGGGTCTTTTATTCAAGGGAAGAGCAATTCATTAATTTAAAAAAAAAAAAAATTGACTAAAGCACAAACTC
>JANVCC010010406.1:20309452-20321251 GCA_025345505.1 Todiramphus chloris collaris | reverse complement strand
TTATTGATTTTGTTTTTTTTTTTTTTAACATATCACAGATATGTTAAACAAAAAAAAACTCAGTAAATAAAATCTGAAAATACAAAGAAAGAATTAAGAATGGCAAAGAGTGGGAAGATTGTTCAATATATACACTCTAAGAAATGATTCAAGACTTCTTGAATGATACAACTGTATGTAAATAGCAAACAGAAGGACAGTACCAGGCAAAACACATAATAACAAATAGGCCATTACTGTGCTTAATATCTCCCTGACTAACATTGGAGTAAATCAAACAATCTTCCTTTGGTAAGGCTGGGCTTTAGGGTTATGAGAGCTTTGCCCAGGAGAAGGGGAAAAGGTGTTGCAATATATTTACCAGAAGAAAACAGCTGGAATCAGTTTTAGGAAGCAAAACTATCAGCATTACTTCCTCTGACAAGCCCAGTCAAACCCTCCTATTCAAAAAAATCACTACCAGGGTTCCCTTGTCACAAAGAAGGCTCCTCTGCTTCTTCAGCTGAAGTTCATGTTTGTGAAAAAAGTTTATATATCCTGTTGATGGCTGCCACTCTTATAAATACTTCTTACAACTCTCCTAACTGGAACTATACAGTATTTCACCAAGATTTTGCTAGACAGAGCGAGCTTATGTCTAGTCTTTCCAGAGGAAGATGGACTTAGAAAATTTGCATGATTAAAGTATTAAAAAGAGAGCTAAACCAAAGCCACAGCTGGTTCAGCAACACATCTTTCTTTTCTAAAAATAAGAATCAAATCTAACTGGATCAAATCTGAACTGAAACATTATATTTACTTCAGCTGGCTTTAGAACTGGGCTAGGGGGGTGGTAGTCTGTAATTTAGCAATAGGCATATATTCATCAATTATTTACCTTCACAAATTCATATCAAGGTATAGTCCAATACCTCCTATTCCACAGTAATGCTGAGACATTTTTTTTTGTGTGCTGCTTTATTTTTTTTTGTGTGCTTGGGACTGTTGGGTTGGTTTGTTTGATTTTGTTTTCCTTCCTCTCCCAAAAAAAAAAGATCTGCCTCTGTTTGTTATGCAACTATTTACAGTTCTTGAATACTTCTCTGCTTTTCTGTATTACATCTTTCAAGAACTTTCAAGGTATTATGACTTTATGTGAATGAACAGGTATTCCTGGCTGTAAGTAGTTAGGAATCTTCCAATCACTTACACATAGGAAGTATTTTTACAGTTAAATCCCTGTATTTTGAATCAACCCTTTACACTTTCAAAAGAGAGAATCATTACCTATGTGCTACTGCAAGAGAAGAGTGTAGAACGGAAGTACAAATTTGCTTGTACTTAAGGGCTTGAAATAATTTCAGTTTACCACAGCTTCCCTCCACTGTTATGAATTATTTCACTCATAATAGTTTTCCCTGTTCACTATATTATAAGCGAGTTATGAGGGGGGAAACTGTTAGACAAACAGAATCTCACCTGCACTGCAATGCTGTCTTCCTGCATCTCCACTGCTACTGCTGCTGCCAAGACTAGTTGTGCTTTGTGCAAGCTCATTCGTAATCAGCCCTGGGACTCCAGTTCTTGATGACAGATTATCTCCTAAAATATTATCTTCAAAACCCGCAGGGAAGTTAAAGTCTGGTTGATTGCTTTCTTCCTTTAATACAAGAAGAACAAAATCAGCATACTTTCAGATACATTACTTGACATCCACCTTTATCCTAATAATTAAAGAAGCAGATTAAAATGAATTCCTGATGTAAAAACATCTATTGGATACACAGTAAATCTACACAGCCCTCAAAAAAGCAAATATTGGACAAACCAGAAGGATACTGAAAAAAATGAAAGACTTTAGGAGTGAAAATACTCATCTGAGTATGAAACAAAGCAACAGGGATATCAACTTCTTCATTACAGAGAAACAGAAAATATAAAGTGGAAATTGTGATTTGGCAGATGCTTCACAAAGTGAAGAACTATTAGAAAAAAAGTCCAAGTTTAAGTCTTATTTTCAGAATGAAACATACCAGCTGATGTGATGCAGCAATAACACAGTCACCAGGATACAGAATGTGACAAAGTATAGTAAGCAGGATATTAAAAAAAGGGAGGTCACAGAAATAAATAAGTAGGTAACAGGAAGACCTAGGTCACTGGATAAAAAACTCAGTGGAAAAAAAGCAAACCCATGAGTTTTCATTGTCATGGGCAAAATCTGTTTATAAAAATAAAATTTAAAAAGAGGTAAGACTGCTATCTTACCCTTTCCCACTTCTATGGAAGTTGGGGAAAGGAGGGAGAATTTGAAAAAGGAAACAAGAATCTGTCTTAACAGCCTGAACAGTGGAGACAAAAGATCCTTAAAGCCAAAAGCCAGATTGAGGGGTTACCTGGATCAAGCAGAGGCCTTTCTAAGGCAGAAAACTATGTCTGGAGGCACAATAACAAGACATGTATGGAAAGGGGGAAGTTATAATATTCATCCCTCCATCCCCTCTTTCACTCAAGTCATACTCTGAAGTCTGTTAATCAAGTGTGCTCACACAAGAACCATAACATTTAGTTTCCAAATTCCTGACAAGTGAATTTACTAAATCTCAGGCTGTACTTTACTATTTTCAACTTTAATCTTCACTAACCTGACTTCTTCTGCTTCTGATTTATTTTCACAACCTTTTCTTAATTAAAAAAAAAAGATGTAGTATGATATCATTTAAGATGATATAATTTGGTTCTTACTAGGGTGTCTTAGTGCAGTTTCTTTAAGTATATAAAAAAAAAAGGGGAGGGGAGGAATGTTGAGAACAAAAAGTCAAAGCTTAGATTTACTGCATCAAGAACATTTAATTTGCTTTCATCTGAAAAGTGGTTTTTTTAACAACATAAATTCCACCATACACAAAACACATTTTTTATTAACTAATAAAAGCCAATATTTAATAAAATACCATAGCATTAACTCATCTTCTGGACACAGAAGTTACCCCTCTAGCTTTATCTCCCCAAATTTTTCATATCAAAAAACACTTGCCTCATCATCTGAGTAACTATATGCTGAAGTTACAACTCCCCACATCTTACTGGCAACATTGGCAGCCTGCTTCATGCCTGACTTCAGAACATCAATTTTTGGTCCAGACAGTATATTGTCTAACTTCAGATTGGATAAAGTTGTTACAACAGATCCTAATGAGCCATGTGGAGAAGAACGACCTAGTCCTGTCAAAGATGAAGACCGCTCCTTTTGAACTCGTGGATGGGTTTGTTGCTTTGGTCGTCCAGTGAACGTTTTGGATCTGGAGACAGAAGGACTTCTCCGATTTTCATAAGACTTGGGGGACGGAAGGACAGGATCCAAAGGCAGGCTTGATCTCCTTTCTTGGGAGTGACCAAGTGTACCAGAGGCTTCTGCTTCCCTGTCTGGTTTGTGCAGTTCCATACTAGGAAACTTGTTACCCAGTGGGTTTTTCAGATTCATATAGCTCTCTATTTCATCTGCCAAATTACGTGCTGCAACTGGTGACATCAACTTTTCCTCAGGTTCTGGATGCCTTGGTTGTGTGCTGTCAGTAGCCAGCAAAGACAAAGGGTCCAAGCCTATTTCAACATCTTCCCTTTCAATAGGCTTAACCACTCCATAAAAGCTATTCCTTTTAGTAGTTTCATCTTTGGATTCTGGTTTCTGGTTTTTGGACTCAGCTAGCTGTTCAAGGTTCATGTCTTCCACTGTGGTCATGTTTTCATCTCTTCCATTCTCAAGATGCTCCTGCCCTTCCCCAGGTTCTTCTAGCACTGGTGAAGCCCTATGCTCCAACTCCCAGTCACACTCAGGCACACAACTCCAAGTGCTGCTTGTGTCAGAAACCTGCTGGTCAACAATACTTTCAAAGCTGTGGGATTTATTCATATGACAGGGTGACGTTTTGACCCCAGATAAAGCTGCTGTTAGGATCTTAGCATCTGCTCCCATCATTATTGCTATTTCTTTAGAATGCAAATCCAGGCTGCCTTTTTTCATCAGCATTCCTGCTCTGCTTTCACTGCTGAAACTGCAACTTCTCTCTGAAAACAGTTTTTGCCTCTTCTGTCCTTTTTCACTTGTTTTCTTAGGAGAAACTTCACCAAACACTACATCTTCAATTGAATCCTGAGTTATGAACAGAGGGCTAGAACCAGTTTCTAAAAGAGAAAAGACTTTAATATGGTATCCATAGCCAGCAAAAATGTTTATTTCCTGAAATTATGTGAAATCTCCTTACTGGTGAGAAGACTGGGAGCACAACAATTACAAGTTATCCATTAAGAAGGTACATTAGCATTAACAAGTTATTTTACTGGCTGCAAAGCCATCCTACAGATCAAAGTCATGTACTCTTTGACTCCTTGAAGTCAAAGCCTTTTGACTTCAATGTCTTTTCCCTGTGCCAACAGCCAGCAGAAAGTAGGTACTACATCCATGAACTAAAGGAAAGTACAATTATAAGTAAAGTTTGATCATTTTTTTTCCTTCCAGAGCTATATTCACAGATCTATACAGCAAACTCTATAGTTCATTCTGATTCTGAAAAAATATATCATGCATGCCTGAACAACACAAAAGCATTACTTTGCTTATGGCACAGACATATTTAGAAAAGGCTAATTAAATTTAGCATGTGGAAGATATATAAATATTCCCATTTCCTCAGGGAAACCAGTAATATTTATTTCGTAGAAAGCTGTGTTAGCTAACCTCCATTCAGTATGGGAATTCTACTATATTAGGATCCCAACAGAGGACCCAATAGACCATATCCACTGCTGGAAGGTATTTGAGTCTCACATTGATGCTGCTTATTGACCAGTCAGCAGCTCTTATTACTTGACAGAAAGGTTCTGGGCAACTTCTGACTTGAGACTTAATTCTTTGCTCTCAAACTGTGCTGAAGTTGGACTATGTTGCCTTAGTCAAAGGCAGACACAAAGGCAGAAAAAAAAAGAAACCCAAGATTTGGCTTTTATATATCCATAAATCTTCCCCATGATCTGTAAACAAAGACAACAAGCATTGTTCCAAGTTAGACATTGTCAATGTAAGCCACAGGAATAAAGAGACTTTTCCAAGGTCACCAAGGTTTAGGTGGCACAATCAAGAGTGGAGACCCTTGGTTTAGTGAAGTCTCTTGTTTTTCTAGGATATTACTGAAGCACTCTCAGTGCAGGACAGGGAAAATGTTGATTTCAACCTACTCAAAACTTATTTTCAACCTTAGAATCCACAGGTTCCTTCTAAGCCATATGCAAAGCGTAATGGTGGAAAGCAAATGTTGTGTGAGATATCTGTACATTGCATTTTTTTTTTTTTTTTTTTCATAGCATGAACAACAAGATTAGGACATTAGCAAGCTCTGTTTCACCCAGCAACTCACCACCACTGCTTTTCCTTCCACTGCTATCAAAAATGCCAGATGGAACTTTCACAATACTGTTACCCCAAGGAGGTGGGTCTGTTGGACTGGGAGTTTCTATATTCATCTGTTGCTTTTCACCAGATTTTTCAGTACAAGCCTCTACAAGAAACAGAACATGAACTTTAGTCAATTTAACTAAATAATTTCATTTGCACTGTTATGGACAATACGAGCTCAAACACTGTTCCCTAATGTAATTACCACCTAAAGGGTCAGTTCTACTTGGTACTGAGCATTTCCTAGAAATAATATGCAGAGAGTGCTTAGCTGTTCACAAGGTTAGAGCATATGAAAATTTCGTCCCTTTTTATTTTTTCATATAACCAAAGTAGAACAATAACAGCAGTTCTAAGATTTTAATGTAGCGCTGTTTGTCTAATGACAGCTTTAGAAACCCAAACTCTCATTAAAGATCTAGTTAACATAGATATGAAATAGATTCAGTAATGAGGAAGACAAAACACAAAAAAACTAATTGCAAAATCTGAACAGAAGGCAGAAGATGACCATATTGTCTACAGATGGGAAGAGTTTGTAGGAAGAAGTAGTGTCTTCTATTAGGTCAAGTGGTAGAGCTAAAAAAAATGGTCAAGTTTTCAAATACACAAGTGAGAGGAACAGCATTTAAAATATTGTGTGCCCCAGCACTCGCACAATTTTTCCATCTATGTTAAATAAATGTCTAAAAAAAGACTATTTCTACCTATATGTATTTCACTGCTATTATCTAGAGCACAGAAGTAGCCCAGCAGATTTCATACAGTCGTATTTTAACCTTGGCAACATCATGAATTCAACACATTAAGTATTTAGAGTAGTCTTAATGCATGAAGTAGATTTATTACAAAAAGCCTTCATCAGTGTAAATATGCATACTTAACCTCCTATTAGGTCTTCAACTTTAGAAGAAATATCTTTCATAACTTGTGTTTCAGGTGCATGAAGACTATTCTCATCATCTCTTAAAAGTTCATCCCTTGATCTGTAGCCCTGGTCTGACTCACCACCTGTTTGAAGGAATACAAACAACATGCCTCAGATTTTTTTTTTTTATTTCCTATGTTTGTTTCTCAGTAAGAAAATATAAGAACTAAAATTTATGTGGTTTTCATTTTGTTTTGCCAAAAAAGTTCATAGTAAGAATACTAAAAACGCCTAATCTGTGCACAGGTCTATTTGGTGATGGTGACAGCAGACATTATTAGGCTGTAAAATCCAAACGCACTTCTTTAATTATTATATTAAACACAAGTTATTCCCACAGGTTCACTACAGCGAGTAACTGCATCTAATGCACTATCTCCTCCCAATCCTTTCCATTGTCATTAGCATGAAATATTCCATTACTGGGCAAGCTAAATTCTCAAACACATCTACAAAAGAAATTCAGACAAGCACAACAGTCACTGAGCAAGCTTCTAAAAATGCATACATCCCTGGAAAGTAATGCACTATAAACTGTGCTACCTCTTTGTGCTATAGTACGAAGTATAAAACATAATAGGGGGAAGAAAAAAAAAAAAGAAGAAGTACAAATCTAAACATTCTTTCAAGTCTGTTCTTCCACAATACCAGTTAAACTTGACAGCTGTAACTCATTTTTAATAAATGAATAATAATTTAAAAAATTCCTTCAAGAAAATCCAACGCAACAAACCAAAAAAAGAAAATCCTTTATAGTAGTCCGAAAAGTCTACCCCAGGAAACAATCCACAAAGACACTCTTTTCTGTTATTTTTAACTGAAGTGTTGCTGCATACGCAAAAGTAGAAAACTACTATATGGGACATATCCCACAGCAATACATTAAACAGGTTTATTTATATGCCTTAGAGTACTAGAATACATGACAGTATTTAAAATATCGAAGTGTAAGTAAGATATCGAGTACGAAAGGTATTAGGAAGCTCCATAAAACCTGAATGACAGACATAGTTTACCTACAATATATATTGCTGTTTATGTTATTAATCTGTTTATTTTACCAACAAAGAGCAAACATGTAAAAAAGAATTAAATTTAAAAGTTTGACCAGACATCAATTACTACATTTAGCTACTATATTAAAGAGCTTTTCTATATAAAAGTAATTTCTGACATTCTTCAGTCTCTATCATCATTCCAATAATGTTAGTATCCCTGTTTTGCACAGAAGTGAAAACACCCTATCAATAAACGGGTGAATTACCTGCAGAAGTAACATTCAAGGGTAGAAATAATGTACCCGTGCATCCAAGGCTTCACACCATGTAAGTCTGCACCCCACACCGTGATAGCCAAGGACAAATGTGGCAGCCAAGAGACAGCAAAGAGCAAAAAGCAGAGCAACAAAGAGCAGAGAGAGAAGGGAAGTTCAGTAATGTAGGCAAGCATATCAGACGAAGCACAGGAATCAGACTCAAAATTCTCTTTACAGAAGGGCTCAAGATATTAAAAACATGAAGAGCGTGCAAGAACCATTTGTACATTAATTTTCAAAGTACACACAGAAAGAAAGTTTAGTTGAGACTGTGCACAGGTAGAATGCAATCAATACTAAAGCAGATACAAAGAACCATGAATTTTGTCCTCCCATCTGAAGTGATAAATGTCCTATACACCCTTTTTACTCTGGTTTGTCTGGGAGAGCACACAACAACATTTAAGGCAGTTTTTCTCCAGCTTATCACCTGTCTTTCCATTCCAAAGGTGTCTCAAAGACTGTATGGCAAGCTTCTAATAACTTCTATATTTATTTCCAAGTTTAGCAACTATTAAGAAGCTTGAACATGGCCTCTAAAAGCATAGTTTACTATAAGCAAACACAGCATACTAATTCCAGGAATGCTAATTAGGCCCTTCTAGATTACCACCAAGGAGTAACATTTTAAAGTGTCAGCTGCTATTCACTTCAGCAACTTTCACTCCTTCCCTTTAATGCAGAGAAAGGTTTTACTCACACAGACTACCACTGCTATGAATAAATGACAATATGCAAAAACTGAACACACTCGTACCTCAGAGCCTTTGTACCTTTTCTCGAGATTAGTACAAAAAGAAAGGTTCATGAAACCACAGCAAGACATTTATTTTAACATAACAGTACTTTTGCTGTGGTTCACTCTAAAGAAGCAGCAAGATCTGCAGTAAAGGAGTAATATTCAACAACAGCATATTTTTTTATAAATATATTTTTTACATAGTTTCACTCCACACTTCATTCTCTACAGTCTCAAGAGGGGAAGATGGTGGTTTTGGAGGGGAAATCAACAGAAAACTAGAGAATGGAGCTTTTTGTGGGACTGTTAGTAGTGAAACCCAGCAGAATCTAGTACCTGTGCTAGAGTGATTATCAATGGAATCAAGCCTGACTAAGTCACTGACGAAGAGAGAGTGCTCCCCACTGTTAGCATCATTAGAACTATCCACGCTACCATGGCTCACCATGTCCCCATCACTTCCACCCGTGGTACTCCGCAGGGCTAAAGACATGAACGAGAGCTGGTTAGTAAGAGAGGATTTAACTTTTCAGGTTTTTAAACAAATCTAACCGCTTCAGACAACAGTAAACACTTTTGCTTACATATGTAAAATGAGAACATGAAATGCTAGCAACACAATTCAGACATTAATTCTTCAGTGTGTGAAAGACATTCTAAGACTGTTTCAAGCATCAAGTTGGCAAGTACCGATTTTTACACACTGAAGATTTACACTTGTAAAAGCCACAATGTTAGCTGCAATCTACTAGAAAACAATGCTTTTCTTCGGCAGAAATAAATCCATTTCAACTAACTGATTACCTGGTATCACAGGTACTTGTGGGCTCTGCGTCGATTTCTTTAAGCACTGTCTAAATTGTGCTGTGCCACGAACTACATTTCGTACCTTTGTCCACAGGAATATGCCACTGCGGTTACTGCTAGGCCAAGGAGACTCTAAAACTGCCTACAGAAAGAGACATTGTGATAACAAGAACAGTAAGAAAGTTACACTAAGAAACACAGAGAAGCTTTTTCTTCCATACTCAAAAAAGGCATTTCCTATCAATCATGTGAAGAACAACAAATATTTGAGTTTTAACAAGCTGTTCCCTTTCATGAGCTGTTCCCTTTTATCCCACAGGTCTGGATACAAGAGCTGAGCAACAACCAACAATGGATCAAGATTTCTTTAAGTAAATAAGGCAGGGTTTGCTCTTATTTATATATTTTGGTACAACAAAAGAGCAGCACCTCTTTTACTGTTACTTTAAATAGTTGACTAAGAAGATGCATCAGCATATTACAGGAACTCAGAAGCAAGGAAAAGAGGGGGAGACTACTTCAACTAGCCTAATTCTAGTCTTTATCCATCTTGGATACTGCTACCTTAAAGGATAAATCTAGGAACAGTTAGTTTTGACATGGAAGCACTAGACAGATTCTAAATCTTGGAAATGGAAACACTGTAAATGAGTATTTCAGCAGAATTTTTGGTTACCCAAACAACAAAGGAATGTAAACTTAACAGTGCAAATCCATACAGTGTGATTCAGTGAATGATAAGCATGTCCAAAATGACTGCTTGCTCAACAAAATCAGCAAATGCAAGTGAAAAGATGTAAGAAACAAGTTTCAAAAGACACCACAAGACAAGGGGAGTGATAAAAGCAAGAGAGGCACTGAAACAGTATTCCTCTTCAAGACTTCTCTTACCTTATTGTAATAACCATAGGTGATGGCATTTGGCTGTATTCCAGCATTCTTCATTTCAAAGAGGACTCTCACAGCCTGAACAGGCTGACCCCATAGTCCACAAAGCTGCATTACAACTCTGTAGCAGACCTGGCAACATAAAGAAACATATAAATGGACTGATGACAAGGATTTTCACACAGCTTAAGCTCTTCCCTGATTACCAACTTTTACACGTATAAAAGGGGAAGACATGCAAGAACTGCAACTCTGTACCTAACACTTAACAGTCTGAAGAGGGAGCACAAATTAAACAGGAAATCACACGAGCTGAAATAACATCAGTAGTCACAATGTAGAGAGTGCTGAATTTTTTCCACTCAGCTCTTCTGTTTGCGAAATAAAGGAGGGAAGGAAACACCCATGCAAAAAGCAGGATAACTTGCTGCTGTGTGCCTGCAGATACTACTGAAAAAACAGTATGCTGCACACAAACCCATTATCCCTTCAGTACAATAAGGCTGCAAAGCATTAATTCAAAGTGCATTTAAAAGACAGGGATACTCAAGAACTTCCTTTTTTAAAAAGTCTGTGAGAAGACTAGCAATACTAAGTTTACCCATCCGACACCATGCTGGTGATAAAAAAGGAAATTAATTTCCAGTTACCCTAATTAAGTAGATTTCTGTGAGATCATTTCAAGGTGGCTTTAAAACAGGTCAAACTGTAAGTATGCTTAACCTGGTGGTGGAGCACACTATACTCGCGCCTTGTCTTCTATTCTGTGTTTATGGTAGGATTGTTTTATTCACACTTGCCTCATCTAATGGTTCCACATCAGTTTTCCTCATCTTAATCAGAACATCGTAAGCCTGCTGCAGTGCTTTGACCTTGGTATGTGCAACTCTGATGTAGGCTGGCAGACAAATAAACCATAGGCTGTAACTATGACTGAAGAGACACTTAGCCCACTGTGGGGGGCTTACGTAATACTTCTTGGCTAATTTATGGGCTGTTTTTATTTCCTGTAGGGATGAAACAAAACAAAAAAACAGACTAAAGATGTAATATCCTGAATCTAGAAGCCATTATTAACTCAGAAACTGGCTTCTTAAAAGTAAGCATTTAATAATGGACAAACACTCAACTGAAGCTCCTTTCTTACTAGTCTCTTACTAAAGCTCTCTGCAAGGCAAAACTAGCATCAGAATGAATCCCCTTTTTCTTTCCTTCCCCATTCAAGCATTAATATTAATTTCCTTTTGTTTTATACTACAATATATCTGAATATACTACAAAATTATATACTACAAAAATACTGATACTACAAAATATCTGAAGCTTAAAAATGGATTTGACTATAAACTAATCTCAGATGCTATTTTATTTGTTGCCTTCTGTTTCTTTCGCAAGTGTTAATCCTCAACAGTTACAAAGACTTAACCTCTAATGACATTAACATTCATATCTTTCAGTGTTCACACAGTAATTACAGTAAGACTCATCTGACCTGTTTTGTCCTCTTTGCCATAAGTGCTGGACTATTTGAAATGCTGCTTCCAGCTGGGTGTCTGCTGAAGGAGAGCTTGAGCTCCTGTGGCCTGTCAAAGAGCTTGAAATCTAGTCGGGGGAAGTTTTTATAGCTATAGAGATGATTAAAAAAAAACCCACAAACAAACAAAAAAAAATTAATATCTTTTCACATACCT
>JANVCC010010406.1:20294112-20309352 GCA_025345505.1 Todiramphus chloris collaris | reverse complement strand
AAAAAAAAAGGAAAGAAGACAGCAATATACTTTTAGTCTTATTCACAAGTATAACGCAAGAAAGTGCCTTGGACATTATATCTCCATAGACAACAAAAACAAGGACCAGACTGCCATCAATACCATGAAGGTCAGGGAAGCACAGATGATGAACAACAAGAAGAACAGCTGGAAACCAAACCTCCATGACCTCCAAGAGAGACAGGAAGAACAAAATCATACCCAGAGTGCCTGAAACTCCACACTTCCTGCACAGGGCTGAAAAACACTGAATGAAAGGAGTTTGAAAAGTGGAGTGTGTGTCTTGTTCTTTTGGCTCATCAGATGCAGATCAATAGTACTGGGCAGATCATTACCCACCCCCAGGTTGTCCCCACTGTGAACCGAAGTGCACAGCAGTTGTTATGAAATACACATAAATGGCTCAAACAGGAAGAAAGACACTGAATACATGTAGAAAAGTATTATTGTAAAGTTTGCAAAAAGTTACCGAAAAACTAAAATCAAAACTCACATGCCCTTAAACATACACATACACAAAACACTGACTTCTAGAGCCTCAGAAACCTACCAGACTCCAGACAGTTCTTATCTTTTTAAAGATTGTTCTGAACATTATATTAAGGCAAGTCTTCCACTAAGACAGAATATCTGCCCTGCTTAACGTCATAGGCATTCTAGTTCCTCTATAGGTAGCTGTTTAACTTGTACCTGTATTTTGGCGCTCGATCCTGTCCATCATCAGTGGGAGGTTCTGGTGGCATTATGAACACTGTGTGTTCACTTTTTTGTGACTCGTCCAGTTCAATCAACCGTGTATCTTCGACAGAATCTACATCAACCTGAAAATAGAGTTTATGTAGTAAGTACAGAGCTTGGCTTTGGGATAAAAATGTCCTTTTTTAACATTAGTTAAATTAGTCTATGTAAAAAAATATTTAATATATACAGTATATATTTTATGTATAATATAAGTTATATTTGTTCTAATTACTCAAATATCAAATCTACAGCCTTATCTTTCTGTTTTCATCTCACTATCAGATATCACTAAACATTCTGAAGGACAAAGTACCTTCTCTCCTTTTTCTGTTCCTTTATCCGGAAAGAGCTAGAAAAGAGAAAAAAACTAAGAGTTTCTTCTCAAGTTAAAGAAAATAAATCTTAAATAATTCTATTAAAGCTGTGTAATTTACTGAAATATTAAATCAGAATCACTAAATTTTTCTATTACTGTAGAAACAATCTCTTTTTCAAGTACTTCCTTTGCTGAAAGAAAATGCAGTAATCAGTATGCTTTCAATCTACTGACATTATCTACTAAATACAAAATGTTAAATCTATCAAAGAAAAGTTATTTCCTTTAGATCAACTGAAAGAAACTGCAGTTTTGCAGATATTTTCAATATGACAATTTAAATATGCAACATGTTAACAACCTGCAATAGCACCAAATTATTAACATTTAACAAAGTATAGTCTAGATGCATACTGTAGAATGCATACCCCATCCTCAGCAGAAATAAAGGCAAAGAAACTTTAAACAGATGACAAAATAAGTGTTTACAAATGTTAATCTGATTGGAATCAATACTGAATCAAAGACTCATTCTATAAGAACTTGGTATGAAAATGAAGGTTCCGTCCAGTAAGAATCACATCACACTTAAAAAAAATCCCAACTATAAAATTCTTTAGGTCTTTGGTTTTAGATTGTACACTTGACATTTTAAAGATGAAGCTATAAGCTCAGTAACCCATCTAGACCAGAACCATGACAACGAGACTTTTTTCCAAAAACCAAGAATGGGTTACAGCAATCTTTGCCATATAAAATACAGGCAATGAAAGGGGATCTTATCTACATAAACAGGTTTTTTGGGCTGTCAATTTAAGTTTTGTGAAAAAGAGCAACTACACAGGAAACAGCTGGTAAATAAATCTCTATTAGAGGGAGGGTGATTAGAATTTAAAGGGAAGACAGAGATGACATTGCATCAGCTACTGACATTTCTTACATTATCTTTTAGTTTGACAGCCTACAAAGCACTTTAATGGAAGTCTCCTGCATCAACACAGAAGACGATGACCATGCAAGAAGATGAAGGAAGAAAATGATTCAGCAAGAACCACCAAGAATTCCAGTCCCTCAAAACAGTTGCTGCAGAAACTAAAACCATAGCAGTAACACAAGATTAACAGAAGCCTATAATTTAATAGTATTGCTACATGTGTTTTCACCTTTTCTATGCAGTCATCAAAAAATGCCAAGCCAGTATCCTTGTCACTCACAAAACTGCACTCTTCAATAAAGCGGCTGAATATTTGAGTTTTGGTGAGATGCGTGTAGAACTTTGTATAGGCACGGTCTCTGCTTTTTAAAAATCCTGCTTATAAAAAAGGAAGTTATGGATTCCATAAGAAATTTACATATAAAGTGTCAAAACAAAACAACTGAAGTGTTAATACATACAGTATTTGCTTTATCAATAAAAACAACAGCTTATCACTACTTGCAATTGGGAGATTAAAATAACAACTTTTCTGAATAATTATTTTTCACGATAGTTAATACTTGGCTAGTAATTACCCCCCTGTAATCCGCTCACTGTGGTTTTTTTGACTTTCTGTGCAAGAAAAGGCAGAAGTACCTAACAGTTAAAACAATACTAAAACAATTGTTATCTTAAGACAGGCCTGAAAATACATAAGACTTTCCAAATGTTTGACTAAAAATCCCTTCTCAAATCTCACTTCCAGTAATTTAAAAAACAAAACAAAAAAAAAAAAGTCAAACAAAAAAAAACCAACACCAAAACAACACCACCACATGAAAAAGAAAACACCTGTGACATTTTATCTAGCATTCAACTCATGAACAGATCTAAAAAGTTAAGGCAATGAGAAAGATAAGATGACCTTTGCTGACTATGGCTTTGTTATGTTTCTGATTTCTGCCCCATTCTCTATATCAAGGACATTATGGGGCTTCTGGTATTTTTACCCTGTACAAATTGAGAAATATTCTTCCATTCCCAAAAGCTGCCCTTGCGGAATATGCCATGCACAGAGGGCATCATGCTACTGAAAGACAGCTTTTCTAAAGCAGAACTATTGCAAAATTCCGCTTCTATGAGCATATGTTGGTGTCGAATAGTTTAACATTATACAATTGCAATTTTAAATATTGCCAAGAAATGTACAACCAAATGGAACTTTGACCTTCTACAGTAAAGTAGCTCCTCAACCTTAAAGTTGTACCACCGCCCCTGCTATCTGCAGCTGGTTTGCCTCAACCTCACCTTGGTGATCAAACAAGGAATCAGCAGCAGTTGCTTTATTTGAAGGCGCCTGAGTAATTGGCTTGAGGAATGTTCTGTAACCCTTTAAAATAGATGCCATGAAACGGAGAAAAGCTTCCTGGATCTCCATCTCAAGTTCTATCATCTTCTTCTGCCAGGAGAAATCTGCCTCAATAGGAGTCATCTCCACTGCAGAACCTTCTTGAGTTTTTCTGTGAACTAGCAACACAGACAATCCTGTATTAAAATTCAGTGCATTCAAACAGATAACTTTTGAAAGATGCTGAAGATGGATTTTTAATTTTCTACCTGCCCATATTGAGAAGTGAAAAACCACTAGAAATTCTGTGATTATTTTCCAGTTGATTTGGCCCATATAGAAGGCAGGTTATCTCGACTGATATGTGTTTTTCTAGCATTCAGCCCTCTGGGACATGAAACAACAAGGAGGATCTCCGTTGAGTTAATGTTACCACATACTCAACCAAATGTAGTCTTTCAGACCATGTTTTCCCTGATCAACTAAAAGAAAAGGACCTACAGTTATTTTTCTAATAAAAATTCTAACATTTTTATGCACCAAAGGGTAGCAACAAGTAGTTGACATTCAGAGTTCACACTTTCAGTCTTACAAAAAACCCCAGAAAAACCCAGTAGCAGGTACTGCTGAAAATTTTAGCGCCACGCTTTTTATTATTAAAAAAAAAATCAATTAGCATAATGTAAATATTTATATAAGTATGAATAAATATTATAACATCTCTATTATAATACTGCCAAAATATAAGAAGTACATGTCTAAAAAAGACCACTGCTTCTGTTCTAGGTAAATATAGAAAATAGTTCTATACTAGATTGCATTATACAGCCTGCTGATAAAACCAAAAGAAAAGCTCAGGTTTCTTTAACAAATGAAGTAAAGTTTATCTGGAAAAAGAAATAAAAATTAAAATGTACATATCAAATTAAGGTGAGAACACCTGCCTCTTAACTAATGCCCTTTTCTGTTTCCATAATTTACAGGTTTTGGTATTCCCATGCGGCTATCATTGTCTCTTTTTCCATAATAATGCAACCTAATTTACTCTGAACCAGCTTACCCTAAAGAGCCTATTTACAGCTAGAAAAAAGCAGTATCTGAAAACTGTGAGGTCAGCTACAACTTTGCTCTTACCTGTCCAAATCATTAGGCTGAAGATGGTCAGTTCTTCTTTTGAGAAAATACTTTGTCAAAATTTATCTACCCGATTATTTGTGTAGAATTACCTAAAACATTCAGCAATACCTGCACAATAGTTCAGATATTCAACATTATTTTACTTATATCCTCACTTCCTCTATTATTTTTGATCAGAACTGTGAATACTGTTTTAGGTCTAGATCCAAATCTGTTTTAGCTGAATCTTTATTTAAATAAATTTTAATCATGAGTAAAGGCTAAAAAAAAAACCCCTCAAATTTTAAGAAGTCACAACAAAGAAAACAGAAGTCTAAAAGAAATAATTCACACCACATATGATGGAAGGAAGCCCTTACATTTATGTACTAATTATAATTTCAGACTCGTAGGTATGTATGAGAAAATTTAGTAGTCTGCTTTAAATACTGAACTCTCCCTACTTTAGGCAGTTTCTGTTCTTAACCCTTCCCATTTTATTTTATATATTTCACCTGCTGCCAGCTGTGGATGCAGTTTCTTTAAGGTGCTGAGCAGACTTTTACATGGCTTCTTAGGAAACTGCTTCCAGTTGGTGTTCTTCTTATCATCTGATCTAAAATACAGGGTAAAGAAAAAAGAAAATATAAAATACAGACCATCAAAAAAAAGAACAGCTTCCACAGCCCTAAGTTTCTTCATTTTCAGGAAGTAATAACTAAAAAGAAGAAATTATTTTGAAAAGAAACATTGTTACTATCCTTATTTGTCAAAAATGTAAAAAAAGAGTGACATAACTCAGAATTTCATTCCTCAGATATAGACAAGTATCAGCTGAGTTACAAGCAGAATTTTCTCCAGTCTTGTAAGGAGGATCTACATTAAGATCTGATTAAGACCTTTTACTTGAAGTTTCACAGTGCTGATTTCCCTTCAGAAGTTTTACCACTCTTGCTTGTAAAACTTACACACACTAATCTGTATGTGTTTGCTGTGCAAAGTCTATACTACCGTAAACCTGCCATACTGCCATGGATACAAATAAAGACAGTCTGGAACACAACATGAAGTTGTTAGTAGAAAGTGCTGGAAGACCAGTGTGGTAGCTTTATGGTCATACAGTATACCGTAACATGTCTATGGTGACCCAGTTACACCTTCAACCAGAGCCTAGCAGGGACTAGGAAGACTAGGAATTCAGTTCACAGTTTGAAAATTATGTGGTTGATTAAGCAATGGGGTAAACTGGCCTAAAGGGATGCTCATCTTTATTAGAAGGACAATGGGCACAATGCCAGACCTTTTTTAAACAGTTGGATATAAAGAGACAGAGTAGACAGTCCATCCTGAGAACTTCTATGCCTGTTTCTAGAATGCAGAAGGTGGGGGAGAATTTCTGTAACAGGGAGTACAACAAACTTTGTGGACACAAGACCTAATCAGTTATTACTGTCTGAGCTGATGCTGTCACTGCTTGTTTTGCACTTTACATCAGTGAAATGTTTGTTCAGTTATTGTTTGCTCAACTGGCATTGACACAAAACTATCTTAGGGAGGAAGCCAAAGTTTCAGGAGTTAAAGAAAAAATGCACTCTTAGAGATGCCTTCGCCTATTTTTTTCCCTATCATAAAAGCATGCCTATAAAGAATATAAAGTGGTACTGTTCCAAAAGTGCAAGGAAAAAAATCCTGCTATAAACATAAAACAAACTATCAAATTTTTTCCCTAAAAAGGCTACTTTCCTTAACCAGATTTCAACATTACTTTCACAGAAATAGTTGAAAGCTTCCAAAAGAAGGCATTAAGATGATGAATGAATAAAAGGCCTTCAGTATTTTTTGGCAATAAAAAAGCTTCAGCCTATCATAAGGAAGATTGCGGAAAACTTGCTCTAAAAAAGACACTAGACACGATTGATGTAGCAGAAAAACCTGAAATTTTCAAACGTTGTTTTTCTATTATGCAGTCTTTCAGTTAGCAACAGTGGTGTTCAACGCCTTTACACCTTTAAAAAAAATATAAAGGCAGCATTGCCACAGAAATAAGAGAGGCAGAAACTGACACTGACGACAGAGAACATTACCTTTACTCACTAATGATGTAGTATTTTAGAATTCTACATGATCGTCAACCCAAAGTACTTTACGGTGATTTGATTTTACTTACACATCTCCAAAACTGAAAAGTATCCTCATTTCCAGGTTAAAACCATTTTATAATGCAGGTACCAGTATCTCACATCTACCTAATTCAAATTTTACATATGTCAGATTCCTCAGAAGTCACGGTGGAGATGAGAAACATGCAATATGGGCAGAAAAAAAAAGGAGGGTAAAAAATGAAAAAAAAAAAAATCAGTAGACAGACTATTGAAAGAGAAATGGACTTAGAAGATAGTGAAAGAAAAGATGCAAGAATCTTTCCAGTTGAGTGTCTCATAAGAGGTCAGTTACCAGTAGATTTTTAGTTCAGTAACCAATCCATATAAGGTTGGTACTTGGTCTTTCTAGTGGTCATCCTTACAGAATCTTGACATCCTTATTTCCCTATTAAAACCCTTGTTTCTAAATACTTCATTTCTCTGCAACCCAGTCTTCAAATTCCACTCAGCTTATGGACATAAATATTCAGGTATTTTTCACTGCAAATATCTTCATATAAACAAGTTACCTTCCTTGAGTTTCTTCAATACATTCTCATTTCATAACATCTATTATAAATATTAGTTTGGTGGCATAATACTTTGATCCACAGTGATGAAAATGCTTTTTGCAGTGTTTTTAATGGAGACCTAGGGGAAGGAGGGAAAAAACCAAAACCCCAAACACAATCTGCTCCATTGTTTGCTATTTCATTTAATGCTCCTAATAAAGCAAAGCATTTCAGTAACATAAAGGAAATTTGCTTCAATAGATGAAAGGTCCTTTTGACACAACTGAAATAAGAAAGCATTCAACTGACCCACAGACCAAATGACTAATTCTGAAGTCGTTAGTAAAAACAAAAGTCAAGAGTTAACAAGTGACATAAGTAAAACTATTTTCACTATGCACTTTACTTAGTGATGTTCACCCTCATCTTGAACTAGCTTAGATGTCTCTATTTATGATAAGTTAATTTTAAATGGAAAGGTAGTTCATAAAGTTACTATATTAAACACCCGAAACAACTGAATTTGAAATTCAGTTGCTTCTACTTTCATTTAGCTATATTACAGAAAAACAGAAGAGTTACGTTGAATTAGCCTCTCTCTCCTCAGGAGGGTGTAAATAAACTGTTCATTCAACACCTTCAATTTAAACAAAACAACATAATTAAGTGAAAATATTATAGATTGAATGTAGTCAGTTTTGCTTGATTTATCTCACCAAAACTGTGGGCCTTGTAACTTGAGAAAAAAATTTCTTTATTAACACTACATAAAGTGCCTTGAGTGCAAGATAGTGTCAAAAGCTGTTGTGAACGGTCCTCAGGCACTTGTATTGCTATCAATAGTCACTAGAAACCAGGCAAACCAAATTCAGAAGTGGTAGATCAAGGTGAAAATGTAAGAAACCGTGAGGCAGGAAAAACAAAACAAAACAGAACAAAACCAGAACTCCTCTTCCTCTTTTCTAACTTTTGTCCAATTTCCCTAATAAGCAGTACTAGAAGTGGAAAAATAAACCAGAACTCATTACCATTGTTAGTAATTTTATAGCAACATCACATTTTTATAGACAGCACCCAATGCTCACCCTTGACTTAGCAACTATTGATCTGCTGTGAAGCATTAGAAATGAGAAAAACAAAGGAGAGAAAGAAACAAACCATACTGGGTGAAACAGTGTTTAATAGCTGTTACCACTTGAGCATTTCAGCAACCTATTCATCTACAGATAAAGGTAAAAACTCCATAGGACTTACATGTACACCATGTTTGTGTCTAAGTCAATGCACACAATATCCTGTGGTGGATCGTACAGATCAAAGTATCGTGAATCAACTCCAACAATAAATGGAACAGGTGCACTGAGTACGGTGGCCAGAGACAAAGGACAGAGGGGGATATATGGACATTGCCACTGAAATGGAAATATCATCTGAAGGAAAAATTAAATCAACACATTAAAACGAGACAACAGACACTGTACAATAAAAAACAAGAACTTAAATGCAGAAAGTTGAAATGAAATTACTAAAAGCCTTGTAACACTGACAGAAAAGTCTTTGAGTTTGACCACTTATTTACAGCACATCTTAGTTGTCTATGCAAAAATGTTGATCGTTACAATAGTTATAATAGTAAGACATGCTAGGGTACTTTAACTAAAAGCTATTGCTAGGAAAAAAAAATATTTAGTGCATCAATCATTTCAACTTAAAAAAGCCTTGTAACAACTGTGGAGTTTGAACTGATATCTGTCACTGCTGTACAGAACGCTTTGTACTTACAGCTACTACAGCTTCAGCAACTCCTGTCAACACAGCTGGTCTAAGAGAATGGAGGAGGATCTTGCCTTCTAGTAATACAAAGAGTAACAGAGTGGCACAGTTTTCTGGTCCAAGATTCATGAGCAGAGTGCTAAAGTTTGCTCCACTAAGGAAGGAGTGGGTGGGAAGGGGGAAGAGAATAAGAATATTACAGAATTTGAAATTTAAAAAAGTCACTGCTATCAAACTTCTAACAACTCTTTGGGAGCAACTAGTTAAATGGTGCTAATACTACCACACATCACATAACTAATTATGTATGTAATTAATATCACCTCAATGCAAAAATCATGAACTAGAGTATACATTTGATCTTAGAATCACAATCTCAAATTCTAATACTAGTCAAGTAAAATCAATGCATCATTCTGACAGCAAGGTGCCTTTAGTTTCTACAGCTTAGACTCCATTTTGTTTGTTTGGACTGAAGACATCTAGCAATTGTAATGACATCTGTAAGAGCACAAGGGTGTAAAACCTGCCCTTAAAAAAAGCTTACATCTTTGCAGTTTGGTGTCTGGCTGCAATTTTTCACTTAAGAGGCTGTGTAACATGTGACTAAACATGGGGTTCTTATCCATACAGAAAATGTTTAAAGGAAAAAAAAAACATACAAAGGAAGAATATTTTTGATTTTAACTTAAAAACAAGCAAACAAACAAATTAATCGACAAAACCATCCAAACAGAAGCCCACATCACAACTGTGGGGAGCTCCAGCCCAGAAGATGCAGGCAGTATCCACAGAAACTGCATCAACCTTCAAGCAAAAATACCAATTTTTTAGGTATAATTCTGCATTTCTGAAAGCTTTGCACACTCATGCATTGATTGATTTCACAACTGCTTGATGTTAATGTCTGCCTTGGATCCAAAAAGGGAAAAAAACCCAAGATAACAAACAGTCCATCTATTCTATTAAAAAAATAATAAATTGCTTACTATACAGGTTCTGGAAATACAAGATACTTAAATACATTTGGTTTTTTCCCCTTAGACTCACGCTTTTTTCTTCAGAGTTCCTACAATAATCTGGCAATTAATTTTTATTTCAGGATAATTAGTGATAATATTCTTCCACAAGGGAGAGGTATATGTCAAAAAGACAACACTGTATAATATTATAAATGCATACTGAGCTTTCTGTTTATCAGATCTAAGAATACTGCAGTCATATTTGGCTTCCTACTATGACTCATTCCTATTTGCCTCTGAATTTTTCAAGCTGCATACATTTAAAGCATTAATAATGATACCTTAATGGCAATGGTGTAGAAACTGGCTGAGACAGTATTAAAGCATCATGGGCAGAAAGCTGAAACAGAAAGTAGTATGTGATTGATATGGTCAAATCCAAAGTTACTACATTTCAATATAAATGTATATCCGTAGTCTCGTAACTGCCTGCAGACAGAGTCACAATGTCATAGAAGGGATGCAAATCAGAGGCGGTCGCTGGGACTTGTGTTTACTAGGTCAACAGAGCTTGTATTAGTCACTGAAACGATTCTCAGAAGTTGCAGAAAACTGTGACTCAGTGTTGAACATGTAACTGCTGCTAAGCGACTAAACAGGGAAGCACAAGAGACAGTGCCCTGGGAGACCAACCTTTGACCCACAGTAGTGGGTGAACAAGCGAGACAAAGACGGAAAACAAAGTCCCCACTGAGGCCATGCAAATGGTGGCTATAAAACAAAGTAATATACAGCAGAAATTTCACAAGTGCAAGCAGGACACTGCTGCCATTAACACCACCCCAAGTCTGAAATACTCTCCTTTGCTGAGTTACCCCAGCTTTGTATCACTGGAAGAGGAAGCCAACCCATCCATCTCCTCCCCTCTCTCTTCTAAAGACAGTTCAAAGCTGAGTGAAAAGCCTAAAGGAAGAACTAGGCTCTCAAAAGTAAGAAAGAGGGTTTGGCATTAATTTGACTGAAAATGGAAGCAAATGTTTTGTTTACCTGCACAAGAATTCTTGGCCTTTGTGGTGAAGGGAAAGGTATATTGTGCATAAAATGTGATATGTGCCTGAAAAGAATAAAAGATGTTACAAAAACAGCACCGAGGACTAATCAGGGAGTGAAAACAATGATAATTACACTTTGGAATTACTTTGGTACCATGTTTTAGAAAGGCTGTTAAGATTTATTTACTGTTCTGTTTATGTACTGGTAAGTTTAACACCCTATTGCAAACTGAAACAAAGAAGCTCCATTCACTCACATTTTATGTGTGAAAATTCACAGTGGCAACTTCAGATATGTATGCAAAAGATAAGAATACAGTGGCATTTACACAAGACATTTAAAATCCCAGGCAGCATACCCATATTTTACAGAGTTTTTTAATGAGTCTTTTCTAAGAGAAACTACATATTTTACTGCCAGATGTGTAATACCACTTTGAAGGTAATACCACATTTCAGCAAACTTTTAGGACCAAGAAAAGCATCCCTTATAGAGTTTAAACACACATACATTATCTCCATCAGTTGCAGTGTTTGGAAACAGACACAAACATTCACTGCTAATGCACAGAGTCTCTGAGCTTGTATTAATCTAAAATGCAGGACTGCAAACATTATCACTTCTCTTGTAGCTTAGCCATTTGCTGTGTTTGACTTAGTTAAGAGAAAGGCAAACAGGTCTGACATATTCTAATAGAAAAGCCCCAGTAAAATCCAGTTCACTTTCCCGGCATTGCAAGAGCCACTACTATTAAACAACAGGAGCAATAATTTCTATCAGTACAACCTGAGCTAGACAGTGCAAGGAAGAGTATGGAGTAAATACACCAATTCAGTGTGACATGTATAAATTACATGACTTCTTGAGCTACATTCCCACACTAACTTGAAAAAACGTTTTACATACTTTTCAATAGGAAGAGGATGAGGTCCAGAGACAGACAGTTTGTAGATGAACATAAGAAATTTTCGAAATGCTTCAAAGAAAGGCCAGTGTGAGAGTAGGCAAATGCATTTGTTGGAATTGATGGACTTGGAAGTAACCACTTTCTTCTCCACAGGTGTCAGGAGACCCAGCTGCCACTGTTGTTTTTCTGTTAGCAGTTCCCGAGGGTAAGGCTCATAAAACTGAATAGCAGCACCATAAACCTAAAAGATTACAAAAACCAGCAGAGTAAACCCAGTATTTGACAGGAAACTGGGTTAGAATGTTTGAAGCATCCTTGTGAAATGACTCGGTATTTATGTAAGCATACACAAAGTATTCTTATAAACAAAATGCTTTGGACTCTTGCGCCCCTCTTTCTCTTTTTCATTGCACTTTCCTCAACAAACTATTCATAATCAATAAATTGAAAGGGAAGTAGACAAATTGTATGCTGTGACTAAACTCTGTTCATTAACTGTTATGGTAAAACAAACAAACAAAACCAAAATCCTCATGAAATGCTTGTGTACAGTAAATTCTCCTATCATTACCACACTAAGTAATAATATTAGTTTAGCTTTGACTTCATTCTATCAAGCTAAACAGCTACTGACTTTTTGCTAATATTCTGTCCCTGTTTGGCAGAGTTTCATAATTAACTGAATTATTCTGGCACGCTTAGTTAAAGGGGAACAAGGAAAGATGGATGTCACACTATATATTCCCTCTGAGTAAAATACTGGCAGATACTTCATTCCTCTTTGTAAAACAAGTATTAATGTATTGGAGAAAGACTAATTTTGTTGTTTATAAATGGAGACGTATATCAATTTCCCTCATAGGGAACTGAGACAGAGTGGAAGTTGAGCTGTTGTCAGTAAGAGAGACAAACTGATGTTTATTAGTCACAGACAGCTAATCATACATTTCAATCACTTATTCCTGAATGCAGTTCACACACACACACAGACACAGCTGGCAAACTGAAGTAACAGCTGGAAGACCAATCCCAAACAAGGGCTTCCTTGCTTCATCAGGTGTACCTACAGTCCTGTAGTGTCTGTTCAGACATAGCAGACACTGCCTTCTCACATATGTGCTCAGTGATCCAATACATTTTTGGTGCTCGAGTGTGCTGTTGGCCTTAACACAGATTCAGCAGATGGCTGGTGTTCTGAATCTGTCACTTCATGTGAATTCAACAGCATCACTGGTCTCAGAAGCTCAGTTCTTCAGAGCCTTTCACATGCTACCTCACAGCATATATTTTTCCTTTCCTGGCCCTGCTGTCTTCTGGTAACTATTTTCCTATTCACACACACAAACACCTACAAAGCCCCAATTACACAAAGAAGTAGGTTTTACGGTAACCACAGGAAAATAGTAACTTAAACATTGTTAACACACACGGCAAATGAACATCTCTTTAACATGAAAATTACATATCTATTCCCAGAAACTTTTTACTTGAAAGCACAGGGAAATCTATGCACCATGAGACTTGGTTTTGTTGTGTATTGTTCAGCTGACATGGGTCTAAACAGCACATACTCTTACAACAATTTCCTGTTTTGGTTTACTTCTGTCTTATATGGAGAAGCATACCAATTATGAATGTCTAAAGAAATAAAATTTTATAAGGGAATTATTTAATATTTTGTAGTATTTCTCAAATACAGAAGAAACAACACCTACTCATCCCCACAGCAGCCATCTGAACTAAAAGCAAAAAAGTAGTCACAGTGCAGAGACACACCTTTTCTGCAGAAGAGCAAGTCAGTACAAATGTTGAGAACACTGGTAGTGGATATTTTGTTTGAGGGTCCCAGCACTCAATAGTAGCTCCCATAGGAAGGCAGAAGAGAGGTACAGATTCGGACAGTGGGAATGACTCATAGTTCTCTTGAGGATATCTGAAAATTAAGCCTTCAGAACAGGAGAAGGAAAAGTAAGCACTTTTGCTCTTCAAGCCTTAACTAATGTAAGCAATGTATTTTCAAACACATACAGCAAGGTCTGTTGGTTATCTGTATTTTATAACTGAAGATTACATCCGCAGACCAGCCTCTCATTTGACAGTAAGACTTAGTCATCCAAGTAACAATAATTTTAAAATTGTGTATGAACAAAAAAGCACTCAGGTAACTGCTCAAAAAAAAAAGTACATGGTAAAAACTAACTAGTGAAGATTTTTACTTTAAACCAGTTTAGCTTTCCACTAAAGCTCCTAAGCTACCCAAGCTACCATGATAAGAACTAAATAAATACAGAACAATGCTATTCTGGGAAAAAGTGACAAGGGCAAATAAGGCATTACCGACTGGAATTCAACTGACGTGCTCTGGGAACACAATTCTGGCAAACAGCACTTAAGCTTTTGAAATTATTGTTATTTTATTTCAACAAAGCATTCGGCTCTTTCTGTTAGTGTATTTAAACAATCTGTTTCTAAAATGACTTACCAGCTTTATAGGCTAAAGAGTTAGAAGCTGGCACAGACTTCTTGTAACAAAGGTATACACTGGAACCCCACTGGAAGACACAAGTTCCATTTTAGAACCAGCAAAGATGACAAACAGGTAGCAGAGAAATCAAGTGTGAGCATTTGAATATACTGCCACTTACAAACACACCAGACATTTCAAGAAAAAGCATTATAAAATAAAATGCCTGGCTGGCTGCCAACTGCATGTAAATTATGAAATAGAGAAGTCACCCTTTCACATTTTTTAGAGATTACAGGACTTACATAAAATAATCATAATACCACACTACTCTGACTTATTCCAACAGAAGAATGTGGAAAAGTGAGGCACACCATTTGCAGCTTCATATTTTCTTGGTTTTTTAAAAGGAGACTCTTATGGGAACCTCATCGGTGGAAGTGGAATACTGAGCATCATCACCTGAAGCTTTTATAATACTTCCATAAAATGGTTATTTACATAGTGTTTTTTGCAGTTTGTCTAAATACATTGTATCATTTTTGAAAAATTACCTATTCTAGCCTGAGTAAATGCAAAACACACTAAATGAAAGATAACTGATTGATAAAAAAGTAAATAAAGAAACTGTCAGCAGTGATTATCATCCTGACATGTCAGTACACGCTTTTAGAAAAAAGCAGTTGTGATTCATACCAAGTGTCAGTATTACCAAAGAGGTGGAAGATTAATTTTATCTTTTTTAAAATGTCCATCGCACCACTTCTAAACAGTACCTAGACATGGATATACAAACTGAAGTAGCAAGTAATTAGCGTGACATACTAGCTCTTAACACTAAAGGAAATCAGAGAATAAATAAATAAATAAAATTGACAAAAACCAACAAAACTGAAGTCTCATACATGGCATATAGAATGAACAAATTCTGATGTAGTGATCGAACACAATTATAACAGTGCTAAGAGTT
>JANVCC010010406.1:20184302-20294012 GCA_025345505.1 Todiramphus chloris collaris | reverse complement strand
AAAAATTTTATTTTATTTAAAAAAAAAAAAAAAAAATTAAAAAAAAAAGAAAAAAATAAAAAAAAAAAAAAGAGACTTAAGCTTTTACATACTCACCATACCACAATTTAAATTCTTATCAACTTTGCAGAATGTATGAGGAGGAGTTTCTCCTTTGCTGGTAACAATAACACAGATATCTGTCACTGCCAATGAATTTTGAGGTCGTATTGCAGGAGCCCTTCGATATGTGATAAAGATGCGCTGAGAAGAAGCTGAACTGTTGTTGACATTAGCACAACGACCATAAGGAGTAGCTTGAATCACCTCGCAGCCTGAAATGATGCGTTCCTTCCCTTCATACAGAACTCTGAAGACAGGAAGGAAACAAAGTATTTTGCACATTCAAATATATGTTACCTGGACAAATTCACAGAAATTATCCATCCATTAGCATCCTATGCAACATTCTAAGGTGCATTTTACATATATTGCCTTTTGGCATGCAAGATTTGAGGCAAAGAAACTGTTCAGAAGTATTTAAGTATAATAATCACTGTGGGAACAAATCATAGTTATGGAAAAATAAAATCAAGTGACACTGAAAAGCATTTAGTTATAGAATTAGGAATGCTGCACTATCAATGAAAATTAAATACAAAGGAAGCTTTATATTGCCTGTGCACATGTTATCTGATAATTTCTTTTCAAGCTTGGTTTGGTTTTGTTTTTTGTTTTTTTTAAAGGAATGCTGCTGGAAAAGAACAACAGAAAACAGAACTCTGCCTCCTCGATGAATTTTTACAGGGAAAAAAAAAACCAACCAACAAAACCAACAAATATAGTAATGATTTACATATATAGTCTGAACAACATTCCTTCTGGGGGGAAGGAGGGGAGGAACACAAACGAATGCTCCATTACACAGAAAAGGAAGAAATAATAATTGTAGTTGGCTGCACTCCTAGAAAGCGGAATATATCTTGTATGGTCATACAGCAATATTCACATAGTATCTGGATTTTTCAGTCAGATCACAAGTTTTGATCATCATATTCTCATGAGAGAAAAAGGAAAATAATAATAATAAGAAAGATCTTTCATAGCAGCTACATGAGCTAAAACTTCACACTTCCAAACTTACAGCTATTAGGAAGTAACCATGAGAAAAAACATGGAAGTCAAATCATATATCCCTGCCTATTTTTCATGCACAGATGCTATAGGGCAAGCCTGATCTTCTACTTCACACTCAAATAAATAATGGTTCCATCTGCTTAATCTCTGTTGTATGTACAGAGTACCTGTCACCTACAAATAGGTTTTCATCTTTGCAATACATGTCAAGATTTAGGATAAAAGCAATACATTAAAACTTTATATTTTGCCTGAAGCTTCCCAGACGTAGCCTATCACAACTTTACTTTGAAAGACAATATAATCCATCAATATATCTTTTACAGTCCCAAAATAACCTTAGTTAAATATCTGACAGGCTACTAGTAAGTATGTATTTGTAAACTTCAAAAAGTCATATGCATAAGCTAAAAAAAATATATATAAAAAAGTCTTTTTCCAGATCCAACAATTCCCAGAGCTTTCAAAAAAATAAATATTACTAAACTTCTTAAATTACTTAAATAATACTGCCCATCTCTAAACTGGAATATGCAAATATTACTGCTTAATCTGATTCCACAGAACAAATGTGTATCTTGTCCCAGTATTGAGGATATACATGAACTACAGTCCTAGATACTTTATTAAAGTGAAGAAACCACGTAAGTTAGGAGTATATTGATGTAGCTACCAGGCTGCCCTGTAAATTTATTTAGCTAGTTTATGCAGAACATTCTTACCTTCAATAATGGTTTCCATTCTAAAAAAGTCTGATCATCAGTCCTTTGTTACATTTAAAACAATGTGAAATCTCAAGTTCAAAACCAGCCCAATATCAGTATTTCCAAGATGCAACCTTAGATTGAATATACTACCACAGGTTCAAGATATGTATAGAGAAAGTACATGCTATTCGAGTTACTTCTAAGCTAAATCTTCTGGAAGAATATGCATTTTGCTATCTCTATTGAGGAACCTACTTCAGAAAATAAAGAATAAAAATTCTAAAAAGCACAAAACTAATAACTACAATGGCAGCAGATCCCAGGTGCATAAAGAGTTTACACAAACTCTTCACATAACTGCCTTACATTAATTAGAAGAGAATATTAACAGAGCAGTCTCCAATGAAAGTTTCAGTTAAGTTTTATTGCAATTCCATGAATTTTAAATAAAATCCAATAATTTATTCTAGAAGGATTTGTCAGCTGACAGCTTTTGAGAAGGAAAACCATATTAAACAGACAATTCCAGCAGTTCAATTTAATATGTTTACAGGCATTCTCAGAAAGATAGTTGAAGACTGAAGAATTTCTCAGTTGTGCAACTACTTCTACGAAGGGGCTGACCAGTGTTCAAGACTGTAACAGTGGAGTCACCTCCCATCAAAAGCAAAAAGAAAATGAAAGCAGCAACTCTCACCCTTACATATGTATCAGCAGAAGTATTATTAAATCCACACCATTTCCTGACCTCATGCATAGTAATGAATTTAAGAAAACAGGCAAACAGAAGAAAATCACCACCCATAGCTTAGTCAAATTAAACAATTACTTTAGCAATTCAGACAAAAACATTCACTATGATTCATGAAATAGTTAAATATGACAACCTGTATATACAAAGTCCTCCCCGAGAGAGTAAATTTACTCCTACTTATTTCAGCTTCCAAGTATCTGTCTTTGATTACTTAGTATTGATCAGACTTTTCCCACTTGTATGAGTATATACTTTGGCCTCGATCCCAAGTACAATGCACTTACTACATTATTCTATCAACTGCAATAAAGTTTCATTTCAAGCAAAATACAACCCACAGTTTCCTCTAGATGTTATGTCCTTTCTTTGTAAGAAAGGCCAAAAAAAAATCTTGTTATCTCTTTGTAAGGTTCTTCCATATACATGGAAGTTTTATCACAACCAGTTTTATTGATCTGAAGGTAGACTTCAATACATTGGATAACAGAGTTTCAAAAAGATAAATACTACCTTCTTGCAGCTCTTGAATTAAAACCCCTAAATCACAGGTAAGTCTGCTTCTGGAAAATACTTTCAAAATATGCAGATTGTTACAAATTGCATCATGTCGTGCTGCTCTTCACCTTGACTTCTCCTGTAGGTTCCATCACATTTCTGCCTCTCACAATTCTTATGCAAGATAAATCTTCCTAACTCATTTAAGAGAAGGCAGTATGCAAGTATTTAATAATAAAAGAATTAAAATAAATACACTAGGCAGTAGGGGGGGTCAGAGAAGCAGCTCTGAGTCAAACAGAGGGAAAAGATTGATTTATTTCTTATTTCTACTGCCACCAGTATTATTATTTGTCTCAACGTACAAGTGATTAGTTTCACTGTTATTATCCTAAGCTTTTCCAAACATACAATTGAAGTTGTCACACTGGTGGGGATTTAATGAACAATGGAAGATGCTGGCTGTTAAGAACATCTTCCAGTTTCTATTATGCTTCTTGAAATCTGAATTCACTTACATTTTTAAAATACATCTCTAGCACAGAACATTTGTTCAGTCGATACTGCTGCAGACACTTTCAGAAACCAGGTATGTAGAATGAGGTGGGTCCTTAGCACAGAACCAGTAACCAGACTAAAGTTTCCCATACTAATTAAAAAACAAACAGACAAACAAATAGTATTTCTTTACTTACACAATGAAAGCTACTAATTTTTGCATTTCTTGGTAATACAAGAACCACTGCTTCAGACAAGAAGTCTTGTATTCTTTCTTTGGTCCTTTCTACAGTAAGTGTTACAAACTGCAAACCAACTTACAGTTAAAAGGCACCATTCTGTCAGGTCTTCTTCCAAGAAACAAGTGCTGGAGCTCTCCCATATTCCTAACTCAAGTGTAAACCAAAGAGAAGTGAGATCTTGGGTCAAAGTCTCACTGCACCGAAACTGGAAAAAAATCTTAAAACTCAGTTCCTGTCTATTTCTGGAAAATTAGTAAAAATATTGGTTAGGAAAGCAATGGAATGACTAGTAGCTGAATTATTTATAGACATATAAGCTTAAGATACTAAATTTTACAGCTATATGTAGGGAAAGGACTTTATAGATCTCTTTTCCTTGGTTTGACCAAACGAAGTAAAAACAGCCACAGTAAATGCAGCATCTAGAGGCATGGCACAGTCTTACTGTATGGAACTGAGCACCTGCAGCAAGAGGTCACTCTAGCAGCTTACAGACACCTCAGTTTAAGAACCAGTGGAAGAATAGGAAAGAAAGGGGATGGAGGACACAAAAATACAGAAAACAAGGACAGTAGGAGAGAATCAATAGTGTACACCCATCTCCCTCTTTGTCCAGACAGCATTTGTTTAATTAGTTTCCCTAAAATAGCCCTGAAATAAATACAAACATTCATACACATTCATCAGGAATCATCTGAATGCTTGGACTACAAAATAACTCAACTTCAACATTGACTTAACTCAACTTTAACACACGACTGCGGAGTTGACCCTTTCAAGGGACTACTCAGCCTGTCAGATAATTTAATACGTATTTAAGACTCATCTAAAGATAAAATATGCATTCATACTTCATTCTTTAATTATAAGAGTAGAGAACAACATAAATCAGCCTTCAGACAGCACATACATCTCTGGCCTAAACTCAACTTTCATTTGAACATACTGAAATTCACCAATTAAAAAAACCAAAACAAAACAAAAAACCTTCTGTCATGGTTTAGGGTCAGGGAGGCCCCTCAAACCTGTAACAGACGCTCTCTGTTAACCCCACTCCCTCCCCAAAGGGGAAGAGAAAGGGAATAAGGGAGAGAGACTTAGCCATTAGAAAAGGAAACTAGAACAGCTTTAATGAAAATGAAATTATTAATAATAAAAATGGAATATATCCAAATCTATAGAAAACCAGTATTGAATCCAACCCCCTGATGGTAATTCCATCACCATCACCACTGATGCTGTGGAGCAGGCACTGGGGCAGTCCCAGACTGGGCCCTGCAGCAGCCGGGAGCTGTGTTCAGGAGCTGGATTCTGGTACTGGGTTCAGGAACACACAGACCGGATTGAAGGCAGAACAGACAAAGGCCTCCTTGGATGCTCCAAGGAAAGAACCAAAAAAAGGACCTAAGGTAAGCCAAGCCAAGCTGCCCAAGCAGTCCAAGAGGGGAGAAGAGCCACAGACCCCCATGATCCCTCAGCTTTTTACCAAATATAACGTACATGGGCTGGAATCCCTCGTTGGTCACTTTAGGGTCACCTGTCCTGTCCACTCCTCCCTGCAGGTGCAGCCTTTCACTTTCTGCACCCCCCAGCGTGGTACACAAGACCCAGCAGTGGCCTTGGTCTGCACACCAATCCTTGGTAGTAACTCTAAACATGGGCTGTGATCACTGCTAGCAGCAGACACGGTCTGTGAGAACAGGCTGCTGACTTCAGACAGTGCAGTTAGTTAGAAAAACTGATCTGGAAAGCAAAATGACTGAACAGAATTACTTCTGTTCTCACTCAAACCAGGACAGCTTCTTCTAACCACCTCTTGCACATAGTTGCAGAACAGCGGGAAAAGCAGAGGGAAAATATTAATATGCATCACTGCTCAGAGATAAAAGCCTGCCATGATTTGTTAGTTGTGACAACTTAACTGAATCTGTGTAAAACAAAATACAGAATAAATACTACTTGACAAATACCACAGTTTCCCACCAATTGTTTTACAGTGTCTCTGTTAGGAAAGCCCTTCGTTGTCCAACTGTTTGCCTGTTTTCCTTATCAGGTATTTGCTGTGAAATCTACCCAAGTATTCAAGTTCCGAAAGTTGTGGAAGACATGGAAATAAATGTGTACTAGCAGTGTCACTTCTATAAAGGCACATGCTGAAGATGGATGGTTTAGGAATCCCTTTGAGGAATCACTCCCTCTAGAAATCTTCCTTCTTCAAAAACTTAACTGAATTTTCAACTACCATTTCAAGAATAACTTCACACAGCATTTCTACATACTCAGATCCCACTGTAACAGTTAAATCTCATCTTACAGGATCAGTCACACGCACAGGAAAAGACTGATTATAGTTTACATGATCAAGATGAACTGCAATTATATTGCACTAGGTTAATTATACAAACTGAACCATAATCCTTAAAGCAGAGATTTTGCCATGTAACTATTTTCATTGCTAAGATTTCACTATCAGTTTCTTCCCAACTAGACTCTTGTCAGTTGGCACCCAAAATCTTAAGTCAAAGGTGGAGTATGCAGTCATTGCACCTGATGTGCCTAAACTTACAAACAAAATTAACTGAAGTTATTATATCTTACACATAGACATGTTTTTTATTTTACTCTTTACTATCTGTTTAATAACTAAATAAGGAATGTGTGTGATTTTCCTTATGTTGCAATCATTGTAACAGTTACTCCCACCTATACTCCACTTTCTCTCTCTCATTACATCCCCTATAATTCTACTATGTCCTTATCCAAATCAAAAAGCCCAAGTGCTATGTAGAGCAATTTAGACAATACTGCAGTGCTACATGAATTACAAATTGAGCATTACCTCAATATGCTAGTAGACCATTATATTCACCACCTCAAGATCTTGGAGCATGTTGTTATTCCCGTCCTGTACACTTACATTAAGATCAATATCCTCTAATTAACAAAATTAATACAGAACTTCCCTGCCAGGCTGCATTTATCCCATGCATTTATTAAGCACTGAACTTAAAGCACTGACTATATCTAAGGTTTTCAAGCAGAGTACTAGTAACTCTTTTAGAACTTATGCCTCAGACATGAGAAAATGAGGGTTTGGGGAAATAAGCATGATTAGGGTTACCAAGAGACTACATGACCCAGCGTAGCAGCCAATCATGTCAGAATTCATAAGCAGCCACACAAATACTCTGATCTGATAGTAAGGCAGGCTACAAGATTCTAGATAGGTGGATCATTTTAAGATCTTAGTTTCAGTGTCCTACCATTTCTAAGTGGTATCTTTGACCTTAAGCCTTAAAATTAATTCCACAAAATCTGGCAACTTTTGCCTTCTGAAGTCACCATTTTCAGATTAAGCATGGACTTGCACTCTACCTTTTCTATAAATTAGCTCTATACTGCTCTCTCTCCTTTCATAAAACTGCAGCAGAGACCTCAATTTCTCACATTTTGAGTCGATCCATCTCTTCCCCTCCTCCCCCTTTAATTATTACTGTTAAGATAAAACATCATTCATATTGAAAAAAGACAAGTTCACTAGGAGACTGACACCTTTTTCGTCTTGTTTCAGGAAGAAAATATTACACAGATGCACACAATAAGCAACATAGATTCAAACACTGCATGTTTTTAAAGGTTTTCTCACATCTGTTTTCATCATCATCTATGAAGAGTAAGATTTGATCATTACTGAAGGAGGAACTGAACTGTTACAAAAATCTCACCCAATGTCTGTAAGAGGTGGTTTGTCCCGGCCTCTCTTGTAGCAAAGAAAAAGTTCAGGACTCTTTAGACTTCCATAGTTTAAGTTGGCTTGAAGGGCTGTAGGGGTGGCTTCAACACACGTGTATCCCTCTGGGACAGTTTCACCAGCTGATTTAATTATCACAGCAATGTCAGTAATTGGAGCCTTTGTTTCATGTCGGCTTATTTCTTGGTCAAGGAGGGTTGCAGTGTCTGTGTCAGTGAGCCCTGCCACTACAAAATAGTCAGCCACTCGTGGACCTTTGTCTTCTATCATGGTTATGTCAGTAATTTCCTGGGGAAAACAAAAAGAGAGAAATCAAACACTCTGCTTTAAAGGTAAACCATTTCCCTCAACAAGTATAAGGATTTAAAATCTTTAATTTTTTGTAAATGAAATAAATTGCCATACAGAGATTTCATTTAAATTCTAGGGAAACTTCAAAACAAACTTTGATTTGTGCTGCTCCAGCAACTGGATTTCAGTTCTAGCACAGTAACAGTCATGTTTTAATACAAGGAAGTTTAAATAACATAAAGAACTCAAAGCTCCCAGCACAGCAGCTACACAGAAAATCATTTTGAGTGAGCTATTAGACGATTCATGCTCTTCACAGGCTGTAAATCAATGCAGATACCTCTAACTAAAAGCATCTATATTTCTCTCCTATTACTTAGTGTGTAATTTGACTACAGAATCGTGCTGCCTTTTTCATTTTTTGAGAGAGAGAACATTTCCAACTATAGTCTCACTAGTTCCTCTTCTGCGCATTTCATCCATTTTGCTTCATAATCTAGACCTAGCAGTGCAGTCCTGAGACATTCAGCCGGCAACTGTAACATCTGGAAGTCATTTACAAAAAAAATCACACATCCCAACCCACGTTTCATCAGCTGAGCAGTCAGTACACATCACTGCTCAGCTGCACATTCCAGATCTGGAAAGAGAGAAACACAAGTTTCTATTAAGGGCAAAACTAGCCAACAGACTGTGCTCAAATACCACAAGTACGATTTCAAGTACTCACTCTCACAAAATACCTGTCTTTTTAAAGTAGTTGCCAATCAATAAATCTGAATACTATTAAACCCTGTCAGGGAGCTAAGGACCACCTTCTTTTAGACCCTCATGTTTCCATCCACAGATTTCTGGGGATCCCATCTAGAAAGCTAACCAAGAATGGAATTCCAGTTCCCATCTTTGACAACAAGACTACCACAGCTGCCAAGGTCCCACCTACCAAGGAGTGATGGTCCCTGGGTAAACTGAAGGTTTCTTGTATTTACAATGTCCTAGTCTGATAACTGCAGAAACTGTTGAGTTCTGGTCTCCCCAGTTCAAGAGGCACAAGGAAATTAACTAGAGAGCATCCAGCAGAGGGCTGTGAAGATGATGAAGGGCCTAGAACATCTCTCTGATGAGGAAAGCTTGAGAGCCCTGGGGCTGTTCAGTCTGGAAAAGAGAAGACAGAGAGGATCTTACTAATGCTTACAATATCTGAAGGGTGGGTGTCAAGTAGAAGGGCTCAGTCTCTTTTCAGTGGTGCCCTGTGACAAGATTAGCAGTAATGATCACAAACCACAACACAGGAAGTTCCACCACAAAATGAGAGAAAACTTTCCTGTGAGGGTGACAGAGCCCTGGAACGAGCTGCCCAGAGACATGGAGGAGTCTCATTCTCTACAGACTTTCAAAACCTGCCTGGATATGTTCCTGTGTGGCTTGCCCTAGGTGTTCCCGTGCTGGCACGAGTGTTGGATTCTATGATCTCCAGAGGTCCCTTCCACCCTCTACCGTTCTATCATTCTATGAAACACTGGTCTCTGCTAACAGAAAGATGGTTTTGCAGAGACAGTATAATCCTTTTCCCTGGAACCTGTTTTATCCTCCTGTTCTTGTCCTGCTCTTTCTTACTGAAATTGTACTGAAAATGTATTTTCCATATTTACACTCTAGAAGACTTCTAAAACTTGTCATCAAAAGTGTTTTAAGTACTCAGCTGAAGGAAAAGTCTGTTATTCACCCTGAGGGTGTAGTAAGAAATGTTAGTATAAGATTATGTAACTCAGGTGGAAACCACTATACTGCAAGGCACTGTAGCATGACATGAAAGTAAGAAGGGGAATGGAAATAACTTGATGCAAATCCTTTCAAACCTGAGAGTACCCACACCCTTTAAAAGACTCTTCTCTTCTGCAATAGTTTTTCCACGATACTTCAGTGTTCCCGAAACACTTTGCCTAACAGCTTTGGTAGGGCAACCCATAAGCAAAGATCCTGATACACAAAAGAGTCTGAACCCCCTGAAATGGGGAAACCCATGAGATAGCTACTCACACGGCTGAGTTTTCAGGCCTACAATGCATGGATGTCTTCTCAACAGGAACAAATATGCATTCAATTTGTTGGGTGTTCAGTACCTAGATGTCCTGAAGGACAAAAAAGCTACTCAAAAGCCATAGCTATTTGTGAAGCTTCTGAATCACTTTCAGCTACAGAACTGGTAGCAGTCTTCCCTTTTTACTGTCATAACAACATGAAATCAGTGATAAAGCCCTTTACAGGTAAGCAAGTCAGCATGAAATACAGGGGTAATGAGTTCAACTTGATCTCATACAAATTGGTACTTCCATTAAGAGGTCCTTTCTCATACAGCCCCTGCTCATTCCCATCTTCTCTTTTGTCCAGAACTATAGTTTGTGCAATCACGTAATGAACTGGAACAAAGATTTGCTCTGGTTGAACGCTAACCTGGCAGAGACCATTTACTGTTCAACCAGAGCAGTTATCCAACGATTCACTGTGTCAGCACAAAGGCAGCAGCAGTATGCCTCTTTCAGCAGCAGCACTGACTTGCACTGGATTAATCACAGAACTGTGAGGTCTAAGATGTTTCCGTTTGCCTCTTAGATGCTTGGACTTGTTCACAGAATTATCAAAACAAACAAACAAGACTACCTCTCCCTGCTCCCATTAAAAGAAAGGAAATCCTGGGCCAGAATATTTTGTAATCTGGAAAGCACTGTTTGTATTTGACACATGTGAAACCAAATTACTGAAACAAGCTGCTAAAAATAAAATATGGTTGGCATCATATAAACTGGTTTTTAAAAAAACAAAACCTCAGTTAAATGATCCAGCCCTTTACTACCTGCTATATGTTCAAACAGCTCAATATCATGTTCTTTTAATGAACACTACAATCATCACCCACATTTACTTCTAGCACGTAGAACAGGAAATAAAATAGTAACGATAACAGCATAAAATGTCAAAAAATCTCACAAAAGTTTGTATTTTTAATCACACCTGTAATTCCTGGAATTACACTAATGTTATTCTCAAATGCTTTTTAAAATGAAAACTTAGCTTTCCTGGGCAAACAGAGAGGTGAAAATTTAAAAGTACCTGAAAAATTAAATACTAAGATTTGGAAGGTTAGAATGCAAAGGAAGATAATCCACTCCCAAATTTTTACCAGTGAGGATCAATAGAAGTGTAGAATTTGGTTGCTAAGGAGAACACACTTGTATCTAATATATTGTATTTTTCTTTTAGCCATGACTATATTTTACTTCACAGAAAATCTGTGTAACATGTGTCAGGCAAAAGTCAGAGTCACCAGACAATTCAGCTGAGAAACTTGGCACTCAAGGCTCCTATGTCAGCATAACATTTAGCAAGTTTTTCAAAATTTTCCAAGTATCACAAAGCAGCTCTCTTCCACAAGGACAGGAGAAGTAGGGTTTCAAGTAAGCATAACATGACTAGTCCAAGTCAAAAGATTACTTTAGCAAAAATCTGCAGGAGAAAAATTAAAAAAAAAAAAATTCCACTGTTAAACGCCAGAAATATGGCAAAGTGTTCTCCTTTGCCAGAGTCCATTTGAGGTTGATCTCTCTAAAAAGACAAGGCTTTCTCACAGCCGCGATGTTATTTTACAATTCTTCCTTAATATTCTATCAAAAATATGGTAACTCAATTCATGGCTTCAAATCAGCCACAGCCCTTTCTTAAGGAGAGATTGCCTTGGGGAAAAGGTTTCCACTTTGAAGATCACTTCTATGAATTTTGAACAACTATGAAAAAATACTACATTATTAGAAATTGCCTCAGCTTATTGACTGCTGTCTAAAATACCTGTTCAATATTTCTTTCATTAAAGCTAGACTGCAATTTCCTCTATTTACAGTTAGCTGAACCACAACAAGAAGTGTTCTTCCAAAGACAGAAAAAATAGTGAAAGCAAGTTACTAGCACCCACAATGAAGAAAAGATGACACTGTTACAAGATCACACAGTTACAAGCTTTACAATTCCAAAATTGAGATCACTGGTTTAAAGTTCCGTCTTCATTTGCAGATACTGCCAGAGCTAAGGGTTGCTGTGCTTTAGATACAGCAGAGTTTCCTTCTGCCTTACCTGTAAAACACAGAAAAAGACTTCTCTAACAGAGTCACTTGCGGAAGTCTGCTTCAGCTACCTGCCACACTCTGAGTAATAGCAAATACTTATCTTAACATTGTTAGATCCACAACTATTTTCCCAAGAGTCCAGTTAATTCATTAATGACACCATTTGCTTTGCCACTGCACTGGCTGTTTGCAGTCTAGTAACATTTGCTTAGAATTCTCCATAACCTAAGTACAGTGAGCAGTATTTCTTTTATCAAGCGTGGAATTACAGGAGAGTGCTTGTCTGCACATCAGAAGTAAAGACATAAATGCATCATAAAGGAATATCAGCAAAACTGGTACGCTAGCTGCTTAATATCCTAAAAATTTTCATTTATGTTCTAACATCGTTAAATGTTAGAAGGCTGTTATGAGAAAACATGCATGACATGAAATTTTTTAGAATCCTTTTAGAAAGCCAGACAGTACAAGTTCAGGCTTTCATTTCAGTGTTTTATTTGGTGATAGTATTCATTAAAAAAAAAAAAGATCTGTTTTGAAAATCCTCCTCTACTCTGCCCTGGTGAGGCTGCATCTGGAATACTGTGTCCAGTTCTGGGCCCCTCAGTTCAAGAAGGACAGGGAACTGCTCAAAAGAGTCAAGTGCAGAGCCACAAAGATGATGAAGGGAGTGGAGCATCTCCCTTATGAGGAAAGACTGAGGGAGCTGAGTCTCTTTAGCTTGGAGAAAAGACTGAGGTGACCTTATCAATGTTTATAAATATGTAAAAGGTGTTGGGAAGATGGAGCCAGGCTCTTCTCAGTGACATCCAATGACAGGACAATGGGTAATGGGTGCAAGCTGGAACATAGGACGATCCATGTAAACAGAAGGAGAAACTTTTTCACGGTGAGGGTGACAGACACTAGAACAGGCTGCCCAGGGAGGCTGTGGAGTCTCCTTCTCTGGAGACATTCAAAACCCACTTGGATGTGTTCCTGTGTGACCGGCTCTATGTGATCCTGCTCTGGCAGGGGAGTTGGACTAGATGATCTTTTGACGTACCTTCCATTCTGTGATTCTGTGAAAATGGTACTGAAAGATCCATTAATGCTGTCAAATGTTCAGCCATTTTTGAAAAAGGCCCTTGGAAATGACACCACGAGGGTGACCTGGAAGGCACTGTGTATAATCTTAAAAAGTTTTCACGTATTTCAGAAAGCATTTTAAACACACTTTGGACATCATCAGTACTAGTAGTATGACAAATAATGTAGTGTGGAGCATACACAGCACCAACTCAGAAAGTACAAGCAACATAGCCATATAAGCATAACATGCTACTCCAACTCTGGTCCTGTTTTGGCCTATTAGCAGAACTTTTGCAGCCTATCTTATTTTCAGAAGCAAACTGCTATCACTACACAACACTGTCCCAATACCACATGGTCCTACCATGTTGAATCAGAGAAACTTGGGCACTACTGAACCAACCTTTAATACACAGTTCAGACCCACTCAAAAAAATTTAGTGGAGAAAATAAAACATTGTCCTCCACCTTCCATAGAGACATGTCACAGTTTAGGGTCAGGGCAGACCGCTAGATCTATAACGGACGCCCTCTGTTAACCCCCCTCCCTCAAAGGGGAAGAGGAAGGGAATAAGAGGAGAGAGATTACTACCAATTAGAAGAAGCTAGAACAGATTTAATGAAAATGAAAATATAACAAAAAAGGAGTATATCTAAATCTATACAAAACCAGTATCAAACCCAACACCCCTCCCCCCTCCATGGCAATTCCATCACCGTCACCACTGGTGCTGTGGAGCAGGCACCAGGAAAGTCCCAGACTGGGCCCAGCAGCAGACAGGAGCTGTGTTCAGGAGCTGGATTCTGGTGCTGGATTCAGGAACACACAGATTAGGATTGAAGGCAGAATGGAAGGAGTCCTGCATGGATGCTGGCCAAGGAAGAAACCCAAAGAGGACCTGAACAGAGCTGAGCAGGGCCCAGCAAAGCAGATGAGACCCTCATGAACCCCTCAGCTTTATGCCGAATACGACGTACATGAGATGGAATCCCTCCTTGGCCAGTTTAGGGTCACCTGTCCTGTCTGCAGGTTACTGCTCCTCCCCACAGGTGTGGCCTTTTACTTTCTGAACCCCCAGCAGTGGCCTTGGTCTGCACACCAATCCTTGGTACTCTAAACGTGGGCTGCGATCACTGCCAGAAGCAGACACTGTCTGTGAGAACAGGCTGCTGACTTCAGACAGTGCAGTTAGTTAGAAGAGACAGAGCTGAAAAGTAAAAATCACTGAACAGAATTAGTTCTGTTCTCACTCAAACCGGGACAGGAGAAGAGGCCACTTTTGCAGAAGAACTTTTTATTAGATTATCATTCCTAGAAAGTCATAGCATAATTTATGCTACCTCCCTTTGAACCTATGATAAAGTGACAGAAGCCTACAATTCTATGTATATGTCTGTCCTAATCCTAAAAATATACTAAGTTTTGAATTATCCTCTAAAATTAGACTGAAAGGCCAGCATTAGTCTATAAACAAATGGTACAGGTAAATACAGTTTTTGACAAAGGGACTTAGGGAAAACAAAAGCTTTGTAAAACTGTATATATCACCAACCAAGGGAAAGGATTTTTACAAACATCAATCTGGTAACTTACATACAAGTGCCATATTTACACCTGACACTACTAAGGAGAAGGTATTCTTGGAAACCTATGTGTATGCACTCACTCCAGAGTAAGAATAACAACCCACAGAGTGGGTTCTGAGGTTATTGGTTTTAAGGACAGTAACCTCTTCCTTCACTGGCCACATGAAGACCAATAACCAAGATATTTTTGACTCTAAATTACAAAAAAAAATAAAGCCATGAGGAGCTTTTTCAGCCAATTTTCAACATAATAAAAGTCCAGAAATCTAACTGAAAATATTAGTGAAATGATGGTCAAAAAACTAAAATTATAAAGCTATTTTTGCAAGTGATAAAGGCTAATGAATGACTTAGCAATTTCTTAAACTTGCAGCTTCTTTCAGATACTGACAGTGGCTAAAACCTACAACATGTATAAACTACTACTTACAAAGTACTTGCTGTGTGTAAGTCTACAGTATTCATACACAGTTATCAAAGAACTTGGGATGGGATACTTTCTTCAAAACAGAAAATACTTCTGTAACTAGACTGCATAAGTAGTAAGTTTTACTCCAGACTGAATAATATCTTCATCATTGTGCTTTGTGGCTGAAACATCTATTTTGTAAACACTCTGAACAGTTGAAAATTTAAACCAATATAGTCATTAAACACAACTCAGATCCTCTTCACTAATGCTTGGCTTTGCAAGTGAATTATACTTAGCTACTGGCAGTGAAGAAGTTAGAAGAAAAATGTCTATGTATTCTGCTCTGAGATTTACTCTCAAAATAAACTGGCGTAAAGATTAAGGAAGACACTGGATTTGCTAAACTATTTTAGAAGACAAAGACCCTACTGGATGGATACAAGACTGTGTCAGGTGGTCATCTGCAACAGTTGTACAATTTACTGGCTAGTCTGAGTAAGAAGCATTACTAAGTTTTTCAACTGCTGCACTTGGCAAAAGTCATAGACAACACAAGGACTGACTACCACAGGCGCTTCGCTATCCACTACAGAACTTAATAAACCTTTGTGACCAAGTCTTTAATACATGCAATTTCTCTGTAATTTCTAATGAACTAATCAGAAGAGAGAAAGGCTGGACAAAGTTTGTTTACCTTTCTCAATATTCAGAAAGAAACTTTCCTTGCTGTGGTAGAGAAGGGAAAGATCAGATTCTTTATTCACACAGACAGCTCTTTTATCTTGTGCTGAGATAAAATAATATTATTGCTGAAGGGATGGGAAGAATAATTTGTTTCTCCTTTGTACAAAAGAGTCTTCATTGATGCTTGTTAAATCTGACCTTGTTAAACCTAAATTTTATACCACAGCAACCAGTGCAGAATTTCTCTTCATGAGTGACTTTAGAAATGTCCCCGATTCACATTAAAAGCATTACGTAACATGCGTACGTGTTAGACGCTTAAAATAAGTAACCAGCAAGACAGCATACTTCTTGAGATAAAAGTAGTACCAGTTGTTAAAAGTGAAAACAGAAAGAAATTGAAACAAGATTTGTAAAAGCCTTTGAAGACATGTTTGAAGAAGCTAAATCACTGCTGTATACAGCAAAGAGATACACCTAGGTTGCACTGCGCCTAGGTTCCACTCATGAAGTGTGGGTTAGCTGAGTGGACAGTAAAGTGGATTGAGAGCTGGTTGAGCGACAAAGCTCAGAGGGTTGTGATCAAGCTGGAGGCCTGTAGCCAGCAGTGCTCCCCAGGGTCACTATTGGCTCCAGTGTTACTTAACATATTCATCAATGCTGTAGGCAAGGGGACAGAGTGTGCCCTCAGCAAGTCTGCTAATGATACAACACTGGGACATGTGACTGATGCACCAGAAGGCTGTGCTGCCATCCAGTGTGACCTGGACAGACTGGAGCACAGGGCAGAGCAGAACTTAATGAGGCTCAACAAGGGCAAGTATAGTGTCCTGCACCTGGGGAGAAACAACACCATGCATCAATATAGGTTAGGGATAGACCTGCTGAAAGCAGCCCTCAGGAGAAGGATCCTGGAGTCCTGCTAGACAGTAAGTTAACCATGAGCCAACAATGTGCCCTTGTGGCAAAGAAGGCCAATGGTGCCCTGGGGTGCATTAAGAACAGTGTGACCAGTAGGTCAAGGGAGGTCAATCTCCCACTGTGAGGCCGTATCTGGAATACTGTGTCCAGTTCTGGATTCCCCAGTTCAAGAGAGACAGGGAACTACTGGAGAGAGCCCAGCAAGGGGCAACAAAGATGACTGCAACGCTAGAGCACCTCTCTTACTAGGTTGAGAAAGCTGGGAGATCTCAGATCAGAATGCATACAGATTTTTTTCTGCTAACTTCTTCACTGCCAGTAGATACGTATAATTCATTTGCAAAGTGAAAAGTTGAGAAAGCTGGGACTATTTAGCTTGGAGAAGAAAAGACTGAGAAGAGACCTTATCAGTGTCTTTAAGTATCTAAAGGGTGGGTGCAAGGAGGACGGAGTTTTCAGTGGTGCCCAGTGACAAGACAAGGTTCCGTCTAAATATGAGGAAAAACTTCTTTACAGTGATCGTGATGAAGCACTGAAACAGGCTGCCCAAAGAGGTTGTGGAGTCTCCTTCTATACAGATATTCAAAACCTGCCTGGATGTGACCCTGGGGAACGTGCTCTTTGTTGGAGGGGGGGGAGTTGGACTAGACGATCTCTGCAGGTCCTTTCCAACTCCCAACGATTCTGTGATTAAGCCTTCAGCTTTATCGAGTACAGTACACATGGCTCTGTAGCTGGTGTCACCTAACAATTTTGGCTTTTTTGACAATGGGATGACCTATGCAGCACCTTGGTGGCATCAGATGGGAGACACCTTTCCCAAACGGAGGAGAGACTGCTGGGCTGATTGTCAGGGCTTTGAAGGGGGAGGGAGATGTATCTGAGCTTACTAGGGAGGCCCTTGGGTGTTGTAGCCCAGCACTCATGGGACAGTGTGCTAGCAGTTTTGAGAACCAGAAGGCCTACCACCCCTCAAGGGCAAAAGCTGTGTGCTCAACTCCCTCTCTGAGATGCTTGTACACCAATGCACTCAGCATGGGGAGTAAACAGAAGGAACTGGAGATCTGTCTTCAGCCACATGGCCATGATCTCATTGCAATTACTGAGGCACGGTGGGATAGCTCACATGACTAGAATGTTGTCACGGATGACTATGTACTTTTTAGGTTAGACAGACCAACAAAGTGAGGCAGAGGAGTTTCTCTTTATGTATGAGAGCAAGTGGAAGTCATTGAGCTCTAGCCAGGGGTGAATGAAGAACTTGCTGAAAGCTTATGGGTAAGAATTAAGAGTCATGCAAATATAGGTAAAACTGTTGTGGGTGTCTACTACAGGACACAAAACCAGGAAGAGGATGTTGATGAGGTCTTCTAGAGACAGCCAGAAGCAGCCTCAATATCACATGCCCTGGTGCTCATGGGTGACTTCAATGACCCTGATATTTGTTAGAAAAGCCACACAGCAAGGCATACTTAGTCCAGAAAGCTCTCGCAGTACATTGACAATAACTTACTGACAAATGGTGGAAGAGTCAACAAGGAGAGGTGAGCTGCTGGGCCTTGTACTAACAAAGAAGGTCTTGTGGGGGATGTGAAGGTTGTGGGCAGCCTTGGTGTTTGTGATCACGACATGGTAAAGTTTAGTATCATATGAGGAAAAAGCAGGGCAGCAAGTAGGATTGCAACCCTACAGGAGGGCTAACTTTGTCCTCTTCCAAGACCTACTTGGAGGAATCCCTTGGGCTAAGACTCTAGACGGTAGAGGGGACCAAGAGAGCTGGTTGATACTCAAACATCACTTCCTCCATGCTCAAGACAGGTGCATTCCTTTGAGTGAAAAATCAAGTAGAGGAGGCAGGAGACCAGCATGGATGAGCAAGGAGCTGCTAGAAAAACTCATGTGGAAGAACTAAGTCCACAAGTGGAAAAAGGGACTGGCCACTTGGAGAATTATAGGAACACTGTCAGGGTATGTAGGGATGCAACAAGCAAGGCCAAGGCTCTCCTGGAATTAACTCTGGCAAAGGAAGTAAAAGACAGGAAGGGCTTCTTCAAATACATCAATGTTAAAAGGAAGACCAGGGAAAATATGGGCCCACTGATGAATGAAGTGGGAGACCTGGTGACAGAGGGTACAGAGAAGTTAGAGCTACAGAATGACTTCTTTGCTTCAGTCTTCACTGCTCAGACCAACCCTCAGGAATCCCAGACCCCAGAAGTAAGAGAAAAAGCCTGGAGGGAGAGAGACTCCTCACTGGTCAATGAGGATGTCTTTAGAAATCACTTGGGTAAACTTAACATGCACAAATCAATGGGCCCCAGAGGGATGCACCCACAAGTACTGAGGGAGCTGTCGAATGTTGTTGCTCTATCACTCTCCAGTGATACTCTTGGATACAACGGTTAGTACTACAAATACTACTTTTTTAGAACTTCACATTAGCGGAAATGCATCAACAATAGTGCTTTCTTCAGCTTTTTTTTAAAAAAAAACAAACCCAAACTATCTCCTAGCTGTGTTCCACAGCAACACAAAGAACACAGTGAAGGTGGTTCTCAATGTTATTTGTATTCTATAAATCAGAATTACTGGTTTTGCTTCGTCTCAAATTTTGTCTTTGTTTAACTGGGTTTCAAGACATGGAAGCTAATACTTGAAGTCACTTTGAAAAGGAATGAGCAACACAATCATGGACTATACTTGGCAATCAAAACTTTAGACCAGTTGGGGTTTTTTTTTTAAACACAAAAACAGGTAAGATTCTAGGCACACACAGGCTTAAATGTAAGCAGCGTATGCAAAGACAGTGACCAGTATTACCATTTAACAAATGGAGTTTGCACTCCAGTTGCTCGTTCATTCCAGTGTGAATCATAGAATCACAGAATATTAGGGGTTGGAAGGGACTTGGAAAGATCATCTAGTCCAACCACCCTGCCAGAGCAGGATCACCTAGAGCAGGTCACACAGGAACGTGTCCAGGCGCGTTTTGAATGTCTCTAGAGGAGACTCCACAACCCCCCTGGGCAGCCTGTTCCAGTGCTCTGTCACCCTCACTGTGAAGAAGTTTTTCCTTATGTTTACCCTAAACCTCTTGTGCTCCGACTTACTCCCATTGCCTCTTGTCCTAACATTGGATGACATTGAGAAGAGTCTGGCTCCATCCTCCTTACACTTGCCCTTAACATATTTATAGACATTAATGAGATCCCCCCTCAGTCTCCTCCAGGCTAAAGAGACCCAGCTCTCTCAGCCTCTCCTCATAAGGGAGATGCTCCACTCCCTTAATAATCTTGGTGTCCCTGCGCTGGACTCTCTCCAGTAGCTCCCTGTCTTTCCTGAACTGGGGTGCCCAGAACTGGACACAGTATTCCAGGTGGGGCCTCAGCAGCACAGAGTAGAGGGGGAGGAGAACCTCCCTTGACCTGCTGACCACACTCTTCCTAATGCATCCCAGGATGCCATTGGCCTTCTTGGCAGTGAGGGCACATTGTTGGCTCATGGTCATCCTGCTGTCCACCAGGACCCCTAGGTCTTTTTCCCCAGAGCAGCTCCCCAACAGATCAGCCCCCAGCCTATACTGATCCATGGGGTTGTTCTTCCCCAGAATTGCTCTCCAACAGATCAGCCCCCAGCCCATACTGATACATGGGGTTGTTCTTCCCCAGATGCAGCACTTTACACTCGCTCTTCTTAAATTGCGTTAAATTTCTCCCCACCCAGCTCTCCAGCCTGTCCAGTTCACTCTGGATGGCAGCATAATGTGCTTTCATTACTGCTGCTCACATCAGTACACTTGTTCATATCACATACTGATATGAATTGGACAATATTGATAGAATATTGATATATATATCGATATATATATATCAATATTGATATATATTTCTATCAATATTGATATATTGATAGAAATGGGCAAGCCCATTTCTAGTCAGATAAATGTGCAACTCCAGCTTATGCATTTCAGTTTGGTGCACGTGGAACAGCAGAAATCAGATCCTGCGTACTCATCACAGATGATTTAAAATTACTACAGGATAGAACATTATAAACTTGATTACTCTCCAATGTTAAATGAGTTCAGATAACCAAGGAGCTTATCAAACACCTGAGAATTCATTAGAATCACATAGGGAAGTTACATGGCCACGGCTATGAGTCCTTAGAAGTACATTTTACTGTATGTAAAAATGTACCACAAATACACAAAACACACACACATATATATATTCACATCATAACAAAAGACAAGGTAATGCAACATTACTTCAAGTGTACCATTAGCACCGAAAAGAAAGAGGAAAAAAAAAGGTATTGCACAGATACTAGCCGTAAGACAGTCAGTGTCAACAGAAAAACAATTCCTAAATGTGCATTTAAAGACTTTCTTTTTTGGAAGGCATATCACATTGTCATAAATTATGAAATGAAATAACAGCTACGTTCACTTGACTGAATGACACATATTAGAAAAGTACTTCACAGACATGCAATGCCCACCTTATACCTGTCTTAACACAACCAGCTCTGGAACAAGAATGGTTGGATGTCACCCACAACTGGGTCTGAACATGCACATATGCAAATACAAGACCATTCCTTCATAGCGGTTTTCAAGTAAACATTTGAGAATGTAGGAGTTGCACAACCGAAACAGTTACAGTTGACAAGCTGACTATCTCACAGAGGTCTATAATATTGTGAAAAATAAACGTAGGGACTAGGTGAAAGCTAAAAGGCTTGCCAATTGCATTTCATTAATTACATAGGTTGGATTTTTTCAGTTATTTGAACTTCATCCAGAAAACAAGTTGTATCAAGGTCCAGTACTGAAAATAATCGAAACTGGGATTTTGTGTTAGATAGCTAAATTGTTGCAAATATGCATATATTCACATTTTTAAAAAAAAAGTTGAGTCAGTACCAGCTGTTGGTGTACCAGGCTGTTTTTTCAGAGCACCCAAACACAAATATCAGGCATAACATTGATGTAATCAGCTTGATTAAATGTTCTCTAATGCTTTCCAAATAGATCAGGGCACTACAGTAGGAAAGGAGCAGAAATGTCACATCAAATCACCTCAGGTAAGAATTTCCTATGGAAGCAAAGGCACCAGGCCTAGAAACAATTAGATGAAAGAGTTGCCTTTTTTTTTACCCCCTCACCTGTACAAAAGCAGTTCACTTCTGCTTTAAGGTTCTGAAATATCAAACACAGCTCTACAGTTAATGTTGCAAAATCCCCTATATTTTATAAATTGATTACATAAAAAAAAAATCCTAACATCAAATTAGCAAGCATACTTAAAACCGCCAAACAACTTAAAACATACTTACAATCCCACAGGTGGGAAATCAAAAGATCCTTTTCACACTTAACTCCTGTGACAGCTAAAGACATCTGTAACTCTTTAAAGCTTGACTAAGACAGATATATGTTATCTATCTTAGGGGATTTGTTATGGACATTTTCATGGGAGCCATTAACAAATACACCATGCATATAATGGGAAACAGGTGCCTGTATTCTTCCAACATACATTTCCTTTTCCATTTCAAATCATGGGCTTTGAAATGATCCAGTAGTGTGCTTCATATGAAGAAGGGGTGGTGAGGAAATGAACTGACTTTTGCAAATCCAGTATCATAAGTGATAATTAAATAGCAAGAAGTCCTCTAGTTTTGTAAGGCGTGTTTGTTTTGCCACTTAAGCATCAACTTTGCAATTGAGAAGTCTTACAGCTTTTCAGACCTGTTTTACAAACAAATAGGGAACATTGTATAATCACTTTGCCCTTAAACAAAAAATTATTGTTCTCCATTATCCTGAACTTTCTTTGCATTTTCCGTGTTTTCCTGTCCTGTCTGAAATTCCTTGGATTGCTGGAGCAGAAATTATCAAAGGAAGGGAGGAAATTAGTCACAAATTTTCAGCTTTATATTTAACAAATTGGCAATATTCAGAAAAGACACAAAAGGAAATTATTAACAATTTAAGACTGTCTTAGAAAGCAGAACTGTGCTTCTAGTCTGATTTTTTTCTTATTGTCAGCAAAAACACTGCTACAAAACAGCAAGTCAATGATGTTATGATATAAATGCTTGTATCAAACAAAAAAAGCTTTCAGAAGCAGTTTTGTGATAGCCATTTGAACAGCTACTTAATTATGAAAGACTGAAAATATCACTAGATTAACGGACCCCGTGATCCAGGATGCTCAGGAATATTGAAAATGCTCCTCAGAAAAATCCTAAGTGGGAAAAAAAAGAAATACCCCACACAGACTCCTGACTATCCAGACTATCTCTGTTATATTTGTACAATAGTTTTTCCTATTGTAAAATATTCAAAATTTCAAAATTTCCAATGGTATAAAAATTGTAGTGGTTACAGATATGTGAGGCCAAAAAACAAATTCTGAAGTGACCTGCAGAGTCCAGAGTAGAAGCAGCTGGTATCAATGAAGGTCAGTTTGATACCAGTAAACTAGTGCTACTGCCTAGAACAGAAAACAGAAATGGAAAAGGTGTGCGAAAGGAAGAATGATAATCATTAAGTAGTCCAGCTACACTCAGTTAATAAACCAGTTTAGTCTTGTTTCATCAGTGCTGTATCCAAACTGTTCTTTCACAGAACAGTAGATGGCAACTACTCCAGAGGCTGCAAAGAAAACAGTCCAAGAGAGAAAATTAGATAATAATAGTAATAGTTCTCAGAGCAAGGAAGGTACTTTATAAAATGCACTTACTGCCCCAGTTACAAATTTTAAAGGTTAGCCATGCTCAGTGTTACGTAGTGAGTGAAACATCTGCAGCCTTGGAAACATTCTTTGTTAGAGAACTCTTTCCGTAATTGGAAACTCCATTGGAACCAAGCCAAATATAGTAGGCTGAAACAAAAATAAAACAGTGAAGAAAAAGTCAAGAGACAATAGTCTGGTGGTTAAGAGCCTTTCAGGAGCCCAAATCTCCTCTTCTGCTTTTCATAGTTTTTTTTCGTGCCCTTTTTTTGGTTGAGGTGAGGCTAGACTACATTTTGGTTTTGTAAGGTCAAAGGAGAGAAGTTACGTTTCAAATCCACCTGAGAGGTTACAGAAGTAAGCTGTAAGAGCCTGAAATACTCTCTTTCGTATTGCTCTCTCTACTAAGCACTGAAATAGTTAAGTATTAGCATTGACGTTATTTTGCAAGAATCTCCAGGAACAGAGATTTGCCAAATCACAGAACCATGTTTTGATTTAATTTTTGTTGGCTGCCCATAATACAAACAGCCATATGCCACTTCAAGTTGTCTTCTAAGGTCTCCATAAACCCAGAGTGGAAAACCCTTTCACTAGTTCTGAGGAACATGATTTTCCTTGTTCTTATCTTTCAGGAGGAAAAACACTGCAAGAAGACATTCTTCTCTGTAGGCCTCTCCATTGACAACTTTATCACAGCAAACATAGGAAGCTTTATTGAAACTTTCAGAGTCTCACAGCCTATCCCCACCTCACTGAACGCCTTTCCTGGCTATCAAGAGGATGACTCCAAATTCTGGCTGGCCTATGACACCAGCGCCAAATCACATGGATTCACATCAGCATTTTCATTCTTTCTCGGCTGCTTTTCAAGCTTGACAGGAGCTTATTAACACTTCAGAAGTCTGTCTTTTAATCCTCTTGCCAACTCCTCATTAAGAAACCCTCTTCTGCCAAGCTGACTTTAAAAAGCCTAAACCACATGCTTGACAGCAGTCGGAATATTCATGCTTTTAGTCTTATATTGCAGCAGTGAGAATCCTATAGGAGGAAATGTCTTCTTGCTCTTTATACTGCAGCAGGCATACCATGATCGTGATCTGCAGCACATTTTTGCAGTCAGGGTTTGCATTAGTACATCTGCAGCCAAGAAGGAAAGAGTGTAAGCTAGGCCTGTGAATAACCCCTCTACATCACTCACTTTACAGGTCACCTCACAATGAAGCTACTACAATCATAAATAACACATAAAAAACTTAGCCAGGAGTACGGTTCCTGGAAACCTACACTGTCAACTTTCATGAAGTGTTGTCTGTATTGTCAAACATACTAGCAAAACTTTCTAAAGAAAAGCTCTTTGCTTAATATGTAAGTTAACTCTTCTTCGTTGCCAGATAAAGGCTAACAGGAAAACGGGTCACAGCCACGTAAGAAAATGCAGTAACTGTCAATGATTGCCTCCCATGTCTCTTCTAATTTATTTTAAAGAATATTCACAAGAGGACCTATACAATTATTCCAGTCCAGTTGCAACTCCAAAAGCCTGAACAAAATGGAACGAAGCCATGTAAAGGATAGTAAAGCCATCTTAATATTTATAGAAAGGAAATGGAAAAGCACTCAAAAATATGAATAATCAAATGGACTGTGTATGTGCAAAAGCAAAACTGTAAAGTGATTCAAACTCCTCATTACTGCTACAATTCCTGCTCCAGAATAAACAAAAATATTGCCGAAGTTTGTACTGACAAAGATAATTTTTTTCCACAGACAAATTCTGTGGAAAAACTGGCTTGTATCTTCTTGTTTCTTTTCTGTTAAATTTTTCACTCACTTCTGAGACAACCAGAACATGTAATTTTTACACCAATACTCATCATGAAACCAAGAAATTTTTTCCCTCTGAATTCTGCAGTATGTGTAAAGAAAGTTATGCTTTCAACCCTTAGAAGCCCTTGGTTATCAACACTTGCTCCCTGCTGTGCTTACTTTCATTCCTGAATATATATATTCAAGAGAACTGAGTATTTGAATCCATTAAAGCACATATTTTAGTTCTCTGAATGCATTTCAAATGTGACATCATTAGAATATTAAAACAATGCTGTGTATTATATGAACTTCTGAAGAAAACAGTCATGAATAATAACATATTAGAAAGGTGTTACTTACACAGAAAAAAAATGTACCAATAAATACTTTCCTCAAGCATTAAAGCTGTCAAAGGATACCAAGCCTAAGATTCTCGGTCATGGAGCCTTATCACTCACCAGATGACATGTAAATAGGAAGCTGGACAGTACATATTTTGATCCTTCTCAATATCATCTAACTTTCTAAACATCTATACTGAATTACGCAACACACTGGGGAGTTCTCAGGCAAAAGAGCTGAAGGAAATCTGATTTTCTAAGATGAACTATACAGATTTTATACAGTAAAAGAAGTGCTTAAGTCTGATCACTGCTAGAAGCAACCTGCTTAGTTACAACGTAAACAGAGAAGGGAAGAAAAGGTAATCCTTTTTAAAAATTTCATCTAACATTACTGGCAACTTCTAACACACTTGCCTAAAAATCTCGAGAAATACTCCTTCCAAGAGCACAAAACTTATATATGGTAGATTTCTGAAAGCAAATTTAAGCATTAAGTCATATTGTCTCTTGTGCAAAGACAAAGCAATGCAAAAAGCAATGTAATTTACTGGTTTATATTATTGTCTCCTTCATGTTATTATCAAACTTTATTATTTGCAACATCCATTTCTGTCACAATTCAACACATATACTTCTCTTCCTATTAAAATACTCTTCATGCATGTTTTATGTTTTGATATATAGTATTGTGATACATAATGTTTTTATTGATTTAGTAATACATTAGAAATTATAAATGTGGTTTCCTAAAGCAGGCTGTAACTGCTGTGGACATAATTCACAATTGTTAGCGTTCCTATTTCCAATTTAAACATCTAGGAATGGATTAATTCAATATACTTAGACGACTGACTTAATCTTTTTAAAAATAACTTGAAAATTTAAACACACCTATTTCCAAGATTTGTTCCTACACGACTCCATGATGATAATGAGAGTGCGTTACTTCTGAAAATTCTTGGAAATAAAGGCAACACAACTCTGACCTCTGTGCACATGTGTCACAGTTTAGGGTCAGGGAAGCCCCACTACATCAGTAACTGACATTCTCTGTTAACACCCTCTCTGCCCCAAAGGGAAAAAAGAAAAGAAATAAGGGATTGATACTTGGCAATTAGAAAAAGAAACTAGAACAGCTTTAATGAAAATGAAAATAATAATAGAAATGGAATATATACAAATATATTAAAAAAAAATACAAAACCCAACCCCCCAATGGCAATTACATCACTATCACCGCTGGTGCTGTAGAGCAGGCACCAGGTAAGTCCCAGACGGCCCAGCAGCAGACAGGAGCTGTGTTCAGGAGCTGAATTCTGGTACCGGGTTCAGGAACACACAGATCAGGATTCAAGGCAGAACGGACAGAGTTCTGCATGGATGTTGGCCAAGGAAGAAACCTGAAGAGGACCTGAGCCGAGACAAACAAAGCCAGAAAAACAGGCAAAAGCGGGATAAGGCCCTCATGATCCCTCAGCTTTTTACCAAATATGATGTACATGGGCTGGAATCCCTCGTTGGTCAGTATAGGGTCACCTGTCCTGTCCGCTCCTCCCTGCAGGTGCTGACTTCAGACACTGCAGTTAGTTAGAACTGAGCTGAAAAGTAAAATTACTGAACAGAATTAGTTCTGTTCTCACTCAAACCAGGACAACGACTTACATAACAGCACAATACTGTCACTCTACCCAGTGCTCAGTTGATGTGGCTTGCACAAAATATTTGAGACCCCTACATTAATTTGTCTGTACAGGGTGAAGTAGTATTCACTTCACAGTTTCTCCCTCTCCAAAAGAGAAAAAAAACCCAAAAAAACAAAACACCAAAAAACCCCCAAACAATAACCCAAAAAAGAAACCAAACAAAACCAAAAAACCAAACCAAACCCACAGTATGAAAAGTATGCCAGCCCTCACAATCTCCTCTAAAGGATACTGTAATGGAACATCTGCTTTCTCCTCCACTAATACTGCTGTACAGTACACTTCAACATATTACTGGCTTTGGGATGAGGTAGGTGGGACAATAGTTGTGTATTTACCTGAGAGGTGGGCTCCCAGCATTTAAATCCCTGCTCCAAAGAAAAGGCATCACACAGCTCTCTAGAACACAGTTTTAATGCTTTACACTCCCCCCTCCCTCCCACCCTTCTTTCTCTGACAGGTCTACAGCAACATCAATACTCCAGACAGACACTAAGAGGAAGGATACAAATGGAGCAATGTAAGGTAATTTTGCATTTAACAGCTTGGGCAACTCAAATGCCAAATACTTCAACTCAGACATTTAATCCAGCAAGCATACCAGTTAAAGATGGGATTTTAAAAAAGATACAAGAGACAAATAAGACCTTGAGGCTCAGTGCAGCTTCCCTTCTCAGATTGTGCATGATCTGGCTATTAGTATAGCTAAGAAAACAGTTTAAAATCAGAGGAGTGACTTATTTAATAAGATTTTTTTCCCCCTAGCAGAATCAGATCAAAGAGACTAAGGAGGAGAGGTTTTGAGGTTAACAGCGCATACACTGTGTATCTGAATCTCACAGAATTAAAAATAACAGCCATAAATGTCTTTGTGCAAGATTTGTTCTGTTTTCTTTAAAATAAACTGAAATGTCACATTAGTCATTACATTCACAGTGAATGAGTCATCATAACCCAAAGGAGCTTAAGGCTTTCACATGTAATTATCTTAGAAAAAGATGCCTACAAAAAAAATTCAGAGCAGAAATGCAACAAAGTACATACCTCAGAGTTTGAAATTACACAGCCTTTTTAAGAAAGCATGGGTCACATACTGTGCCTTTTTTTCAAAGCTAAAACTGAACAATATACTGAAGCTATTATACCTACTATCATAGGTTTGTTTTATTGCTAGAACTGTACCAGGATAGCTAGGAGCACACAAAAACATTCTGTTCTTCAGAGACATACATGTATTCCGGTAGAAGCCCTTGTGTAAGTACACCACCACCACCATTTGTAAAGCCTGTTCTGTTTACCACTTGTGATTTTCTTATACCAGAACAACTTCAAATTTGCCTACATAATTTATTAGCATTGGAAAACTTTAGTGATATGCTTGCACTTTATCCGCCTAACAAAACAGAAACAGTCTTATACAAGAAGAATTATTACTCAAAGCCCAAGGCATAACTAAAAGAAAAAAAAAAAAAAAAGAAAAAGAAACCAAAAAAAGCGCTATGTAAGGATGCATCTCCAGGGTTATGAAAGAATTCACGATCAGAAAAGATTCAACCCTTTCACTAGTAAGTCTAACTGCAAGAATTCACTTTGAGTAAAGCGAACATTGTACAGGAGACATGCAGACTTGCTTTTTCTGGTTTCATCACAGCTTTGAGAAAACAGCAGCATGTTTATGCAGCTAGGACATTTTTTCTTTTATCTTGCTTACCCGTTAATATTCAGAAAGAAACCTGGATGTGACCAGTAAGAGGCTTACTTCTCCCATTCATTAACAAACGACATCTATACATCACAGTGGTTCATGACTTAAAAAGGTTACAAGAAAATGACTTGTACTCTTCCTCTTCCTGCCAAATCCTCATTTCATTTGTAGATGTTTATGAGACCTATTCAAAAAATTAAGCTTCACATGCCTAGCTTTCCTAGGTTTCTTCTACAGGAAGTTGTCAAGGGTTTAGGGTCAGGGCGGCCCCTTAGACCAGTCACAGACGCTCTCTGTTAACACCCCTGCCTCCCCAGAGAGGAAGAGAAAGGCAGTAAAGGAGAGAGGCTTCTATCAATTAGAAAAGGAAACTAGAGCAGCTTCAATGGAAATGAAAATAATATTTTTTTTTTACGGAGTAAAAATAAATATATACAATACCAGAATAAAATCCAACCCCCCCCCCCCCCCCCCCCCCGGTAATTTTGTCACTATCACCACTGATGCTGTGGAGCAGGCTCTGGGGGAGTCCCAGACTAGTCACAGTGGCAGACAGGAGATGTGTTCAGGAGCTGGTTCTGAAACTGGATTCAGCAACACACCAATTGAGATGGAAGGCAGAATGGGCAGAGTCCTCCTTGGATGCTCCGAGAAAGGAACCGGAAGAGGACCTGAGCCAAGCCAATCCAAGCCAAGCTGCCCAAGCAGTCCAAGAGGGGAGAAGAGCCACAGACCCTCATGATCCCTCAGCTTTATGCTGAATATGCTGTATATGGGCTGTAATCCATTGTTGGCCAGTTTAGGGTCACCTGTCCTGTCCGCTCCTCCCTGCAGGTGCAGCCTTTCACTTTCTGCACCCCCCAATGTGGCACACAAGACCCAGCAGTGGCCTTGGTCTGCACACCAATCCTTGGTAGTAACTCTAAACATGGGCTGTGATCACTGCTAGCAGCAGACACTGCCTGTGAGAACAGGCTGCTGACTTCAGACAGTGCAGTTGGTTAGAACTGAGCTGAAAAGTGAAATCACTGAACAGAATTAGTTCTGTTCTCACTCAAACCATGAAAGAAGTTGAGCCTCAAATAATAACTGAGGGCACCTAAAGTCAGGGTTTCATTGGGAATTACTCCCTAAAAGCTAAGTGGTGGATAACAGGGGAAGAAGAGAGCCAAGAAAGATGGGTCTCCCTAGGCTAAAATTAACTTCTGTCAGTATTCCTCTTCAGTCATATCTTTGTTGGTTTCAGAAACTTAACAGGTACAAGAAACATATGTTTTATATATGTTAAACATTTCTGAGACTATCCACATCCTTGAAAGTATTTCCTCTGGCAAACGCACAGCTTATTTTTTATTATTTGTTTTAAGGACATCTGCAAAAGATCTTGTCTATGCCTTCCAAAAAAACCCAAAACAACAAAACCACCTCGGTGTACTTGAGTACATACTACCTTCAAACATAACAATCTTCTGCCACTTATACCTAGGTACACAGCAGCTTGTTCATTAGGGCCACTCATTACTTAAGATCTTGTTATTGGGTGAATACTGGGTGACCTCAAGCATCAAGAAAACAATGAAGATACAGGCACAAATGTCTTCCTAGTCTAGGTGAGCTGCTGCTGTTAATTCTAAGGACAACTGGCTGATCAACTGTTGAGAACTGGCCACACCGGTTTTCACATTTTGCAGCAGTCCCATTCAATGATTGTCGTAACTGACTGAATAACCTGCTGCTATGACTCAGCAGTTTACCTTATTTTTCCTTTCTATAACTTTCTCTTAGTCTGAGATGGACATCCTGTAGAAGTTTCAGGGCTTAACTATATAGCTATAGATGCCTTGATTTCTTGCTTTTCTTCAAACACCTGAGTGCCTGAACTTTGTTTTCTTCATATGCTGCTCCTAGGCAGCTGTTCACTAGTTGTGGTTCTCTTTCTCCCAGCTGCAAACACACTTTTTTCATTTCTTAAAGCTGAAAGATACAGTTTACACATAATATAATCATGGCTGGAGGATATGTTACTGACAAGGCTTCTACCTATGTTGGGTTTCTTATCTGGGTAAGAGTACAGTTTCTTCCCCAGAGAATAACAAAGAAGGCTGGAGCCATCTTACGTGACACCAGGAACAGCAGCACTAGGTTGCTCAAGAGGGTAAAGAAAAAAAAAAAAAAAAACACAAAAGGAAGGAAAAAAAGGTCTTGCTTTCACCAGTCACAAACTGCCTCACTGCCTCAATACGAAAAGACTTGCAAAGGAGGAGCACCGAAGAATTCATCAGTGTCTAGGCTTCAGTTTAAGCATTACTGATCAAAGGCTGTAATTAATTATAAAGGCAAAAGCTATCACTAAAATGTGTAGGTTCAGAAAGAAAGCAAAAACTTGGGGTTCTTTGCCTCTCTGGTGAAAAATGGCTAAGTTTCGTAGTAGAGCTGCAAATTGTTCACAATTGGAAAACACTTTCATTTCAAAAGGAAGAAAACTTTTACGACTTTGAAGACTTGTAACTGTGAACTCAGCTTTTGCTGCCAGAACTGAACAACTTAATTTGCAAGTCAATCCCTGATTTACTTTACACTATTTTTAACATATTTTAGCTAGAAAAACACAGGTTTGGTTGATGCCTGAAAAGCATCAAGTCTCTTTAGAGATGCTTTTGAGAGGAAAGGAACAGAAATGTCACAGAATGTGAAGACAAAAGCAGAATAAGGCAAAACTGGCTTACTGCACTTAATTGAAACAAAGCATATGGAATATTTAATGACATGCAAGCCAACCTTTAGGCAAGAAATCATGGGTACCATTTCACTGTTATCTGTACCAACAACCTTGAGTTTGCTGATCTCCAAAAAAAAAAAAAAAGAGGCACATGCATAAATAGACATCATTATAATCTTTGATATTCTGAAAACTATTTGCAAGTTCTCTTTCTGAAAAAGCAAACAGTAAATATCAGGACCACATTTATAACCTAAAAGAGCCTTCAAGTAAAAACAAAGGACTAGAGAGAGATATTAACCAAGATGAAACTTTCTGCTCTATTACAGCTTGGAATGCACAGCACAGGGTAACCATATTCCTGAACTTTAGAATACTGTATGCACACATTTTGTGACAGATGCAGTCACAAGAATAACTGAACATGTAACAGTCACATTCCACCAGAACCTATGTTGTCCAGAAACAGGTCTGAACTAACCCACTTAGCTTACAACAAACATTTTGTCCTGGTCTGAGCGAGAACAGAGTTAATTCTGTTCAGTAATTTTACTTTTCAACTCAGATCTTCTCACTAACTGCACTGTCTGAAGTCAGCAGCCTGTTTTCTCAGACAGTGCCTGCTGCTAGCTGTGATCACAGCTCATGTTTAGTTACTACCAAGGATTGGTGTGCAGACCAAGGCCACTGCTGGGTCTTGTGTACCACACTGGGGGGTGCAGAGAGTGACAGGCTGCACCCACGGGAATGAGTGGACAAGACAGGTGACCCTAAACTGGCCAACGGGGGATTCCATCCCATATACGTCATATTCGGCATAAAGCTGAGGGATCATGAGGGTCTCATCCTGCTGGGCCCTGCTCAACTCTGTTCGGGTCCTCTTTGGGTTTTTTCCTTGGTTGGCACCCATGCAGGACTCCTTCCATTCTGCCTTCAATCCTGATCTGTGTGTTCCTGAATCCAGTACCAGAATCCAGCTCCTGATCACAGTGACCATATGCTGCTGGGCCCGGTCTGGGACTTTCCTGGTACCTGCTCCACAGCACCAGCAGTGATAGTGACATAATTGCCATTGTGGGAGGGGGGGAGGGTTTGGTACTGTTCTTGCATATACTCCATTTCTGTTTTTATTATTTTCTTTAAAGCTGTTCTAGTTTAATTTTCTAATTGCTAAGTCTCTCCTCTTATTCCTTTCCTCTTCCCCTTTGGGGAGGGAAGGAGGTTAACTAAGAGCATCTGTTATGGGTCTAGCGGACTGCCCTGACCCTAAACTGTGACACATGTGCACAGAGGTCAGAGTTGTGAGCCTTTATTTCCAAGAATTTTCAGAAATAAAGCACTCTCATTATCATCACGGAGTACTTCCAACAACACCACTTTTTTTATCCATAAGGAAAGAAGCAGAATCACATGTCTTCTTAACCAAGGCCAAGAATTTTGACAGAGGGATGTTTTTGTAGCAAGACAGAAGATCAAAAGTAGATTAAAAGAATCAGACTTCAGTTTGAAGTCTGAAGCACTACAGGAGGAAAGCAGGTCTCATGCTGCACAGTGCAGTAAACTGATTCTCATTTTATAGATTTGAATAAGCAGTAATGGACAACTATCTGGCGAGTTGCATGGGAAACAATAACTAAGACTATGATCCCCGCGAACTCTTTCAGAGGTCACCTATACAAAGATCTTTGGTATCTTGAATATTATTCAAGAAAGGTGGATAATCCATGCCTTGGGATGACTAGCAAGCACAGGAAAAAAAGAAAGCTCTTCCAGACAGATTTCTAGACCTACCTTTAAACAAAAAGATGCCAGATTTAGAGGTTACAGGTACCATCTGTTGTTACTTCAGTTCAATGGCTAAGTCAGTCAGAAAAGGAGACACCGCTACATGAAAACAGCAAGAGCAGCATGAAATGTGCTAGTCTCTATGCATTCTGCTCAATGCCTATGGCTGCCATTGAAATTCTCCTGAAAGCTTAGCAAATAAGACATACGATCTTATATAACAAAAAACTACCTTACCTTCCTCTTTCAACTTTGGCAATATACCTTTTCTACCTCCTTCTACTAGGACTTTTTTCCTACTGTATTTCTAAGCAAACCCAGGCACCTGCATCAAAGCTAACACTGGAAGTTACTTGTCCTTAAAGCTTATTGAGGTTGAATTCCAAATTCAGTTCTCCACTGGTCAAAGGAAGACATGAGAAAGAACCAAGCATAAAAAGGTACCACTTCAAGAACCATATTTTAAAGCTATGTAGCACTGCTACTGCAAATGAGAAGTTATACATGTTGAGTCAGAGCAGTGTCATCCGTACCACCGTTTGGATGTCCCAATTTTGCTCAAGTGAGATGGATTTCATTCCAAAAATTACAAAAGTTGACCAGAAAGAAATCCCACACACAATCTTCAAACACGAAAACAAACATGTAAGATATGTTTCAAGAAGATCTCATTAAGTTTAAGGTTGGTCTCACTGTGGCCCAAAGTAATCTAAGGAACAGTCAAACGCAACATGGGCTAGTAACTATTTTAACATAGAAGTTAAAATTTTGTCTTGTAAGCAAGTCGATATTTGTATTTCGGATTTCTACTGAACTCTTCCATTGTGCTACTCAAGACAGAATGCATTATTAGCACTTCATATCTGCTAGAATGGTAAAAAGCAGCCTGTCAGATAACTATTAAACAACAAAAAAAAGCAGCATTCGCAAGCTGTCTAACAGTAGTCTGGTTAATCACTTAAGTTTGGTCATGACTGCTTTTCTTTAAAAATAAAAGCTTTCATTTTCCAATCAGGTATGAAGTAATTTGCATTCTGTCATTATTAAGAGCATAAAGAACATTTACTACCTTAACTTCTAACAAACTACCTTAGAAAGAGTGATGCAAAAACTTTTACTAGCTTTGTGTTCAGTCTACACAAAAAAACAGCCAAGAAAAGTGACTAGGAGCAAATAATTTTCTCATTACTACAGTATCCATGTACAGGCTCAAATTTAGCTTGGTTGAAAAGGTCATAATAAGCCAAAAAAGTACTACAGTAAGTCCCCAGAAGTCACAGTAACACAGCTTACAGAAAAAAAGAACCAACATCAAGCATCCTGTTTATTTACAAGCTAAACCCTCATGCAGTTCTAAAAGTTTAGCCACAGGCATGAAGTTTGAAATCTGCACAGACGTCCATTTTTGCGACTTGCTTTATCTTAACAGCAAAAGAGAAAGCTGCATTACAAAGACTGGTGTAGAACAGACAATTCAGACTTAATGGAATTTTTACCAATTTTTTTTTTCCTGAGACTGCACCATCAACAGCAAGTGAAATTGTGCTCGGACACTTCACAAGATCATGTTTGGCATTAACAGCACAGTTCATCAGCTTACATCACATTTAAAGCTTCTGACAGCTTCTGTAAATATTTTTTCCCTGTCTGACATACAAAGGCCGTAGAGTATCACCAGATCCTGTTGCTACCCTGCTACACAGATTAGCTGGTCACGCAGCAAAGGCATATCAGATATCCCCTGATGATAGAACTGGTTGATTAAAAGTTGTGGCTCTAGTTTTTTGTTGGTTTTTTTTTTTTTTACAATCTGCAAAGCTAAACTGCAAGTTTTATAACATCTCACTGATACGATTAGCTTCCAAACCATCGCATGACTACTACTGATGATGCTTTTATCACTGAATTGCCGGGTGGGGAGATTAGACACCCTGCTATTCAAACATCCTTCTACCAGCCATACCACCGCTGCTGAGGATCCCCATTTCGGCACAGAGACGAGCAAGCCCGGACAGCCCAGAAGCGCCAACACTTCACTGCAGACGCTGGGCACTAAGCGCCCGGAGGCCTCGCTGCCGTCCGAGCACTGCCCAGGAGCTCGGCTCGGCTCGGCTCGCCTCCGCGCCCCCCCCCCCCAGGGTTAAATCCGCTGACGCCGGAGCCTAGGGGAGGAGCCGGAGCATGGAAAGGGAGAGAAAAAAAAATGGAGAAATAAAGGAGCGAGCTGCCCAGGGACTCACCTGCAGCGCCTGCCACCTGCGCCGCTGCCCCCCTTCGCCGGCGGAGGCCGCGGCAGCCGGAACGCCGCCCTGAGAGCCTAACGCCCGCTCGAAGGGCAGCCGCAGCGGATAGCAGCAGGGAATTTGATAATAATCACGACAATAATTAAAATCAGAGAGCGCCTCCGAGTCCCGGCCCAGCGCGGTGTAAGGGCTAGCTCCAGCGCCGCAGCTTTGCCGGGGCAAGGCAGGGAAGGAAGAAGCCCTTCCCAGAGGCCGACTCGGCGCCAGGGGAACACCCTGAACCTCCTTCCCTCTCCGGCTAGGAGCGAAGTTTCCTCCGGAGGTGTCAGAGGAGAGGGAAGGGGCCGGGGGGAGGCGAGGGGCTCGCCGCCGGGGAGCCGGCTTTCTGCCGCGCCCCGCGCAGGGGGCGGTGGAAGGCGGACGAGGGCGCCAGGTCCAGGTCCAGCGCTCGCTCCCCGCCTGTCAGGCCCCCTCCCAACCGCGGCCGCTCACCTGCCGCTGGCTCGACAGCCGCCACCGAGCGCCCCTCGTCCGCCCCAGGGACCGCGGCGCTCCCGCTCCGAAGCTTCTTCCCACGCCCGCCGCCTCCTCAGGAACCGCCGAACCCGCCACCCCTCCAGTTTGGGGAGGAAGCGGCCACCATATTACTTTCTCCCCCGCAAACGCCTACAGGCGGGTCCAGGACCCGCCCCAAAAGGAGGCGGTGGCGGGGCAGGGAAGGGAAGCGAAGGGAAGGGAAGGGAGGGGGCGTGCGGCGCGCCCGGAGTCACTCGGGCAGCTAGAGGGCGCGCGCGCGCGGGCGGCGGCCGCCGAGAGCCGTGGGACAGCGCCGGGCCGAGCCCCGCCTTAGGCCGCCGGCCCCTCAGCTTGGGGCTGGCGGCCCGAGCACCTGCCTGCCTGCCTGCCTGCCTGCCTGCCTGCGCCCCGCGGCGGGCGCTCTTCTTGGGGGAGAGAGGTATGGCCCAGGAGTCCCCTCTAGGCAGGCAGAGGTGTGAGTGGGGACGGCACCTATGGGGTGCAGTCCCCGCTGGAGCTGCCCTGCGACCCGGCTGGGACTCCTGCGAGGCGTTGGTTTGTAGCAGAGGATGACACTGTCAGAAGGGGACCTCAGCAGGTCATTTCAGCCACCTGCCCAGACCGCGCTGCTCACCTCTTTACGCAAATAAGCGTTGGGAGCATTTTCTGTAAGGTGGGAAGCTGTAGCAGCATAGACAGTTTTCAGAGGGGCATGCCTGGGCCCTGGGGAGGCCAGGAGCGTGTTTCACTGAAGAGGTAATGAAGTGGTTGTGTCAGCTATAATTCCATGGGGCCTAGTGGGAGCAGAGCACCGAAGGAGCTAGCAGATGTTACAAGTTGTTATCCAGTGAACCCCCGTGTTGTATGTGCCTGGAGACACCTGCCGCAGACAGAGCGAGCTAATGGGGCCCTGGCAAGACTTGACTGAGGCCTCTGTGACTGGTGTGAAACACCAATTCCAAGTACAAGAGAAGAGATGGGGGCATGGAGTGGGTGGTGGCGCTGCAGAAACCCCAGAGGTGTGTGCTTGCGCCATGGTGCTGCCAGGGCGAGGGCAAAGATGGCCTGTTGTGACATCCCTGAGTGATGGACAGTCATGTTCCTGAGTGATGGGTCACTGAGCCCTCAAGCAATGGGTTCTGATGTCATCAAGGGATGAGCTGCAACATCTCCAAGCGATGGACTGTGATATATCTTAACGATGGATTGTGACCATGTGTCCCTCAATGCTTATATGTGGGCACTGAGTCTCACCGAGACAACTAGTGCCCACATTCAAGCTGAGCAAGTGTGCAAGGTTTGGAGTGTTGAGCGAGGCTGTGATGCTGGTATTGCTCTGGGGAGTTATTCATTGCAGCTCTCCATGTTCAACCCCAGATCCATCGGAGGATTTTCCCTAGCTCTGCCTGGTTCAGACAGCCAGGGCACCCAGGAGGTTCACTCACAGCAGCAGAGGTGAGCTGGGCGGGGAAACGTTAACCTGGGGAGTTGGGAGGCCTTCCTTCTTGTGGGTATTTCTTCCACCCCCTACCTCGGCCAGCCAGTGACCATGGCTTCCTTTTCTAGTGTGACACCAGCTGCTGCAGTACTGGTGAGTGGGAGCAGCTCAACATCCTCATCTGCCCCCCCCCCAGCATATGGAGAAGATAACCACAGAGCCAGAGGACCACTGTCCATATACCTGGACAGCCGGGAGGACATTAGCTACATGATGTCATACCTTCACCAGTTTTGCTATCTGTGCATCCTGCGGTGGGCTGAGAGCAAGTCCAAGTGCTCCCTCTATGAGAGGAGAATCCTCTCCAGTGCCCGCAGATGAGGACTACATGGAACATGTCATCATACCATCTGCGATACCATCCTTCATCATCCATCAAGCAGGAGGAACTCTCAGCCACCCATGATCTCCATCACCCTAGAGCACCTCAACAGTGGTCTGCAGAAGGGGTGCCCCGGTGTCCTGTGGGCCCCAAGACCAGTTGAACCATTTCTAAACCCTGAAGTCCTGGGTCCATCAGGAGCTGGAGGAGATCTTTGTCAACAAAGTGTTGGAAGCAGCCATGGTGGAGGACACTGTTTCATGTGTCTTGACCAACTACAGGATGAATACACTGCTGCCGGGCCATATGCTGCGTATCTTCCTCTAAAACTTCATGGCAACATTGTGCAACACTGTGCACATGTTGCTGTGCAATGGTACAACAGAGGTCTGCTGCCTGCTGGGCTGGCAGCATGCCTGTGCTGCTGGGTGGTGGGATGACAGCCCTGGCTCTGCTGCATCCTGAGGAGGGTCTCTTATCTGCAGTCCAGCCCTCTCCAGCAGACTCTCCAGCAGACCTGTGAGATCCAGCATGGATGAACTCCTGGACACTGCATCCACTGCTGCAGGCAAGGGTCCCAGCAGCCACCCCTCTGCTCCCATTGCCATCCCCACTGAGCAAGAAGACCCCCAGGAGGAGCCAGGAGATGCTGTGATTGGGCCCTCCACTTCCAGGAAGGAAAGTGAAGATTCCTCTGGGGGGTCACAGCAACCCCTAAAAAGGAAGAGTGGCAGCTCTGAGGACTCTCTAGCCAACAAGAGGTCAGCACTGCACCAGGGACCCTGAAGGGTGCCTCAGGGCATGGCCAGACCAGGACTGGGTCATCAGCTGCAGCATGTGCCACCCCTCGAGGCTTCCAGGTCCCCCAGATCCAACTATCAATTAAAATAAATGCATGAAAAACTCTCAGTGTTACCAACAGTGCAGGTGGTGTTGCTATCTTCGCTTTTTTTTGCTGGTAGGGGTCAGAAGTTAGCGCTCAGGAGTCCTTCACATGCCAGCTACTATTGTGTCAGCTTCCAAAGTCAAGTGCTGCCCACCTTCAGGCCTGCATCTTTACAGCTGGTCCCAGGGCGGACGTTTCCAGCCAGGGTCTGTCCAGGGCCAGCCCGTGCGCCACCATGCATCACCCCAGGCCTGTCCTCCTCCTCACCACACCCTCTTCCCCCACAACCCAGGGCTCTGCTCTCCTACCACCATGCACTGCTGGGTGCAGCCTCACTATAGCAGTGCCCAGACCCCTCCTTCTGCAGCCATGACTTGGTGCTGCTCTCCGCATCAACCTAGGCTCATACCCAACCAAGGCAGGAACCCCAAGAAGTTCAACAAAGTCCGGAAATGCAAAATCCTGCACCTGGGGAAGGAAAATGCCAGGCACCCGCACATACAGTGAGCTGCCAGGCTGGAAAGCAGCCAGGGAAGTGCAACCATGCTGTTGCCTTTGAGCACAGGCTTTTTTCCCCGCTCTTCCAGGTCAAGCCTTGGCACTAGCATTTCTTTCCCTCTACTTAGAAAGAACCCTTCTGTGGCAGATGGGTGCCATCGGTTCCCCACAATCCCTCACCACCACCCCTCCCATACCTCCCCATGGGATGATCTCTGCAGGACTTCCCCCAGCACAGCTCCTCTCTGCTGTGAGTCAATGCTGCAGAAAAGGCAAGCGCATCTCTCTTCAGGGCCCCTCGCCCTCGTCTCACTCACTGCTCCATGACCACTTCCACAGCCACACAAGATGAGGGAAGGCACAGAAAGCAGCTGCTGGTTTTGGCACCAAGAGCTGCTGCTGGGCCCCAAAGAAAGAGCAAAGTCCCAACGACATGAAAAGCCAAAGCTCCACTCAACTTGGTACTAGCCAGTGTTGTGTCAGACAACAAGAAAGCATTTTTTAAATATGTTTAGAGCAAGAAGGTGTATAAGAAAAACATTGGGCAAATACTAGATGAAGATGGACATCTGGTAAATAGGGGGGGGTGCAGAAAAAGTGGAGACATTCAAAACTTTCTTTGCCTCAGTCTTAATACTAATTACAGATTTTTGGCTGCACAATGCCCTGACTTGGAGGATTGTGACTGTGGGAAGAGTGACTTACCATTTTGTGGACCTTGAAATTGCAAGGGCCTAGTTATATCCACTGAATTTTCACAAGTCCATGGCTTAATTCTAGGGCCAGTTCTGTTCAATATATTTATTAATGACCTGGAGACAGGAGTTCGATTAGTAAGTTTGCAGATTATACTAAGGTGGGAGGTGCTGTTGACTATTTCAAGCAACAAGAGGACTTGCAGAGGGATCTAGATAGATTGAAGCACTGGGCAGTCTGTACCTGGGACAAAGGAACACTGGACACAAGTATAGACTAGGAGAGGAGTAGCTGGAGAGCAGCCCTGCAGAAAGGGATCTGGGGGTGCTGGCTGACATAAAGCCCACTCTGAGTCAGCAGAGTACCCCTGACAGCCAAGAGGGCAAACTGCACCCTGGGCTGCATCAAACACAGCAAAACCAGCCGGTCAAAAGTGATGGCTATCCTGCTGTGTTCAGCGCTGGTTCGGCCTCACCTTGAGTACTGTGTGCAGTTCTGGGCCCCACAATTTAAGATGAATGTGAAGGTCCTTGAATGTGTCCATAGGAGAGCAACACACCTGGTGAAAGGGCTGGAAAGCATGTCCTATTAGGATGACCTGAAGACTCTGGGGTTGTCTAGTTCGGAGAAAAGGAGGCTGAGGGATGACCGCATTGCTCTCTATAGCTTCCTGAGGAGGTGAAGTGGAGATGCAGGTGCTGATCTCTTCTGCCTGGGATCCAGACTGGGGATTCTGTCTGGGATGCATGGGAATGACTCAGAGCTGCACCAGGAGAGTTTTAGACTGGGCATTAGGAACCATTTCTTTACTGAGAGGGTGGTGAAACACTGGAGCAGGCTTCTTAGAGTGGTCGATGGCCCAAGGCTGTCAGTGTTTAAGGGGCATTTCGACAGTACCCTCCATAGTTGACTTTAACTTTTGTTCATCCCTGGAGTAGTCAGGCAGTGGGACTAGATGATTGTTGTAGGTCCTTTCCAACTGGAACTATTCTTTCCATTCTAGTCTGTTCTGTTCTGTTCTAAATAAGAACTGTGTCTTGCCTCAGTCTGCAGGTTTCCATCATCTCACAGTGGCTCTGACAACCATCATGTGTTCCGCTAAGCAAGTTCAATTTACTAGCCCACTGAGAAACAAAAGGGGTGTTTAAATGCTTCATTTTTTTTTTTTTCCTGAATTTGTGAGCTGAGTAAGGTACCACAAAAGGTCACTGAGCACCAGAAATGTCATAAAAAAATGAGATGGACATTCTTTTGGTAGCAATTAGTCACTATATTGCCCATGTCATCATTAAATTCCATCCTTGGAAAGGGAAGAATGAGGTCAAGAGAAAGGAAGATAATTTATATCTATTTGTACCTCTTTGGCCCAAAGAGGTTAGTTCAGATCCTTGTACCTAAAATGTTTTGGGTTTTTTTTTTCTGGAATATTGTGAGCTTCTTGATCCATCCTGCCTTTATAAACTTTTAGTAGGAGCAGGTGATCTAAGGATCAATGGGGGTTCTGTTAAAAAATAATACTCCATAGCATGCATGTGCCAGGCTGCTTGTGACTGATGCTGAAAACCTAAAATTTGATAATTTTGTGTTATAGCAAATCATTCAGTTTAATTTCTATCTTACTAGCACAAAAAAACCCACCAACTTGTTGTAGGTAGTTTCAGATAGTTTCCAAGAATTGTCTTGACTTTCAGTTGTTGTCAATTGCCAAATCTAAAGCTTCAGGTTAAAATCCTTTAGCCTCATTGGAGCAAATAGTTTGCTTGCCTTGGGTGCCTCTAACATGTAAGGATTTATGCAGACTGAGTCTGTGATAAGCTTACTCTGAGTCTTTGGAAATAAAAGTACTTTCCCTTTACAGATTCCTGACTGAGCACTTGATAATTTCTTCATAACTGCTGGAAGATTTCATTGCTTAATTTTGTAGTTGCTTCCGCAGTCATGAGAATTATGGACAGGACATCAGAAACCACCTCATCTCCTCTGGCTTTTGGAACTGACATACAGAGTAGGAATTTTGTCCAGAAAGTGGATAATGAAAATCAACATAGGGATGGTGGTCTGCTGTCCTAAATTCTGCTAATCACAATTGTTAAAAACTGCTTGAAGTAATGCTGTCATTGTAGTATGTGGAAGATCCTCATCATAGTTTACTTTGAATAGCTGTGTAAGACAGAAAGCTCTGAGTCCACTTATTTCATCTTATTGCACAGCTGGTTATCATTTCACAATTTATTTGCGCAGACTATCATATCAGAGAAACTGAAGATTCACAAGCTCCTTCTGTCTTTAATCATTTAATCAGTGACAGAATACACAGAGAAAGAATAACCATACAGGCATTGTCATTATATAGCTTATTCGCTTTAATTAAAAATTTGACTGTAATTGACAACTCTATTTCAGCAAACCCGTCTATTTGAAGACCACCGTTTTGTCTGAAAGTGCCAGAATTTCAATACAGTCTTACGTGTTTTCTCTAGTTGTCACTGTGTTACAAGATCAAAACCTAAGTTAGAAGAGCTTTTCTTGCTGGAAAGATCTTCATAAATACCAGCGGGTAGCAGAAGGATCCCTTTCTTTATACAGTCTTCTTAACAAATTAATATAGTCTGCTTAAAAAACTGGCCTAAATTCAGGAATACTTTGAAATTATACATTTAAAAAAATCAAGTTATCTCAATCTTTTCTGCATAAGGCGTGACAGGATTTTTTTGGAAATAGTTATCTTCCTAAGGTTTTCCCTGTTTATTTTTGTGGAAACTTTATGTTCCCTTTCCCTAAAAGCTTTCAGTTACAGTCTCTCTGTGTCAGCTTAGAAGATAATGTATCTTAGAATTGTTTTCAAAATACTCATTATTCCCTCAAGGATTATTTCTTATACGTGTCCTCAGCAGCTGAAAAAGAAAGGTTATTCTTGCTAAAAAGGACTGAGCATGGTATCTCTTGGTTTTGACAACCTCTAGAAAATGGAGTTTTAAATAAGCACAAGATTCTTCCGATGTCTGTTTCTGCTAGGACTCTCTTGTTTGCTCTTTGATGTTCGATTTTCCTTTGGGGTTTTTGGCAGGTTCCTGGGTTTGCTGTTACACAACAGCCACTTCTCTCTACTCAACTGAATGTTCTGTATGCTGCTGTTATGTCCAACAGACCAGTCAGCCTTCATGAGTGAAAACCCACGAAAGACAGTTGCATTGCAAGTATGCTCAGATCTGTGATTTACGTGATTTTTGATCTACCTGTAATTGCTGGGATAATCGATCCTATCTTAATAGGAGTATCTCTGAACTTTAAATTTTGTTTTAAAGTTCAGGTTACTTTATGTTGACTCACTCTGTCCCTTGCCTATCTAACCTGACTTATGACCTGTAGTTACTTACCTAGGTCTTGATGGCTTTGCTTAGTAACATAATGTAATTTTTAATTTCCTTTCCAGGAATACTCATTTCTTGTAACCAGCTCAGTATCATAGACACAGAATTTCTCAATATCTTAGATATTCCCTGTTTTTGTCATAATAGTCATCATGGATAACTACTTTTGTTCCATTTAGACTTTTGCAATATAATGATGACAGCAAAATGACTGTGAACTTGATTTGGTTTTTCTTTCATTTGTAATCATATCATATAATGTGTGTAACAGATACATAAAGTAACAGTCAAGGTAAGGAGAACATCCTGGCAATTCATATTAAACAGAAGATATTAATAGTCTGGGGCAGAAATGGTTATCAGTCCCTGGGCAATACTGTTGCCAATAGATCTATTAGTATTTTATACTGAAAAGGGCAGTGTTAGAGAAAATAGATATATTGTTTAGTTTAGAGATACTATGATTGCAGGTGAATATATTGAAAGTATTTGGAGATGTCTTACAAAGAGACTAAAAGATCCTAACTTGCTCAGTTTATTAAAAGATCTGAGTTGACTTGATCAGAATAAATAAGCATGTTCACAGAAAGTAAATAGGGTTCTTAGTTTGGAGAAAAGCAACAAGAAATAATGGCTGGAATAGCATACCATACAAACTCAGGTGTGAAACACAGTGTAGCTCCTTACCATGTAACAACAACTGATAGAAACCACTGGAAAAAAATGGTAGATATTTAATTTATGGCTGCTTTTCTGGGAAGCGTTGTTTACTCCTGTGTAGCTAAAGAAGGCGGTATGAGCTAATGATTTTTCTTGGCTTCAACATCTATGATTAACTCCAAAATTTAGCTCATTTATTTTGAAAAATAGAGCCTACCCAACTAGCCTTTTGTTGATCCTGTGAGGATTGATTGGAAGTGCATAACACTGAGCAGAATTCATCTGTTGTTTTATCTGTGCTTAGCAGAGAGACAAAAGGTAGATGTGGAAAGCTTTGTCAATATTAATAGTGCCTTCCTTGTTAAATCTCACCGGTACTGTTGGAAATGAGCATGCTCCTAGAAAACTGAACAAAACAGAAAAGGATGTGGAGGCAAGTAAACAATATTATCACTATATTTCTGTTTTCGTTTAAGAACTAGAGAAGTGCAAATGTTTTCTGTGAAGGGAGAGGGGAGGTGGCTGGAGACTAGAGCTATTGTGACAGTCTTCAAATATGAACTCAGACATCTGGGAGCTGCATGGCATCAGTTACTCCTCACTGGGTATAGGGGTTTTCTCCCTGAGAGTTAACCACAGGCCTCTGATGCTTGACTGTAGCCTTCTCACTATCTTTCTGTTCTCTGACTCTACCCCTCTTCTAGACACTTCTTTGTTACCCCCTGTTATCTAATCTCAGTGACAGCCACATATCCTCAGCCATTCCACTCTGTGAGGATACATATGAGGGGGAAGCTTCCTATGCAAGCAGTTCTCATGCTAGAATCTTTGGCCACATGCTAATGAAGACTAGGTTTAGTATGTCTGCAGAGACAGATGTCTTAATGCAATCTGAGACTCATTAACTCAGGCTGTGATTCCAGAAACATTTCAAGGCAATGGAGGAGGCCTCCACCTCATCCCAGTGCCTAGTTAGTTCTCTTCTTACCTCTTTTATGCTGGCAATACAGTTCATGTTTTTGTGGAGTGAATAAAGCCAGGCAACTAACATAAATAACAAAACCAAAAACAAAACAAACCCCTACAGGTTTAGTTTTCTTGTGGCTTCAGAAATTCTTTTGCTAGTAAAAGAAAGGCATCAGCAAGGGCATTCCTTTCCAAAGTTAGTCAGTCAGCTTAAGGAGTCCTTCAGAAAGTACTTCTGAAAAGCGCTTGAATACTTAGGAGCCGGTCTGGTTACTGTAGAAGCAGGTAAGTACTGCTGGAGGTGTGGGACAGCAGGGACAGCTGCCTCATCCAGACAGTTCAGTCTTCTATAAAAAAACTTAATGATTTACATTTAGGGTAAGTGAACTTAGAAGCTAAGTGGACTTAGAAGCTAAGTCCACTGTTATGATTTTAATCCTGGAAGCACATACCTGAGATCTTTCCTTCAAGGGGAAAAATAATCCTACAGTCAGAGTAATGAAGTTTGGTCCCATGTTCCAGAGCATATGCAAATACAGCACATGGATGTGTATGTGTTTGGGTTGGTTTTTATCTTTCACAATTTCTTTTTGTTTTACTAAGAGCTTTACAGAGAAAGGAGTGGGAAGTCAAATGTGAGAATGGACTCGGTGCAGAAGCTAGAATATTTGATCCTGTTGCAAAGTCCTAGGGTATGGAAGTGCTTCTCTTTTAGGGCTCCACAGGTAAACAATTAGCTAGATGAATGCTGCCTATCCCTTTTATCTTCTCAGCTAATGGTGTTTTCATTTGGACTCAAAAGACTGCAGAGTTCCCAGAGGCCTCTCTGTTCAAGTTTTCTATCTCTTGCTTGGAAAAACTGGGGGAATGACCTGGTAACATATTTCTGGCACCAGATGAGTGAAGAATGAGGCAGGATACCTCCCTACCCAAAGTTTACGACATTGTGTCAGGAGTGACTCAGCCTTTCATCTTTCCGAAGTAAACAGAGTTCTCTGCAGTTTACCCTGGGTGGTGGTTTCAGTCACGACCTTAGAAGTTTGTGTTCTCTCTGCTCTCTGTATTTCTCTTTGGTCTGTTCAGAAGACTAACTGATGATTTTGCTTTCTCACTCAGTCTTTGCTACAGTTTTCCACCTCTTTTCTGACTTTGTTACCTGAGAGATAGTCTAGATGTATGAACAAAGCAGTGCTGCTTGGCAGGGAAATGTGCAGGTATGTTCCAGATGCAGCCTATTCATTTATATCTTTTCAGGAAACAGCAACATCCAGTAGGCAGAGCATATCAAAAAGAAATTCACACAGCCACTGTATTTCTACTTCTTCCTCTGGGCTGTTAAACTAGCCTTTTATAAATTCCGTAATCTTGCTATGACAATCCCAATATTGTGTAAATTATATTTTCTGCTACATTTTGAGATATCATGATAAAAGCATATCAAAGTGCAAAGTATCTTTAAAATTTTACACTAATAATGACTAACTAGAAAACTTGGGACTCGAATAGAAAAGTATTTCTCAGCCAGAACAATGTTTTGCAGGCTTCATTTAACTGCTATGTGGATTTATATATGAAACACTGCAAACCCCTGTGAAGACTTTGTTTCAATCTGAGACAATCAAAACACACACAAACAGCAGCTTTTCCTTGAATTGTCTGAAAGCAAATGTTATTTTACAAATATTTTACAAATATTATAGTATGTATGATGAGAGCTCAAACTTTATATAAATCTAGTCGTCTTTGGCACTTCCAAACCATGAAAGGCATAACCCATTAATTACTTCTTGTTATTTTGAGTATATTAAAAATGACGGAGTGATTAACATTTGACAAAGAGCTTTATAGGTTCATAACTGAATACTCTTGTATACCAGGAGAAGCTGTTCCTTTGATATTTTATATTATGAGCATATATGGACAGTTTAATACATGTGTAGTAGTCTTAATCTATTTCAGAGTAGCTCTGTACTGTAGCTTGAAGTTGAAACTTACTTATTTGTACACTTAAATATGTAAATTTCTAAAACAATAAGATTTTTTTATTTACAAAACTCTAGAAATAGAAAGGTTCCTTACACTTTAAAAAAAGCATGAAGGAGCTTTAGTGTAATTAGAATCTGGATCACTAAGTATCTTAATGAGATTCTGCTATTTTATATTACATACGTTCATGTATTTCCATTATAAGTTTACTGGTTTTATTTTAAACACATAAAAAAGATTGCAGAACAGCCTATCTATAAAGCAATGTTAATGGCAATCCATTCTAATAAAAAAGTTGGAGTAGCTGTGATGTAGATACAGCAAGCTTTCTTCTCAATCCTGAACTAAGAATTTAAGAAATACTATTTTATAGTAACATGACAAGTGGTGTCCCTCGAGGGTCCATACTGGGGCCAGTGTTGTTTAATATCTTCATGAATGACATAGACAGCGGCATTGAGTGCACCCTGAGTGAGCTTGCTGACGATAATAAGCTGGGTGCTGCAGCTGATATGCCAGAGGGACAGGATGCCATCCAGAGGGACCTGGACAGGCTGGAGAGGTGGGCTCAGGTGAACCTCATGAGGTTCAACAAGGCCAAGTTAAGGGTCCTGCACCTGGCCTGGGTCAACCAGCACTATCAATATAGTCTGGGAGAGGACATGCTAGAGAGCAGTCCTTTGAAAAAAAGACTTGGGGGTACTAGTAAATGAAAAGCTGGACATGAGCCACCAATGCACAATGGCAGCCCAGAAGGGCAATTGAAGCCTCAGCCGTATCAAAAGAAACATGGCCAGAAGATTGAGTGGGGTGATCCTGCCCCTACACTCTGCCTTGGTGAGACCTCACCTGGAGTACTGTGTCCAGCTCTGGAGCCCCCAACAGAAAAAGGACATGGACCTGTTGGAGCATGTCCACAGGAGAGTCACAAAAATGATTAGAGGGCTGGAGCACCTCTGCTGTGAAGGCAGGCTGAGAGGGTTGGGGCTGTTCAGCCTGGAGAAGGCTCCAGGGAGACCTTATAGTAACCTTCCAGTACCTGAAAGTGGCCTATAGGAAAGCACTATAGGTCTATTCACGAGTGTTTGTAGTGACAGGACAAGGGGTAATGGCTTTAAGCTAGAAAAGGGTAGATTTAGGTTAGACATTAAGAAAAAGTTCTATAATGTGAGGGTGCTAGATCACGGGAATAGGTTGCCCAGAGAGGTAGTGGAGGCCCCATCCCTGGAGACATTCAAGGCCAGGATTGATGAGCAGCCTGACCTAGTTAGAGATGTCCCTGCCTATTGCAGGGGGGTTGGACTAGGTGACCTTTAGAGGTCCCTTCCAACCCAATACATTCTATGATTCTGTATTTTTCCAGCTTAATAGAAGTATTTATATTAGCACATGTTAATCTATGTCTAGAGTATTCTCCTTCCTCTTCTCTACCTGTGTTTCTCCTCTTGTTTGTTTTTTTCTGTTTTTAAATAGAAAGTGCACATAAATTCATAAGGAAAGAAAGTAGTAGTATTTGCAGCCAGAATGAGAACTAAGCCATAATCTCATTTAACAGAATAGCATAGAAAATGCTTTTTGAAGTATCTTGTGGTATGTTATTAGTTGTTCTTGATATTCCCTTATTAGACAGTGGAGCAAGAGCGATCTTACTTGTTTCACCAATGTTCGTCTCCCATGAAATTGCCAAGTAGGGAAACATAGAGAGGTCACAAGCTTTTACATGCAGCCTGTGACAGATTTACCCCTCCATGAAGCTAATGACTAAATGAGTCAAATCACATTTTAGCTGTATTCTGGTAAAGTTTTTAAAAATTTGTAGCTAAACCCAAATCTCCCCATTCTTGGTGATTTAGTATCTAGAGCCAGAAGCACATTACAAGAGGTAAGCTACTTTAATACGAAAAGGTTTTCCATACATATCTACCACTACTGAAAGTATTCTGTTTTTCTTTTCAGGCTGGAGAACACTTTGGTGGGACCTTATAACTACCTTCCAATACCTGAAGGGATCCTACAGGAAGGATGCAGTGAGAATCTTCACAAGAGTGTCCAGCGAGAGGATGAGGGGAAATGGTTTTAAACGGAGGAAAGATAGGTTTAGATTGACTATTCAGAAAAAATGATTTAGTATGAGGGTAATGAGACTCTGGAATAGACTGCCCAGTGGGGCTGTGGATGCCCCCTCCCAGGAGGTGTTCAAGGCCAGGCTGGATGAGGCCTTGAGCAACCTAGTCTAGATTAGAGGTGACCCTGCCCATGGCAGGGAAGTTGGATTAGATGATCTCTAAGGTCCCTTCCAGCCTAAGCCATTCTATGATTCTTAGTAAAGATACACTGCATATGGATTCAGATATTATATATGTGAGAACAGCATTACTTTTTGGAAAAGGAGAATGTATTTCAAAAATTCCTTTGTCATTTATATCATTATATCAGTATTTTTAACTTAATTACAGCAGTGCTTACAAGAATATTCAAGCTGAATTACTTACTATAATAATCCAGTTTATGAAGCCTTAGGTACCTTCCCATTGTTATTATCAAAATTTACAAGAAAGAAGTTTTTCATTGCATGCATTGAAGTAAATACAGAATTTGTGTATAGCTACAGTAAAAAAGATCCACAGCATGTCACTGACTTGGCCTGATGACCCAAGTTCATGCCTGGTGAAAAAAAAAAATCTGCAAGTACTTAATGTAGTAGTGCACAGATCTTTGAGAGGCAACTGTGAAGGACGTGATTTTACCCAGAGAGTGCATGTTACACAAATAACTGGAACAACATGGAACAAAGCTTCAGCAAATAAAGCAGAACATAATGGCCATATCTTCACCATGGTAAGTTCATGTAGTTTCCTCAAGTGGTATCAATCTTTGCCCACTAAAGATCTTTCCTATTATGTCATGTCCAGATGCAGTAGCAGCCAGCATACCTGATCCTTTAGAAACTGCCATGCTGAATATTGACACAGCTCCAAGGGTAGCAAACGTCCATTAGCTTTCGATTGTATGAGGTAAAGCTGTTGGTGTTTCTTGGTTATTGATGCTGTAAGTCCTACTTGTAATGTTATTTTTATGTAATGATGTTTATTGCTTTGATACACCCTATTCAGTTTTATCTTCAAATTGTGATTATGTAGCAAATAGGATAAGAAAATCTTTTCCTTTCTGACCATTAGGTGGAGCTAAACCTCCTGTAAACCGAAAAGTTAATTTCTTTTTTTTTCTTTCATGTTACCCCTGCTTCTATTTGACTTTGATGTGCTTTCAGTTATTTCCTCCTAGAATGTGGTCTTTTTATATAAACTACTCTCAGGAAACTTCAGACACTGAAATCGGTTCCTGTGTTACCTAAAAAGCTGAAACTTTTTTCCAAAGTTCATCAATAAAATTGTAAGAGTGAGGGCTTCTCTAACTATGGATGTTGTCAATCTGTATTTTCTACAGAATGTGAAATGTGTATCACAGTGTTTTAATACTTTGTGATAATCAGTAGTGAATCCTTACAACAACCATGTTTTCTAAAAGGAGCATAAAACAAGAGCAGAGAGGATTTAAGCATGCTTGTACGGTAATGAAATTCTCCAGATCAATGTGTTTACCTATATTATTTAAGTTAAATCAATGTTTAAACACTTTACTGGATTGAATCTAATGTATACCTCATACATTGCTGCACTAAAATATCTGTTGAGATAGAACTGCTTATCACATGGACCTTAACACCTACCTACCTACCTTTCTGATGTAGATTTTTTAATTGTGAAAACAGGCTAAAATTGGTGATATGGGACGTTTTGACAGTTCAAATGAATTTAAGTGTGTTGTGTCCCATTGATGTTTCACTGGCTTTGTGTAGCCAGAGTGTTATTGCACACAGATACAGTTAAAATAGCAAGCCATCATTTGAAATGAGAATGACTTAAGTCTTATCAGCTGTGAAGAAGCAGGGGAGGAAGGCGATGATTTTTGTTTTGTAGGATTTATTCTTCCATGTGGTGAGAGAAAGCATGACAGTTTATACATGTGTTAGCAGTAGTTTTGTGGTTAGGGTTTTTTTTGTTGTTGTTTTGGGTTGGGTTTTTTTTGTATAAAAAGGGAATATATTTCAAATTATAGCCACTCCTTCCAGAATTCTGGATGTTTGTGGTTATTATACATAGACAAAGATGCTATTTAAGTTTCTACTTTGTTCATATTCCATAGAGAGAAGTTGAAGAATTCTTGGCTGTCCCATCCCACTATCCCTCATACTACAGCCTTTATAAAGACTGTAATTTTTTCAGTGATGTGTGCTGTGTTCAGAATAAAGTATTTAAAATCATGTTTAATTGTCTAAACTTTCCTTTCTGCTGTGACACATGCTTCTTATGAAGGCAGCATTTTTTAAATATGTTTAATTCATGTCTTTTGTGTAAGAATAGCTTGTCATGGTAGCCAAGTCACTAGAGTTGGCCATCCTTTAGTATTTTGCAGGACTAATGAAGATTTTTAGGAGAGAACAAGTAAATAGGTACTTAGGGAAGGACAAAAGTTTTTTAGAATTAGTATGGTAAGTTAATCTTACTGCTCATCACATCTGTATCAATATTAATGTAAAGGGAATTAACATTTCCCTTCAGTGATTATTTTTTTATGCTGAACTGGGCAGAACTTTTAAATATGTCTTATGCAACATGGTATACATACTTCTGAATAAATTCTTCCTGAACCATTATGTCACTCTTGTACAGAGAGTTTTTATGCTGATATTTGTGGAATTGCACAACCAAACTGTTACTTCCATAAGAAACTTTGATCAGACTTGTGATAGTGACAAGTTTTATGCTGCGTAACTTCTGTAGACTTTAACCAAAGGATAATGTACTAGAATTACAACACAGTCACAGCATAACACTGGGGTAGGTATAGGAAAGCATTTTTCAATCAAAAATTCCCTTAGAATTACAAGGAAAATAGTAATATATACATGTTCTTAGGAAAATGTTAAGGATACTGCTGCAACCATGTGGATTCTGTGTCATTTACTCAGTGTGCAAAGGAATTTTTAAGCACCACTGTCTGCAACAGCATTCTTTCTAGAATTTTGAAAGCAAAATAGACTCACTGGTTTTGGTGTGTTCAGTTGTCTTGGATGGTCTATCCCAGAATTTCTGAATATGGTTGCTTAAATAAACATAAACTTGACAGCCACCTGAACAATGAGCCACCATTGTGCCCAGGTGGCCAAGAAGGCCAATGGTATCCTGGGCTGCATCAGTGTGGCCAGCAGGACTAGGGAAGTGATTGTACCTCTGCTGGGCACTGGTGAGGCTGTACCTCCAATACTGAATTCAGTTTTGGTCTCCTTACTGTGACAAAGACATTGAGGTGCTGGAGTTGCATCCAAGGAAGCACAGAGAAGCTGGTGAAGGGTCTAGAGCACAAGTCTTATGAGGACCAGCTGAGGGAACTGGGGTTGTTTAGTCCAGAGAGGGGGAGGTTGAGTGGAGATCTTGGTGCTCTCCACAGCTACCTGAAAGAAGGGATGTGCTGGTCTTTTCTCACAAGTATCAAGTAATAGGAGGGGAAAGAAATGGCCTCAAGTTGTGCCAGGAAAGGTTTAAATTAGATATTAGGAAAAATTTATTCACTGAAAGACTTATCAAGTATTGGACCAGGCTGCCCAGGGAAGTGGTTCGGTCACCATTCCTGCAAGCATTTAAAAGACTTGTAGACATGATTCTTAAGGACACAGCTTTGTGTGTCTTGGCAGTGTTAGGTTTATGGTTTGACTCAATGATCTTAAGGGTCTTTTTCAAACAAAATGTTTCTGTTAATTTTATTTTGCAAGGTAGGTTCGGGATCAGACAGGTACAAATCCAGGTGGAACACACTTATATCATGCCTTTATTAGGTAAGGATCAAAAGCAAGAGTCTGAGTTTAAATCCAGTTCCTGAGACAATGGACAGATAGTGAATGGATGCAGGCCCCAGGTGATGCATTTCACAGCATTTTCTCCCAACAGCTGTTCTCACAATAGTTTCATCCAAGGTTGCACTGATGAGACCAGATCTTGAAAAAACACCCATAAACCCCTACCTCACTTGGGAAAGAGGTTTCAGAAGAAAAACACAGAGAATATGGTTATGGTGATGGTCAGTGCAATTAGATCCTGTTACTGCACGTAAGTTTCCTGATGTATATATTTCATATACATATACACCAGTCTTGCCACTAATCAACAAATTATTGCAGCATAGTAAAATCATTGTCCCTGTTCTGTAACTTGGTTTACAGTACTGACCTTCTTATGTGTAATGTCTTTTTTATGTAGACCCAAAAATTTGTCTTCATTTGATGTATAAGTTATGCTGTTGACTCCCAAGCAGCTTTGCTGAAATGGATCTACAAGGGGTTTGTAGCTCTTTTAATTTGTTATCTTAAAATTTTAAAAAACAAGCATTACTGCTGAAATTCCAGGAGTGCTCTAAGCTGAGTTAAGCCTAGTACTGCCACAGAAAAAGGTAGACACTGCTGGTTTTTTTCCCTGCAGCTTGCTTCTGTCCCACCTGACTTAGTGTTAGCAGAGGTCTTCATGATGGTTTTAACCTGACAGTAATGTTTAATGCTAAGTAATTCTGCAAACTAGTTTACCAAAGAGTTGTCCAGATTGTTTTGCCAGTGTAAAAGAGCAGGCTAGTGCAGAGGTAGACAGAAACAAAAAGCCAACAGCAAGGAGAAGGCAGGGCCATCTCTCCTAATGGATGTGCCAACTCAGATGACATTTGCTTGCTTTCAGAACTCCAGGGTGCATGATCCTAAATGTACATATCAAGACTATTGTTATATAGAGATCTCAAGAGGTCAGAAAAAAGGACTGATAAGAGCCTCATGAAGTTCAACAAAGGAAGTGCCCAGCTCTGTGTCTGGCAATAACCCTAAACAGCATTATATACTGGGGACTGATCAGCTGTGGAGCAGCTTGGCAGAAAAAGCCCTGGTTATCTAGGCAGACTTCAAGCTGACCATGAGCCAGCAGTGTGCCCCTGAAGCCAATGGTGTCATGGGGTGCACTAGGCAGAGTATTGCCAGCAGGTTGAAGGAGATGATACTTCCCCTCTACTCAGTACTGGTGCAACATGCCTGGGTTCTGTGTCCCGGTCTGTCTTGTACCAGACCCTGTGGTACAAGAGAGGCATGGACATCCTGGAGTGAGTCTAGTGGAGAGCCAAAGAGGTGGTGAAGGTCTTGGAGCATCTGCCATACAAGGGGAAGCTGAGTGAGCTGGGACTATTTAGCCTTGAGAAGAGAAGGCTAAGTATAAATACTTAATGAGATGTGCAAGTAGATAATGTCAGACAATGAGCACAGTCTGAAATACAGGAAATTACACTTAAACACAATATAAAACTTTTTTTATTGTCATAGTGGTCAAACACTGGACCAGATGTCCCAGAAGAGTTGTTTACTGTCCACCCTTGAACATATTCAGAACCCAGTTGGATATAGTCCTTGGCAACCTGCTGTAGCCGACCCTGCTCTGAGAATTTAGAGACCTCCTAAGGTGTCTGCCAGACTCAGTGCTTCTTTGATTTGATGAAGTAGAATGCATGGTGGATGGTAATAAGTCATCAGGTACCCACAGTAATTAGGATCGTCACAAAAACCATATTGCCTATTACATTTCTTACTGTTATCTATATATATCATGCAGAATAGGCCTGACTAGAATGTGAAACACTCTTTTCAAGTGCAGATAATGCGCCATACAACTTTCGAACATAAGAGGAAACAAAGTATTCACAATGAGTTTTCTTTTAATAATCAACATACAAATACTACAGAGAAGGCTGAATGTATTTTCTCTGCCTTCTTTTCATTCATTTTTGTCCTCAAAAGACTTCATCTAATTGATATCTGCAGTAAATTTTTTATTAACAACAGTGGGAGCTGTAGTGAAACAAAAAAAGTAATGGTTTCTTGTAACTTCCATAGTTGCTGGAAAAGGAGAAAAAATATCACTAAGTCCACATGACCAAAATGTATTACTTTTAACGTTGTTACAAAATCATGTAGGTGTTACAAGATGATACCAAAATGATATCTGGAACCTACCAAAAGATTAGGTTGCTACTATCTGTATCTAAGATGTCAGTAAAGGGAAATGGGACATGGGGTTTCCTAAGTAAATAATTGAAATTATTCTTAAAATCCTAAAACTGTACAGGAGTGATTTTTACACAAAAGTTCAAGGAAATAATATACCTCAGAGCTTGTGAGGGTGTAGAGATCATTAATCTTGTAAAACATTCATTTTTGAATTGTTACTTTATAAATTGTTCATTTCACTGTGAAGCATTAAGTGTGGTCTAGCTGTGACATGGCTACAAAATTTTCCACTCTTCTGATACTGATAAGCAATATGTGGACATGCAAAGGCTTTTATACAACATAGGTGAAGCTAAAATGTAGATGTTGTTATGAAACAATTAAAATAGGTTCCTACACAATTGTCCACATTAAAAAGCAAGAAAATAAATTTATTAATTTAAATTTGTTTATATACTTTGCTTGAAGTTTTGTGAGAAAAGCTGGGAAGATCAGTGCTGCATTGAGATTATCAGAAGAATGCTGAAAAGGTGCTAAAGCCATAGTTGCTAAGAAGGAAGACTACTAGGCTTATGAATTCTATACTTACTCACTGTAACAGTCCATAGATCACATCTACTCACTTTTTTTATTCAAATACAGGCTGCACTAGAATTTCCCTGGAAGCCAACAGACTTGAGCAATTTGATTGAGTTCATAAGGATTGTCTTGTGAAAAAGGGATGTGAAAATGAGCATGAAAGCCAAGTCATTCTTCATCAGCAAATACAAGGCTGTGAGGCTCTTGTAGGGGGAATGGAGCCTTAACACTCAAAAGTATTAAATTATGTGTACTTTCATGGTGTCTTAGCTTACAAATACCAGCCATTTTACAGCACAATGCTTTATTATCATGTTTTGATTCAGATGTTAATGAACCATTATCTGCCAATAGACTGAGAAAATACAGTCTTTTTCCTCAGAATAACTATCATAGAAGAATAGCCTCCAAATTCTGAAGAGATTCATGAAATACCTGTTGTAATTTCTGCCTGCTCTTTGAGGAATGTTCATTTGGAGTATGATCCAAAACTGAGTCAAGTTTAGAATCTTGCCAATAACAAGTTTTTTATGTATTTTTTTTACATGTGAGAATTGGGGCTGTCAGATGTGGAGTGGCTGTTTAAGAAAAACACTCTTCCACTCCTAATTCAGTACTTACATCCTTTATCAATTGTTGTTGCAAATCATTCTGAGTATAGTTATTAGTATTATTAGCACAATTTCCATGAGGATGTTTGGTGCTCCAAATATACTGTATACTAAGTTTTGAAAAGACCCTCATGGTTTTGGAAAGTTTATTTTTATTTTGTAATGACATTTACAGATGTCACTTTTAGTGGTTCCAAAATGTGAAAGTTCTTATGAAAGAAAAGTATGAACCTGGGGTTTTTTTGCTTTGCTTTTCTTAGTTGTGGCTGTTCTGAGAAACATTACCTGCCTGGAAAGGAATCCATAATGTCTGTTTTCTACCAGAAGCTCCATAATCTTCCAGCTTTATCAGAAAGAGAGCTTTATAAGTAGGCCCCACTGAAGGGAATTAGCAAAAAATGGGGTACTGTGATTAATTATTTAGTGAAATAAATTCTTGTATTTTCCAAAACAAGGGTGTTGATTTTAATACAATATACTAGGAAGGCAAAAAAAAAAAGAGAAACTAGGGGAAAGGTCAAAGATGAAGTATGAGGCAGTGCTGGCAAATATATATAGCAGTCTGGCAATGTTTGTCTGACACATCCTGCTGTATTACAGAAGAGGGGAAGAAAGCATATCTGCTGACTTCACTCAGGAAGTTCGTTGCCTGCTGACTGCGTGACTCACTGTTACTTCACATCCAAAAAAGAGTGGTTCCACAGGACAAGAGGACTTCAGAATTAGCTGAAGAGTTCTGAGAAAAGTCAAGGAAAAAAAAAAATCTGAGCTTATAAGTGTAAGCAGTAGCAAAAGAATGGGTTTTAACTTTACATGATATGCAAATTTTTAATTTTTTTTTTTTAATAGCAGTTTAGTTAGAACAGGAGTATTGACTGAGCTAAAACCATACCTGTAATAAAACCTGATTGTGACAAAAGTAAGGAAAACTAGGGAAGCCTGGGATTTTATTAGGGATCAGGAAGGAAGAATAGTGATATTCTTGGAAGTAATGGCTAAGGTAGGTTCCTTGCTTAAGATACTAGAGGGGGATGCAGATATTCAGATAACAGGTCTTCAGAAAGTAAGCCCTCTGAGATCCTCCCCTTGCTGGGGTAAGAATGGCATGGATATTTGAATGGATCTGTGTGCATCTATAGGCTCAGTGCCTGATTATTGGGATTTGGGTGAAAAATCACTCACAGAGGACTCTGGATGATGTGATAAGCAATAAATTAATAATCATCAATTAAATGATTGTTACTGGACATCTGCCTTAATTCTTGTTTGGAAGATGAGTCACAATCTTAATGCTATTTACTTACCAAGCAGCCTAACTTTTTTAAGGAAGAGACATACTGTTACCTCTTTTTAGCTAGCACATGGTAACTTGGAGCATTCCCTTCTGCTTCTGTTTTGCATCATTCTCTGCTTTTAAGCTTAAATATAGAACCTGTAAGAATCTGGCAGAAGAAGGAAAGAGACAAAGAAGGGCTGAAGGAGCATGAAGTTGTTAAGGCAGAACATGAGAAGGGTTCGCAGGTCCTGAGTGAGGTTTCTTCTGCTCTCAGCAGCTGTTTGTAACTGAGGCTATGAAATATACTTGCTTTAAAGGCCCTGAGACCATCCCTTCTCCTGGAGGTTTGTCTGCCTGTGCTCAGAGACAATTTAGCACAGTTGAGGACTGCCGCCCACCAGTCATTTGGTTGGGGGTGGGTAAGAAGTTGAGAGGGGACACAGCTGGAACAACTGATGAAAGGTATGTCTCAGACCATGTGATGTCATGCTCAGGAATAAAAGCTGGGGGAAGAAGGAGGAGGGGAAAACTTCTGGAGCTAAAAGGTTTATCTTCCCAAGTAACCATTACATGTGATGAAGACCTGCTTTCCTGGAAATAGCTGCCTGCCCAGAGGTAGTAATAATTTCATGCCTTATTTTTCTTTTCTTTTATGTGCAGCTTTTGCTTTAAAGTGTCTTTATCTCAACCCACAAGTTTTCTTACCTTTACCCTTCCAATTCTCTCATGCCATTGGAGGGGAGTGAGCAAATAGCTGTGTGGGGTTAAACCACAACACCAGAAATGACAGCCAGAGTCAGCCCATAGCCCAGGACATAAGGCAAGTTCAAGGTGATTGAAAAGAATTCTTGCTGATTTTCTGCATATTGGTGTACATACATCTGCAAAGGTTTGCCATTTATTTTGATGTTTGAAGCAGCCATACCGCTAGGTATCCGGAGAGAAAATTGCACCAGTGAATGTGCCTAACAGAGTCAGAACAATGAACAGTGACTGTCCAGATCCAGGAAATGAAGAGCTTAGAAAACAGAATTAAGTCTGCTTATAGAAAACTGCTGACTAAAGAGGGGAACTATACCAGGCTGTAACAGGTACACATGATGCATATGCCTTCTAGGATTATATCTGAAGAAAATATACAAACAAAACCTCATTACAGCTTCAGCTCATGTTGATTAACTCCCCAGTAGACTGATGGCTTTAAGTGTTTCATTACATTAGGTTGTTATCCATTACTAAGGGTTGCCAGAGTTTCAGATCTAGCAGTGGAGCTGCTTATGTGAATTATTGATTCATTAACCCACATGAGGCAATGTGAGATAAGAACGTTACTTAAGCTGTCTGAAATAGCCAAGTTTATTCTGATGGACCTGAGTTGGGGAGTATTACACAACTGGCTCATTTGGCAGCTCTGAAAGGGCATTGACATCTGATGTGTCATGGGACAGTAGATAGCTGGGAACAATTTAGGGTAGCAATTTCTTCTCCATTTCTTTGTATCATTTTGTCTTTGCATCTAATCTGTCTGCAGGGGCATCAGAGAAATATGAGCTTGTTGGTTTCATTGACTGAAGTGTCTTTCAGCTCCAATCCAGTGAATTCTGTACACATTTCAGAATACTGGGTCATAATATCCTGAAACAAATGTGGTTGCTCCCCTCCATAACAAATAAGGGCTTAATATAGTTGATCCATTAATTATATGTGAATGTGATACAAGTGGGTACATTAAGATGGGTAATTACTGAGCTATCAAAAAAAATTGTGAAGGCTCATGACCAACGGAATCCTGCCCCAGTGGTATAGACTGCCTACATGATGGAATAATAGTGAAGCATGTGGGAAAGAAGAGCAGTACCTTTAAACCTTCAGAATATACTTAACAAAATATAGCATAAGAGCTGAAGTTTTTCCACTTTCAGAAATCAGACTAAGCTTGTGGAGATACTGGGGTTTATTCTCTTGGAAGTGCATTTTCTTCTTCTGGGCTTCATTTCAGTTGCTGTTACAGGCCTGCAGTGTCATGGACTTGCTGATGCCTGTCCTCCTGTTGCTTTAAGTGGAAACAGGAGCTGGCAAGGAACAACCTTGTGTGTCTGTCTGTTTTACAAAAGTACCTTGAACTTTAGGGGATAGAACATTGAGAAACATCATCCCACAGTATAGCACAAGTTGCTCATTGTCTGTCTTGAACCTGTCTAAGCAAGCTTAGCTGATCTTGCCAGAAATTAAGCAATACTCCAGGGAAGTCCTTTGCCAATAAATCTAAGGAAAAAGTAACTCCATACAGCAAAAGGAAGACAAACAGCTTGGGAAAATAACCCCTTCCATTTGCAAAGGTGTATCTGGAAGAAAACATGCTGGCTAATATCTCTTAGTCTTCTCTAAAAAAAAAAAAAAAGAACAAAAAAGTATTCTTAAATTAGCCTACTGAAGGTACAATCAGTGAGAGTATAGATTTCACACAAGATAAAAGATTAAGTACCATGCTTCCAGCTCTCTCCCACTAATGAGAAACCTACAAACACTTTTCCTTCATTAGGATTAATTTTTATTTAGTCAATTCAGATGAAGAATATTTTCTTTCTCATATTAAGAAAACTTTTCCCTATCCTGTAGCAAAGGCAAAACTATAAGAGTGCTAGATTAGATATAGATACCTCTAAGCTAGTAGAAGCTTTTCCACTGATTTTAGTAGGCATTGATTCAACTCCTAAGCATAGACTTCAGATGCTTCCTGCAGATGAAATAAGGCCTCTTGTGAAATGTTAAGGGAAACTCAGGAATGACCAATAGGTCAAAAATCAATTTTCTGTGCAAAGCCCTGTAACTCACCACCCACCAATACAAAGTCCTTTACAACAGAATCACTACAGTTCTAATGACCAGAATAGCAGTACTTCAGAGCATATACAGGTACTGTTAAGTATGCTGGAAGGCTTTCCATGGATGTCTTTGCACATGGAAGCTTTGTGTGTGATAGAATAACCATGGCAGCATCATTCACAAGCATTTTGAAGTGCTTAAGTATTGAACAGGACATCATTCAATCCAGAGATGAAACAGACACTCCAAAGCAGCTCTTCTGCAATTCACTAGTCCCTTTCAACCCCACAAGAGCACAACAGATGTTTGGATTGTTTTCTGTGGGCAAGACATCAATCAAAGAGAAATTTGGGATTTGGGGACTATTAAACCTTGGATTAAAATATCAAAGTGGAATTTAAAATCATTGCCGAAACAGCTGTTGTTTACCGTCTGTTAACAAACCAGATGACTCGAGAAAAACATTTTTTAACAAGCAGATTACAGTAAATCCAGTATTCCAGTGACAGATATTTTAGGTAGCCCTATGTTTGTACTCCAGCTGCACTGTTACACCCCTTGGCAGCTTGTGTGCTCTGTTCTTTTTGCAAAACTATTACTCCTAATGCACATAGCCAGGAAATTCCATGGTAGAAAAGGGAATCAACATGGATGAGCCTCACAATGCTTAAACAGATCAGTTTATGATAAATATGAGTCATTCTTGGATGAGTCTTGTTTCTGCAGTCAGGAGAACCCATTGATGAGTTGGCTGTGTTGGTAAGTCTAAGGTTCAGCCCTGTTGGCTCTCAGTTGTTCCCCTTACTCCTTCTCCTCTTTCTTAGGTGCTATCAAATTGAGAATCTGGTTTATAAAGTCTTTTCTTCTTGATGTTTGTGACCCTCTGCTATGAATTTATTGAACAGGAATATTTATGTAGGACTGTAGATCAAAACTGTCCCTGATACTGAAGGTCACTCAGTGCATCTCATATTTATTTATTAATAACAAAGTGAACTCAACATTTGTATTTCACAGTTGAGAAAATTAAAGCACTAGAACCTAGAACTCCACTTCTAAGGCAGCCTGATACTGAATGTCTGACTTGGGCATTCCTTTCAGAGGTGTTGAGTATCTGGGAATTCCAGTTAGGGCCGAGGAAGAGTGCAAAGTCATGTTATCTGCCTGCTGAGGCTTTCCAATTTGAAAAAGGACAGCACTACATTATAGAGAACAGTAGGCTATTCATCTAAGCCCAGTTACATTAGCATTATTCGCTTAGTAAATTGACTGTATTGGTGTTTTTTGACACTGTGTGTGAGGGGCTCTGTTTATGAACATGGGAAAAACATTAAGAAATAAACAACCATTTAAACCTCACAACAGTCCTGTGAAGCATTTTTAGAGAAGATATCAAGAAATAAAGTAACTAGTTGCAAATTCTGCAAGTCATGTAAGTCAGCACAGATCAACTGCAGTTCCACAGCCTTATACTCCGGTCTGACTGGGAGACAAGAATCTGCAGCCTGGAAGCCATGTAGCATTGTCAATGAAGTGGGCTGCCTAAGCTCTGTCCCAGTGCTCTGCCTCCCAATGGAGCTGATGTGTTTGAGTGGGATGGCATCCTCACATAGTTATAAAAACTTCTGGATCACCAGTTTCGTGTTTAGCCAGTATGAAGTCAAGGGGAGGCCCTCTGCTTTACCAGCAGATTTCAAACCTTGGAGTCCTGATTCTCACTTCCCCGTATCACTGACCAGAATACATCATATTGTGTACACGTGGAGTAACTCTGGCATCTTACTCCTGCTCTTCTCCATATAGTTCAGCAAGCACCTAACAGCCTGTTTTAATAGCAGTATTTGATTTAGCAAGTTAGTGACCTCTGTACTATGGTGAAAGATGAGTCATTTTTATAGATTGTGGCAAAACAGCCAAATGGAGTTTAACCAGGGTTTGTTAACAGTTCCATGCACTAGTTGCACACCAGTAGCTCATATTCAAAGCCAGTACCTTGTGAAAAAGACACTGTCCAGTGATCCTCATGGACACTAACATGCTTCTAAGAGAAACCTATCTAGCCATGTTTAAGAAAGAAGCCACAAGTGAGGGAGTTTGTGGAAACCTCAGAGCAGCAAGGAAGGGCATATGTGAAGGAGCAACAGCAAGGTTGCAGTGGAAGCCTCCTTGGGTTCTAAAAGACGAATCTTTCCCACAGTGTCAGATCTGAGACTTAATTCTGTCTCCAAAGGCTTTTGCAGCAAGTTCCTTTGCAGCTAAGCCAGCATAGAACCCCTGAAGCTGGTAATGCTAAAATGAGTCCCAATAGCTACCTGTCCAGCCTTTTTCCTCTTTCTCTGTCAGGTAAAGGGAGAAGGACTTATGAGTGATGTGGTCATTGGAGTCTGTCTTGGGCATAGTGACCACAAAATGATTGAGTTCTTGATTCTCGTAGAAGTAAGGAGGGGGGTCAGCAGAACTGCTACCTTAGATTTCCAGAGGGAAAACTTTGACGTATTAAAGAACCTAGCAGTCCTGAAGGGCAAAGGAGTCCAGGAAGGCCGGACATTCTTCAAGGATAAATATTAAAGGTGCAGGATCAAGCTGTCCCCATATACAAAAAGATGAGTTAGCAAGGGAGAAGACCAGTCTGGCTGAACAGGGAGCTTATTCTGGAGCTCAGGAAGGTAAAGAGAGTTTACAACCTTTGAAAGATGTGACACACAACTCCTGACGACTACAAGGATGTTGTGAAGTTATGCAGGGAGAAAATAAGAAGGGCCAAAGCACAAATAGAATGTAAATTGGCTACTGCAATAAAAGAGAAAAAAAAAAGTTTCTATAAATAACATTCACTACAAAAGGAGGGCTAGGAAGAATATCCATCCTCTGTTGCGTGCAGGGGGAAACATGGTGAACAAGGATAAGAAAGAAATTGAGGTGCTTTAATGCCTTCTTTGCCTCAGTCTTTGATAGTAAGACCAGTTGTCCTTCAGATACCCAGCCTGCTGAGCCAGAAGACAGGGATGGGGAGCAGAATGAATCCCCCATAATCCAAGGGGAATTGGTGTGTAACCTGCTGCTCCACTTAGAAGCACGCAGTCTATGGGACCTGATAGGATCCACCCAAGGGTGCTGAGGGAGCCGGCAGAAGTGCTCGCCAAGCCAGTTTCCATCATTTATCAGCAGTCCTGGCTAACCAGGGAGGTCCCAGTGGACTGGAGGTTAGATAATGTGACACCCATCTACAAGAAGCAGTAGAACGAGGATCCAGGGAACTAAAGACCTGTCATTCTGACCTTGGTGCCAGGGAAGGTTATGGAGGAGATCATCCTGAGTGACATCACGAGACACATACAGCACAACCAAGAGATCTGTCCCAGTCATTATGGGTTTATGAAAGGCAGGTCTTGGTTGACTAACCTGATCTCTTTCTGTAAGAAGGGGACCCTCTTAGTGGATGAGGGAAAGGCTGTGGATTTTGCCTACCTGGACTTTTGTAAAGCCTTTGACATAGTTTTCTACAGGATTCTCCTGGAGAAACTGGCTGCTCATGGCTTGGATGGGCATACTCTTCACTGGGTAAAAAAACGCTCTCTGGATGGTCCAGAGAGTGGTGGTTAAGTCCACTTAGCAGCCAGTCACAAGTGGAGTGAGCCCCAGGGCTCAGTACTGGGGCATGTTCTGTTCAATGTCTTTATCAATGATCTGAATGAGGGGATTGAGGGCACCCTCAGTAAGTCTGTGGACAATACGAAGCTGTGTGGGAGCACAGATCTCCTTGAGGGTAGGAAGGATCTACAGAGGGATCTGGACAGGCTGGATCAATGGGATGAGGCCAATGGTATGAGGTTCAACAAGGCCAAGTGCTGGGACCTGCACTTGGGTCACAACAACCCCACGTAATTCTACAGGCTTGGGGACAAGTGTCTGGAAATCTTCCTGGTGGAAAAAGATCTGGGGGGGTTCATTGACAGCTGCCTGAACATGATCCAGCAGTGTGCCCAGGTGGCCAAGAAGGCCAACAGCATCTTGGCTTGTATTAGAAATAGTGTGGCCAGCAGGACTAGGGAAGTGATTTTACCCTTGTACTTGGCACTGGTGAGGCTGCACCTGGAATACTGTGTTCAGTATCGGGCCCTTCACTACAAGGCACTGAGGTCCTGCAGTGTCTCCAAAGAATGGCAAGGAAGCTGGTGAAGTGTCTAGAGAGAAAGTTTTATGAGGAGAGTCTGAGTGACCTGGGGTTGTTTAGCCTGGAGAAAAGGAGGCTGAGGGGAGACCTTATGACTTTCAACAACTACCTGAAAGGAGGTTGTAGCAAGGTGGGGGTCAGTCTCTTCTCCTAGGTAACAAGTGATAGGACAAGAGGGAATGGCCTCAAGCTGTGCCAGAGGAGGTTTAGGTTGGACATTAGGAAAAAATTCTTCACTGAAAGTCTATTAAGCATTGGAACAGGCTGCCCAGGGAGGTGGTGGAGTCACCATCCCTGGAGGTATTTAGAAGACGTGTAGATGAAGTGATCAGGGACATGGTACAGTGGTGGGCTTGGCAGTGTCAGGTTAATAGTTGGACTCGATGATCTTAGGTCTTTTCCAACCGATTCTATGATTCTAAGTAGACACTTTTAAAAGTGTGGGTTTTGGTGGAATTAATTTCTCCTTTCGGTATTGCCAGTGATCTGTTATATGACTTAAAATAAGTCACTTCCACTTCCCATATCTCTCATAAATAATACCAGCAACATCTTTAAATCCTGCATCCTGCCAGCTGTATACATGTTACATAGCTTTGTGACTTGGAACAAATGGACTTCATCTATGTGTCTTTTAAATACTTACCTTACATGAGCATAGTGTACAAAGTAAAGCAAATGCACTGTGGTGAAGTAGAAATGAGTGAAAGTATTGGAGTAGCTTAATAGACTGATAATGTCATCACAGCACAACCTGTTTAATGTGTTGTACCCCATGTTCCTATGACATCAGTCAAATGAAAATGGTAACCATTATTTTATGCAGCTTAGTAAATATATCACAATTCCATTGTCTAGGAAGGAGTCTGTGGTTTAGATCCACAATTATACATTAAAAAATCCTGAGTGAATTCCCTGAAGATGAAATTGTATGAAATTCATGAGGCTAATACTGAAAGGAGTGTCTTCAAGGGAATTTTTGTATGCATCATGTTGAGAATTCTTGAATGTCACTGCTACCATAGATAATAACTGTGAACTGCTACAGCACTGATTAACATTGATGGGACAGCACTACATTTTTGAAAAGGAATAAGCCATAAGTTTATATAAATATAGAAACATATTTGGAATACTGATTTCTTAAGAAAAATGCAAAGCAGTGTGAAAACTGACAGCTAGGATTTTTCAGTAGCACAGACTTATCAGTACTAACAGTAATTCCCTTGCTCTATGCCCTCTTCTAAGCACGTGTGCTGCATGTGAAGAAGGTACTTGTGAGAAATGCTTAAGAGCAAAATTCTCTGTCCTCCGCTTAGCAGAATCATTTCTGTCACAGATTTTAGGCACATATAAATTATAACTTCACATTTGTCCCCAAAGACACCTCAGTTGGTGGTTTATGATTACATCTCTCTGCTCTCAGGTGCACTGGATACAATACTGCCATAGTTTAAATCCTTGTAATTCCCTGTCCTTTGTCCTCTAGCAATAATAGATCTATTCCTTAATTCTTGAACATGGCCTGGATGTTTTTGTCCTGTGTTTGTATCTACCACAATAAAATCCTCACCCATAACTGCAGCTCCTAGTTGTCAATGCAATACAATTGATCAATTGTGGGATCATGTTAACATCAATAACAAAACCTGCAGTATTGTTTAACTGATGGTACCAAGGAAATAGGCAGATATCTAGGATATTCGTTCTTTGTTCTGGAATGTCATTATGAAGTAATTTATCTTTTAAAACAGACTGCCTTATTGGTAACTTCTGTCATGGCCTCACCTACTGTGTTTGAATATGTAAAGCCTAAAAATTACAGAGCTGTATGTGGGCTTGATTGGAGTTATAACATGTGTCCTATGAGACATGAAGGTCTTCTGTGATCTTTTGAAGGTGCTGCATGTTACTATAACAACGCATTGATGCCTAGCCTTCTGAGGACATCTGGCAGGGTTATAGACAACAGTAGCCAAATTAATAAAAATTTCCTTTACAGTATATAGATATGTGTAATTCACTCCCTGTTCTCCCAAGCCAGCATGAGTTGGATCCTTTCTCTCTACTTCTGTCTTATTTAAACATGTCACATGTGTTGTGGGGGTGGTTCATACTCACTGTATGAGCAATAGTGCCTGTCTGGCTGTAACTGATAGTACTTTTGCTTGCCTTTGCCTTTCTTCAAGTGCTCCGAGGAGAACTACCTTTTACCTAATTCCTCTCTTTTGAACCAGATGTCAGTTTAACCCAGTTACAGCTGAAGAGGTAAGAGGTAATGAACTTTGGACAACTAACAGAAGATAAGACATATCAGAAGATAAGTACATTCCAGAGGAAATGGAGCATGTTACAGAGAAAAAAACAGCAGATCATGCTGCTCAGAAATTAAAGTTCAGAGTGCTTTACTTCTTTTGAGCAGAGCAGAATATGGATGCTGTTCTTTGTAAAGACAGTTAGTGTAGACTCACAGAAGGAGGATCACGCATCAGAAATCTAATCTGTCCTGGAGAGGGAAAACCAAAGTGAGTCACAGCATAGAAAATATTGACATGATTAATCAAGACCAGGGGAAAGCTCTTCATAGAGGAACATATAAAAGGCTTAACTCCAAAACCAAGGAATAACATAGACAGGCAGCTTACGTGGATAAGGAATTAGATGCAAGTCCAAAGACAGAATGGTGCAAGGCAGGATTACAGAGCCTAGAAATGGATTACTGTGGGATTGGAAGGGAAGGGGGAAAGTGAGAGAACTGAGGGAAAATCAGAGAATCATTTTGGTTGGAAAAGACCTCTAAGATCATTGAGTCCAGCCCTTAACCTAACACTGCCAAGCCAACCAGTAATGCATGTCCCTAACCACCTCATCTACGTGGCTTTGAAATACCTCCAGGGATGGTGATTCCACCACATCCCCCAGCAGCCCATTCTACTGTTTAACAACCCTTTCAGTGAGAGAGTTTTTCCTGATGTCCAACCTAAAGATAGCCTTGACAGTTGTGTTATTTCACAGATAACAGTTTCAGGGTGTCCAACACAAGTATCACTTGTATCTCACATGACAAAGCAATTTTTATAAACATGGAAAAGAAAAATGTGCTTTGAATATTAGAAATATTTAAGGCCAGAGGAACCGTTATAATCAATTGGCTTGATTGTTTATGCTATGGACCACAGCTTGTTCACAGCTCTGAACACCTTCTTTTAATTTGTGTCCTTATGGCAATCCTGACTGCTGAGAACTACTGCAGTACTGGTGCTACTGGCAAGAACTTGAGGCACATGAGGCATGTCAAGAGCTTTCTTGTGCTTTTAGCACACTCCAGACAGCCTCAAACTCTGGCTGGATGTAATCCTTTAAAGCCTGCCACCTTCCTAAGGCTGTGGCTGGACATGTTTTCTTGGCCAACTCCAAAGGTCCACCCTTCTGTACTCTCTGGTTTGCAGAGCTAGAGCATGGATAGTTTCTCTTAACATGGTTAGGAGTATGTCATCAGTTCACTGCATTGAACAGTTATCCTAAAGACTGACAAAAGACTCTAGTTAGCTATCTTAATGTGGAAATATGCCTACTTTTAAATAAAAGTAGCTTTAATCTGTTGGGAGAGCTCTTACTCCTGCATTTTTAACTATCCAGAATATGCCTCCATCCACCTGCCATGAGGCCAGGTGGAGATGATTGTATAAGATCTTGACAATATACTCCTGCTCCAGTTGTGAGTGAGCTCTGGCTCAGCATGTTAGACAACACCTGTTCCTAAAGGAATAGTATCAGCCTGCTCAAGTCCCTACAGACATTATCACTGCTCTCCCCTTTGGCCTTCCTGTCACCTTGTGGGTGAACAGCTGATACTCATCAAGTTTATAGCTGAAGTGAAAGTACCTGCAACTAGCTGGAACTGTCTGTCAGGGTCCTGATGGCACTGACAGGGTTTACGGGCCCTGCTTGGCAACCACCATCCTGACGTGTCAGCCCCCGGGGCCACCAACCCCTGCCCCAGTGATGCTGCAGCAGAGCCTGTTTCCAGCTCCCCCCAGCCCTGCTAGGCCCCCGGGATTGATATCCCAGCCTGGCCTCACCTGGTTCACAATCCACAGGGTGGGCACTGCCGCCAGCAGCCCAGCCCCCGCCCAGGCTGTCCTGCTCCTGGCTGGGGTGGCGGGAGCTGGGGCCAGCCCTGCAGCCCCCACAGGGAGCCCCCACGCTCACAGCTGCCAGGAAGCCCCCAGACCACTCTGGGCCCTGACACTGTAGGAGGAGGAGTGCAGCTCCTCCTCCTCTCTGCTGCACCAAGGTCATATAGGCTGCAGGTCAGCTTAGGCTGGAAGACCCGAATTGTATCTTTTCCTGCTGTTTCTGTCAGAGTTACATTACAAAGCTTGTGAGGCTGAAGCCTGAGCTATGCCCTGTCATGAAGGATATTACAAGGAATTTAAAAGAGATGCACCAGAGTATAGATATGTTTATTGTCTGATCCGCAGTTTCATACCTTTTCATTTTTTTCTCTGAAGGATAGATAGGTTGATTTCTATTGTAAAATGACTTGGGTGCTAATACTAGAGTGTTACTCAGCACATTGAAAGAATGAAACTTCTTTAATTAGATGCATTGTGTGACTTCAAACATCTGCCTTTCCTGCTTGGAAGGGAAGGGCAGGGTATATATACTATAACTGCCTTACTCTTTTAGCAATGGCTTCTGTGAGATGCTTTTGTGTTACCTGTTAGTTCTGCTTTACTTGATGCTGTCCTGCCTTCCTCTTTTCAGTCTCGACTGGGACCACACCTGATATGGAGGGATTTGGTCCATTCAAGAGGTAAAACACTCGCTGCCCTGGCTCTGGCCTTGTTACCGAGACAAGGTTCTCAGGAGGCAAGTTTCTAGTTTTTCAGAATTTTGGATAAGCCCCTCTGAGTTTATTCAATACAGAAGGGGACCTGTTTGTGAAGAAAAACATGTCCAGAATCTGAATTCTTAGCCTTCTGAGGTCTGCTGGGGAGGTTGATACTATCTCTAATTACCACATTCTGTCAGAGTGTGTCCCTGGGCTGTGTGAGTCACAGCTGCTCCTGCAGGACAAATAATGCTGATATATATTAGAAACTGAAATCCCTGGAATGTTCTAGAATTCCCACTACAAACACCCCTGACAAAGGGGGTTAATTAATTTCATGTTTACTAAGGTTGCATAGAATGTTTTATACTTGAGAAGCCACGTGACACTGAATAAGAAACAAGTGGAGATGTCAGATACCAATGATGTAAGGAAAACAGTGGAGCACCTGTAGAAGTGTTTGGTATACATCCTAACAGGGCCATATTAAAACAGTTCAGAGAAGTGAAAATTCCTGTTTTATTCCAGAATAGTCTTCTAACCATTCTGCTCTGGAACAAGAAGAGAGAAGTGATTTCATTGCAGAAGCATACTGAGTGACTGTTCTGGGAAGGTCTTCTTGGAAGGGCCTGGAAGATAAAAGATTCCTCCTCCCCTACACCCAGAAGAAAAGTGTTCAGTGGGAGCAAGAGTCAGAATCTCTCTAGCAGTAAGCAAAGGACATTTTATAATACTGTAACATGTGAATATACATAATAGTAAGTATAGATAGCTTGTATGTTTTACTGTCAAGGCTTTGCAGAAAGTCTCGTCTTCAAAGGCAGACCTCAGTTCTCAGTGGTCAGTCCAATGACAAAACGTGTATTCTTCCCCTATCCCAGGCAGAGAGTGATGTTTCTTACCATACTGCTTTGCATTGGTGGAATTTGTTGTCCTCTTACATTATTGAGCAGAAAAGAGGTGTATTTAAGCAGTAGAACTTAAAAACAGAATCTGTATGGCCACCTTTTGTATAGGGAGCAGAAACAGCATAAAGGAAACTTCATGGTTTAGAGATAAGACAGTTTGTTCTGAGTTTTAACCATCAAAAAGAATTACAGTTTCCTGGGAAGGAAGTTAAAATGTCCTTTAGAAAAAATACTTGTGCAAAAGTAACTGGCACAAGTAGAATTTGTTTGTACATTTGCAGTGTGTGACTGAATCTTGACAGGCTGTTCTCTTTTAGCACCCTGTCACCACAACGAGCTAAATACAACTTCATCTGTAAACATGTATTTGGACCTTTGCCCACAACTGTTTTTCCTTGCCGGGTTGGTATTTCCTAACTGTGATGTGCATCTCACTTGTTTAGAGGCTAGAAGTGAAGTGTACCTTTGGAGTTACGAAACTTAGAGCACACCAAATGCATGTTTAAATCCGCTCAGATGATTACGTGTGAGCATGCTGAACCGTAGCACTGGAAAAGCCAGGAGGCTCTTCTGCCTTTCCAAGCAGGAAGCTCACTTAGGAGTCGGCTGGCTGCACGGTGGTCTCAAAAGTCAGTTGACTCTGGTTTCAATTCACCCCTGTTCCAGCTCCCTGTGGGACAAGTCCTGACTAAAAGGTCCTGTGAGGAGGAAGAGTGGTTATTAAGACCAACACAGCCAAATCTCTTGCCTCCTGCTTTACCCCAGGTAGATAAACCGAAAGATCTGCGTGAGAGCAGAGAGTGAGCACTTTGCGACCTGTCTGTTCCTGGCCCCGCGAGCTGTGGGCCCACACACGCAGCCTGGGCGCGTGGACCAACCACCCTCCCGGCGCTGGGGTTTGCGTTACGGTGCTGGGAACCGCTCTTCCGAAAGCCCACACGGACGGGAGCTTCCTTTACTAAGATTTCTTCTTCTGGACGAGGCTCTGCCGTCCTGTTCAGCCGCACGACTGCCGCCGGGGAGAAGCCGCTCGGAGCAGCAGCCCCTGGCCGCAGCGGCCCTCTGTCCCCTCCCGGCCTCGCCCAGCGGCGGAAGTGACGTACGGCGGCGGTGACGCGCCCTCCTCTCGCGACAGAGCGGGCGGCGCGCGGCCGGCGGCGGCCGCTCCCCATAAATAGCAGGGCGAGGCCGGGCCTCCCCAGTCGGCGGCGGCGGCGGCGGCAGCGGCTCGTGCGTTCCAGGTGGCGGCCAGTCTTCTCTCACCCGGTGAGTACGATCGCCCGCGCCGCTCCGTCCCGGCTCTCGGAGGCTGCGAGGGTGAGAGGGGCGGCGGGAGCGCTGGGCGCCCTCTCGCTTCCCGCGGCTGACTTCGCAATATGGTGGAGCCGGCCGCCCGAGCGGGCGTCTGCGGCTGGCCGCGGGGCCGCCCCCGCTGCATCCGTCATCCCCCGTCCCGATGTATTTCCGTAGGCTACTTAAGGTATTCCCGGGACCAGAAAGTCCCGAGATACTCATCCGCCCCCGGCAGAGGCGTTGGGCTGCTCCGTTCCTGACGAGGTCTGCGGTGGCACCTGAGAGCTGCGGCGCTGTCCGCCCCCCGAGCACCGCAGTCAGCCCTGACTGCTGCGCGCCTCGTCGGTCTTCAGCTTCTTTCCCTAGAGATGAAATCTGTGACTTCGTTTCTTTACTTCGCTCCTGACGATCTTTTGCTGTCTCGAAATAGTTTTTGTACCGTGGGCTTTGAGTCGGGCATCTTGCTCACTCGCTCCAGTGAAGCAAATCTGACTTCAGCCGGAGGTGGAACTGCTCAAAGGATCTTTGAAACTGTGCAAGATCCTAGCTGTCTTCCCTGTCTTTAAGAGCAAGGATAACTTAGGAGACTAACTCTCCTTTCTGAGTGACTAAAATCCAAATCCATGCTGTGTGTGGTAGTATCTTTTGGGACACACTACAAATACCGATTAATCCTTAAAGTAAGGGCCCTGCTTCCTTCAGCGACCAGATTCTGCACTGTTTGCTGCTTCTCCTGTTCTATAGCGTAGTTTGCCATTCTAAGTGAAATTCAGTTTTATTAAAAACTGACTTACAATGCTATGTGAGAAACCCGTGTTTCTGGGGATATTTCAATATTTCATTGGTAGGTGGAAGGAGAGCTTCTCTGCTACTGCTGTAACCCTTGTCTGTTACCTGCCTGTATGTTCCATGTACGGTGGTTAATCTCATTACAGGCATTACATTATGGCATGTGTATGTTAATATGTGCAAATATGCCTGTGACACGTTGACAGTACACCTTTGTCTTTGTCCCCCGTTATCTAATGGGAAAAAGTTTTACTTGACCCTGGGTAGAATATTAACATGCTCCTTATGATACTGTCTTAATGCATGAGAAAGCTAGCTGCTGTTGGTTCTTTGATGAATGAAGCAGAAAGCTTGAGGACTGACTTTCGGCTTGCCTTTCTGTTGCCTTAATTTATGCAGGTTCTTATGGAGCTTTTGGTTATGAAGCCATCAATGCAAAAAGTGCTTGCGGATTTAGCGCAGCCTGCATGCATGGGTAGGATGATGGTGCACTTATGTGCGTTCTCTTTCTGTGGTACTGCACTACAACCCTGCCCATTTAAGAAGGCTCATATGGGGAGAGCTATTAGTATTTTCTCCAAGGGAATACATGTTGGAAAATAACAGAGTAGCATAGGCCTGTTGAACTACTGGTGTCTGCAGCTTGTTTCAGTGATGGATGGTAATATTTAAGTCTAAATTAGCACAAAGAAGAGGGTTTTTTTCTGCAGTAGGAAAGTCCTGTACTCTGTGTGTTACAGAAATGTGAGCTGCTGTGCAAACTGAGCAGGGGCAGCCCGATGTGGGCATCAGGCTTGTCACCGGAGATAATGAATTCCATGAGTGACTCATGAGAATTGAGCAGAGGTTACTGAAATGAGTACTTCAGTCTTCCACGTGTTTTCAAGATATGGACAGCAATGGTGGCTCAAATTTCAGACTTGACTGCCTTATGCTGACACAAGATCTAATCTGATTAAAGATATTGGTGGTGGATTCTTCATCTGATTTAGAGATCCTAAACTAGAGTTTTAGTGACTTGTTGGCTCATGTTTCTTTGTACTGGCTCAACAGATAAACCCAAGTGTGTCTGTTTCTTCTAGAAAAATAAATTAATCCACAAGTCAGTAACCCTTTGTTAATTCTTCAGTGAACTGCTGTACCTCAAATCCTGTCTCTTGCATGTGCACTACTTACGTTGTCTAAACTAAAGTAATGAGGAAACAGTTTTGGATTTCTAAATTGTTACAATGAACTGTAATCCCTGTATGCAAGAATGTGAACATCCTCATCCCCTTGATCAAGGGAGGCTGATTACAAAAGAGCTGTTGGTTTCAAAGTCTGTTGATTAGATGAAGTGGGTATGAGAATGCCGTAACTCAGATATGCTTCTTTCACAGGCTGTGTAAGATTCAAGACCTGAAAAAATGGCATTGGCAGCAATTGATCCACAGCAGGTATGTCTGAGTTAGACCACGCTTTTTATGTCTAGTTCAGAAAAATAGAACTCGACTAATCTCTTTCTCTTTTAAACAGAACATTGTATCAAGGGTTGTCAACCTTCCATTGGTGAGCTCCACCTATGATATGGTGTCCACAGCTTATGTCACCACAAAGGATAACCATCCTTATCTGAAGTCGGTATGTGAGATAGCAGAGAAAGGAGTGAAGACGATTACTTCAGTAGCCATGACAGGTGCTATGCCTATCATCCAGAAACTGGAACCACAAAGTAAGGCAAATATGTTTAACTTAACTTTAATTCAAATGATTGCTTTATATATCAAGATGCACTTAATTTAGCATGGTTGTGATGGTCTGGAGTGCCCTTTCAGGTAGCTCGCAGAACCGGTTGCCTGTCTTGTTAAGTAACTGATTACAGATGAATATGATTTAACAACAAGAACAATAATCTAGAGCCAAAGCAGTTTCCAGCTTTGGCAATACTAAACTGGCTTCTCTTGATATGCAAGATAGTTACGTAGTCTCTTGCTCAACACCTTCCTGACGTGTTTTCACCTGTTTTCAAATGCTGCTTTTGTACTTTATCTCCCCGAGAACAACGTGTGGTTAAATTTGGCAACTGTGTCACGGAGCTGTTGTAACCAGGAGCCCAGTTTCTCTTAAGTGTCAAAAGGCTGGGTACTTAAGGTTGTTCTTACAGCTGTTTGTAAAGTACCGAATGGATTTTCTTTGCCTCCCAAGTTTTCTGGCACTGTAAACCTGCCTTGTTCTTGGGCTTTGCTTCCTCAAATCTCACTGAAAAGAAACTCCTTTAAAACATTGTTTCATGAGCTCTGTTTCAAGAGGAATTCTCAATTTGAGGTTATTTATACTAAGAAAACAATAATATTAAAAAAAAAATTAAAACCAACTATTCTGACTTCTTTTGTAGTTGTAGTTGCCAACAACTATGCGTGTATAGGTCTAGACAAAATTGAAGAGAGGCTGCCTATACTGAATCAACCCACTGACAAGGTAAAATCTTTCCGTGTACTTATACTAAGCAGAAGAATATGCCCTTCCTCTTTACTATTATCACTAAAAATACAGGGAGACAGATTTGAATAAGCCACGCCTGCAGTACAGCTTAGAAGCAATGAGGAAGTGAAAGATGTTTCTGTAGAATATTTTTGTTGCCTTTCAGAGGCTGGTAAGAATTATTTATTTATTGCATCTGCCCACCATTTGACACCTATCTGCTGCTGTTCACTCACGGGCATCCTTTTTTAAAATTTCAGTCCTTGTCTCTTTTCTGCTCGGTGTGATACAAATAGTGCCTGAATTACGTTCACTGAAGTGTTCTCAGCTGAAGGTTATGTGGCAGGCATGTTTTGTTCTGTAGTGTAGGTATGTTTTCAGGGCAGAATTTCCCCTAGGTAACCAATGCTTGTACAAGCTTTAGTATAAATTTATATTTCCTGAATTATGTATCTTTTCCTGAAAAACATTTTTAGTGAATCAACTTGTTTCCTGTGGCAGGTTGTTGCCAATGCCAAGGATGTAGTCGTTGGAGCCAGAGAAGCTGTAACAACGACTGTGACTGGTGCCAAGGAAACTGTTGCTCATGCAATCACTGGAGTTGTGGGCAAGACTAAAGAAGCAGTGCAAGACAGCGTAGAAATTACTAAGTCAGTTGTCAATGGCAGCATTAACACTGTACTGGGAAGCCGTGTGGTGCAAATGGTGAGCAGTGGAGTGGACAGTGCTCTCACTAAATCAGAGACCCTTGTAGACCAGTATCTCCCACTTACAGAAGCAGAACTAGGTAAGACTAATTCAAAGTTTGATTTTGTTGGAATGATTGTATTGGAAAGAAGGAAGCAATCGTCCGTTTATTAATTACTTATCATGGGCAGGGGACACATGCTTTCCAAACTTCCTTTTGCCTTTCTGCTTATACTAGCATCTTCACAGGGAAGCAGAGGGAAACTATTTCCATGTATGGTGCTCAATCATTCTACCCTGGTGTCAAAAGACTACTAAACAAGTCCAGTATTCAGCTGTTACTAAGGAAATAAAATTGCTTCAGACCTCTTCAGTTTTCTTTCAGTGGTGAATTTGCTTTCTTTTTACATCTAGAGAAAGAAGCTGCAAAAGTTGAAGGTTTTGAAGTTGGAGTTCAAAAGCCAAGCTATTATATTAGACTAGGATCCCTGTCTTCAAAGGTCCGCACACGTGCCTACCAACAAGCCTTAAACAAAGTTAGAGATGCTAAACAGAAAAGCCAGGAGACTATCTCTCAGCTCCACCACACTGTTAGTCTGGTAAGTTTAAGCTTTCACTTTGGGTATAAAAACCAAATGGTGGCACGTTTTCTGAGTGTGGAAAACAGACAAAAGAGGCATAGGAAAACTGGAATTGCTCTGTGGCTAAATGCATTTTCTAAATATAAATCATTTCCCATTCATAGCTTTTTAGCACCATTCAGGAGAGGTCCTAAATCACACTGAACTGTAAACCAGCCAGCAATTGTTTGTAGTTTTAAGCACTGCAGAAATAGAAATGACATGTTTAAAATGGTACTGTTGTTTTAGAGTGCTGGGTTTGACACAGACTTCAATCAGGGAAGAAAGTGTCTTGCCATTTACAAACACTTCAGTCCTTTCTGACTTTTTATTAACAAAAAGCACTTACTGTTTATGGGCTTGCTCTTCTTTCTGTGGGCATCTCTGAGCATTCCTGTGTACTTCAGTAGTCTTATCATAACAACATGCCTTTATGTACAGGGCAAACTGTGCATAAAGAGTCATAGCCTTCTAGATATTTTTGAATTCTTGTGTAGGGTGCTAGTCGGGGAGGGGGAAATAGGTGAGGCAGAGGGATACACTACAGAATATCTCTAAATTGCTTCCAGTCTTCTCTCTTTTGAAGTGAAGAAACACACTCTTATATTCCCCAAAGATTTTTACACTGAACTTTTAAAGTATTTTAAAAAGGGGTTACAAAGCAAGTAAAGTAGGATAACCCTAATGGAACTGTTTGGACTCTTTGCTTTATTTCCTTATTTGGCTGTATTTCAGATCGAGTATGCCAGAAAGAACATGAATAGTGCCAATCAGAAACTTCTTGATGCTCAGGAAAAGCTTTATCAATCCTGGGCAGAATGGAAGAAAAATACAGGCCAAAATGATGGTGATGAACCGCATAGTGCTGAGGTAAATAGATGTAACCAGAAGTAAATGGATTTTGTCCTGTCAAGGTAATGCCAAAAAGACCCCAAAGTGCAGAGTATCTTAACAGCACAGAAGCTTAGGTGCAGATCTGGACTGTGAATGCTGAAGCTGAGCACAACTGTCTAGTGACTACTATGAAAAGGAAAGGATACCCAAACTCTTAAGTGAGCCTACTTCTTACACTCGGGTTCATTCTCCTTTCAAGAGAATGTTCATCCTGTTTAGTATGTGAACCTGTGTTGGAGTATCTGTGCCTCAGATCAGAAATAACAGTTTATCAGCATACAGCATTCCTAGGCACAGACTTACTGGGTCTGACAGGTAGTGGTTTGAATAGTGGTTCATTGATTAGAATAGACTTACCTGCTGTGACTTGTTACCTAGAGTTGAAACAAGAGCTTGCTTCTCTGTCGCTGGGTAGAAGTTACCAGTGTTTCTGTTCCACAAAGTACTTGAGCACTGAAGAAATACCAAGTACTTTCAAGTCTTTTGACTCTTCAGACTTAACAACTGTTCTGTTACTTGCTGTAGCTTTATTTTACTTATATCCCCTTTACTTTGCTTCTTTATGTATCTTGAGTGACATAAAGCTGCTGCAGTCATAAGATACTAAAAAGCAACATAAAGCTGCTATAGTCATAAGATACTAAAATGCTGTTGTTATGCATTTTGTTTCCAGCACATTGAGTCAAGAACTCTAGCTATTGCACGGAGCCTCACTCAGCAGCTTCAGACCACCTGCCTCACACTGGTCTCAAGCCTACAGGGGCTGCCACAGAATGTGCAGGATCAGGTTTACGGTGTTCGGTCAATTGCAAGCGATGTCTACCAGAGCTTTCGGTCAGCATCCTCCTTCCAAGAATTATCAGACAGCTTTCTTACCACTAGCAAAGGACAGCTGAAGAAAATGAAGGAGTCTCTGGATGATGTGATGGATTATCTTGTTAACAACACGCCGCTCAACTGGCTGGTAGGTCCCTTTTACCCCCAGTTGCCTGGCATTCAGCATGCTGAGAGCAAAGGTGAAGGGGAGAAAAATTCCAGCCAGAAAGACAAACAGCCTGAACACACTGCTGAATAAACTGTATAGCATGCATGTACTCGGCTGACTGATGAAACAAGTGGCCTTAGCAAGTGAAGCTGTCAAAAAAGCCTTGGAGAAAAAATCCATAATCATAAGAATTGGGGTGAATGATACAGAGAAAAGAAATTCACACATGGGCCATATTGCCCTGTGTAGTTAAACCACTCTAAAAATTCAAAACTATCTAGAATGCCTAAATATGGCAGCTTACAGTTGTCAAGATGCCTCATTTGTCTGTCAAGTTAAGAAACCTCACGATGCTTATTAATGGTATTTAATACCATTAGTCTAAATTAAAACTACCATAGCTAAAACCATGTAATTTATTGCTTAATCTGTACCAGAATGATATAAAAGCCTCATATAATACAAAATTCATTTAAAAGCCTTGCAGTCTAGCTAGGTATGCTTAAACTCCATTTTTGCTGCAATCACGCATTTGATTGTTATGGATCTGTCTGAAATTCTGCTGCTACACAGTTAATGGCATAAGTTCTGAGTACAGAATTTCAAATCTGAAAGTGGGGTTTCTGAACAAGTCAGCTGGAGTTACTGAAATGCTGTGACAGTCTTCACCATATAAACTTAACTAATGTAAACTGTACACAGTGACCTGACCACAGAACTGCAGTGTCTCAATTTGGAAGGGACCAATAAGGATCATTGTCTAACTCCCTGCTCCTCGCAGGACTACCTAAAACTAAACCATGACTAAGAACATTGTCAAGATGCTCCTTGAATTCTGACAGGCTTGGTGCTGTGACCACTTCCCCCGTTACAGTGATGGACTAAATGATTATCAATACATTTTTTTAATACGCAGTATAAAGACAAGATTCATGCTGTTTGTACCTAGGTGCCTGTTCTGTGGGTTCTTGTTTTTTTGTAGCCATCTTTTTGTAATGCATTTTGTATGTTAGTAATAAATGCTTCCGTAGACGAAGTCTGTCTTCATTTCAGTGGTGTTTAAAACAAATGTAACTTGCTGTTCTGTGACTCCTTCAAACTGGGTCCAACAGAAAGCAAGCTTGAAAGTGAAGTAGACATGCATTGAAATTGTATTTGTGTGTGTGAATGTATAGATGGTTAATATATTGCTACAGCATTCCTTTCCTCCCTTTGATTTCCTGTGCATCCCTCCCATCAGTCTTGGCTTTACTGCTGCTTTTTTGGTGCTTTTTCTTGCCTACCTCTGATGACCGAAGCTGTGAGCTGATGGATGTTCTAATACTGAGAAGGATATGGACCAAGAAAAACCCTGTCCTGCCTTCACAGTAGGTGTTCTGTGCGCATGAGACTTCTGGCTACCCGCTTTTGCTGCTGCCTCCCTATAAACAGTATATACTCTTCAGCTCTATAACCCAATTTTAACCTGTTTATTTAACCTCTTTTGAAGTCGAATGACTAATGTACATTAACACTTAGATATGGGGGTGGAATTTTTCCTCAATAAATCCTGTGAACCCCCTCCCCTTCTTCACTAAGAAATACCCTTCCTTGATTTAGGGTTGTCCAGGTAAGTTGTGTCTGTGTTCTTAATGCGTGCTCTGTGCAACTTTCTGTTGCAATTGTTTAGTGTAGCAATGCCGGCCACCATTTCCAAGAGTTCACCAAATAGTGAGAAGCAGAAATGGAGTTCAGAGGAAGCTTGATATGTTGCTACCTGGGACAATACCTGCACCGGGTATGATATGTGCACTAAAACAAAATTATATGCCTTTTAATGTTGTGAGGGCTTGTTTAGCTGTTAAGTTAGGCTTGGTCTAGAAGCCTTAGGAAGGCTGCTTTAAACACCATATTAAACAAAATCGTAACAACAAAGGATTACCCATGAAGATTCTGTAACTTCCAGCTTTAAATACCCTTTTTTTTCAAACGGGCTGCTTAACCTGCAATTGACATGAGATGGTGAGATGATCCTTTCCAGCTAGGGAAGACTTCTGGAATTCTTTCAGCAATTATTTCTGTTTAAGTATTGAGTTAAGTCCAGCCAAAGTCTTTATTTGTAATAAAATATGTAGAGTGCTATTGTAAACGTGCTCAGGAACAGACAGGGACTAACCAGGTCTGGGAGCAGCTAGCAGTTCAAAGAAGGGAATTCTCATTCTTGTATGCTTCTTAAAATCTGAAGGCTGTGGGCCTTCATTCTGAAGTGATCATAAGATAACTAGAAGTTTTCACTGTCTTCTGAGGACTCAGCAGCAGTAGAATTAATGCAAGAACAATATATCTCTCTGTTCTCCCTGAAGTTGCACTAGTGTTTAGTAATCTTAAACGGCTGTCCAGTTTTACTAAATGTAAGCGAGCATGAAGTAGAAAGCAAGGGAAGTTGTTACTAGCATAGACCTTGAAATCATTTCTCCCTCCTTATGCACTGTTGGGTGGCCTCTGTGCAAAAATTACTCCCATTTCTGACAGCTGACCTACAACTGGTGGCTGCAAACAGGAATGCCTGGTTGAATGCTTACCTAATGGTTAGGCTAACAGCCTGTTATACCAAAATCCTGTGTGCAGGTTCCTGTATCTTGTTATTGTGGTGCATGGTTGTTTCATTGGGTCATGCCCCTTTCTCTCCCCGCTCCACAGGGTATAAGCTGGTATCTGTCCTCCAGTAGAATTAGGAACCCTTTTTTGGGAGGGAAAGAGGACTGAAAAACAGCAAACCAGTATATTCCTGGATTATTATATTGAATGAAAGTATCTGGATTTAAATTTCTGCACTCTCCTAATAAGGACAGCATTGAATATTTAAACTGAATAGCAACTGTAGCTTGTATGGGTATCTTCTTGCTGACAATTTCTAATTACAAGCATACAGATAAACCTTGGCATTTTTTTCTCTAGCACTGTTACAGAGTGAGTATTAAAATGCTCCGCTGCTCAGAACCTTGCTTGCTCTTAGTCCAAAACTACTTTTGAGGCTATTGCTGGGGCTAGAAAGCTGTGAAGTCTCTCTGAAACCCTTCCAAAAAAAATGAGACTAGATATGTTGAAAATAATAGGAAATTGTTGATCCTATTGCAGTAAGGCAGATGAAACAGAAGAGACTGTCAAAGGCTTCTCTTCACACAAAAACGGGGATGGGGAAGGTTAGAATACTAGTGAAGTAATTACCACTGGTAAGGTTATTCAGAATTTATCTAGAATTCAGAAAATTGTTGTTTAAGAGATGAAAATCATTCATGCTAGCTGAAACTTCCCCTTTCCAGGCTCATTTAAAAGAGCTATTATTCTACCGTTGCTGATAATCCTTTCCTACAAAAGTTATACATATAAGCATTCACAAATAGCTCTATGTGGTATAAAAGTTTTGCAAACATCATTTATAGTAGCATACACATTGGTCAAATACAAATGACAAGATTGTGTAAGGACTGGAGTTGCAGGGATATAGCGAGTTTGCCTCAAAGTAAAGAAAGGGGGGAAGCTTTTGAAATGTCTCCCATTCCTTCAGATTACTTTTTTGCAATAATGTTTTCCAAAGTGGAACTTGCAGTAATGCTATGTAGCTAGTAAAATAGGTGAAAGGATTTGGAAACAACTGATGAATTATCTTTACTTAAAAAATAATACATCAAAACTGAAATAATAATAAAGTCCCAACAAAACCCACATACACAAAAAAACCAACACAAAACAAGACAAAAACCAAAAAAACCCACACACAAACAAAACAAAAAAAACCCCAACAAAACAAACACAAAACCAACCCAAAAGCTTACTAAGCCATCTAATTAAAAAAAGAAAATGGAACCTTACTTAAGCACAATCACTTACGCAATCAGAAAGTCATTCATGCAACAGTTGCTGAAGATATTGTCCGCAGTGTTTTGTTAAATGCATTTCTTTTCATGCTAAGATGGAAATTCTGTTTCTTTTGGATAACACAGTCTGACGAATACAAGTAAGTGCTTGTTCTGAAAGTGCACAAAATAAGAACCATCTCTCAAATTGCTAGTGGCTCAGTTCTGAAAATAGATTAAGTAAGAAAAAATGGCTTAAAGATAAGTTAGTATTGACATCAACATTTGTATATGAAGACAGCAAAACACTGAGGGGTGTGTCTTGCACTATTCCATGCAAGGATTATGCAAGTTTTACGCTGTTATGTGTCAATGATCTACCTGCATCTTACGAAGAAATGGCACAAACGAGAGCCGTATGTCGCCTTGTTCTGTGTTGCAAGAACTGACTTACTGTTTTGTTTCAATTCCCTGTCAACTGTGAAAAGTGATACGGAGGTGAAGGTCCTTTACCTAAGCCCGCCCATGACACCCAGGGCTTTGCAATGTTTCAGTTAGACTGGTGCAGATGTCAGAATATGCTGTTCTAATACAATTTAGAGTGTTCAAAACTGACATAAATCAGACTGGCATCAATGCTGCTTAACTCTGATGCTGAAGATACACTCTGATTTGGAATTCTTTCATGGCTATAAACATTTTATTAGTACGTTGAAGGAATCAGCTGCTTACATTGTGTTCAGTAAGAAGGTGAAGAAAGCACAAACTTAAATTATTACCCTGTTGTCAGTAAGAACAACATGGACTTGCACCTAGGTTATAGTGAAAGTTACCACTGGTCAGACAGTTACTGAAAATGGTCGTGTAAATACAGAATAAACCAACTTGTTTAAACTGTGTATTTGGGCACATTTTTAAACAAATTTGCCTACAGACTACTTGGCCTTAGTCTTATTAAGATATTGCCATCTGTACTGCAGTGTGAAATACGGGGTACCATGCTGATACTGGGAAAATTTGTTGATTTTTCCAAGTGCAGTAAATAAAGTTTTAGGTAAACTGCCATAAGCAGAAAGATGCAAGATAACTCTTGCTGGTAGACAGGGTTTCCCCCATTCCTAGTACCTTTTGATTTTTCAGGAGAGAAAGATGAGTGATTTCATTTTGATCAAGTTTAAGTTCTCAAAGTGGTCTATAGATTTCATTGTATTCACACTAGTGTCTCATAAGCTGCTTAAATGCTTCTGAGGCTGAGTTTTAATTAATATTTTAATTACTGTTTCTTAGTCCCTGATGCCCTGTGGCTACCTGCTCTTCAAGGAACTGAGTGATTCACATTCAGTGCTTCAGTGCTATCTACAACCTGGTAGCTAAAACAGTAATCCCTTTATCCTTTGATGTGTTCTCTGTTCTTCTGACATGTCTTCAGAGCAGGCTAAGATACTACCTTTCATCAAAGTAAGCCATAAACAAGGTCTTGTGCAGTTAGGGAATGGATTAAAACTGCTTCTTCAGTCAGTGCCGAGTTAAGTTACACAAAATGCCTAGAAGCCTCTTCAAGTTGCAGCTTCTTTATACATACAGAACTGAAGTCTTGTCATGATGCAGCAAGCATTTTGTGCCGATACTGTGCCTGGCTCCAAGTATGCCAGATCCCAGCTTTAAAGCTAACCACGAATCAAACTATCGATACAGTATTTTTCACTTGGAGCAAAACACATTTAGTTATGACTAAATTGCTTAATTATATCCCATTTTTCAGAAGTGCCTAAGTAATCTAAGTCCTACTAAGGGGACTTAAGGGTTGGGACTTAAGCTCCTAAGTGTCTTAGCCAACATTTTTAGAAGCGTGTAACATCCATGTACCCACTAATGTCTCTGGCAATTCCTGAAATCTGGTGCTGCTTAACAGCAGAGAACACTGTGCATGCAGTTAAAACAGAGGCCAAAGCCGGATTGCAGTTCCAAGTATTTGTTTACTTCGGAAAGGTTTGATGTGGTAGTAAGGCAGAGCAGCACAGAGCCTCCGTATCATTCTTCTCAGGGCAGGTTCCTTTGTATAGCCCGCTACTCCCAAGGAAAAAAGAAAGGCAAACTAATGTTAAAAACTTGCTTTCTTAATTTTTCAGTCTCTAGTTTTACGGAATACACTCCACTAAGTTCAGCTCTATTCCATCCCTACAATAACATCCTGTCTCCTAAGCAACTGATGTACATCTTGCATCATGTTTGGTTTGTCTTAATGCTCTGTGTTTCACATGCAACAGCATATTTCACCCTATTCAATATTGTGGGTCTCATTTATAGAGGTGCTATCTCTACCTTCTGACTTCAGTGACAAGTACTTCACAAATTTATGTAGTTTTACTTTCAAATTCATTGAAATTTCATTCCTATGCAGGTTCCAGATTTCACTATTACAGACCTGTCTTCGGAGTCAGATGATATCCCAGACATTTTGGATTTGGATGAAGATGATCAACAAGACTTTTCACGCACAAATGGCCCTTATACTACAGGGCAAAGAGCTGAATAAAAAGCAGCATAAAGATGTCTTTTTGATACCACGTACTTTTGCCATTTAACTTAGATTTCTCCTTTTTAAAGATGAACCTGCCTAGCTTAGGGATTTTGGGGATATTTTTTTAAATCAGTACTGTTTCACTTAGCTGCATCAAAATTCTGGGTTTTTTTCTACCTAAGGAATGCATGCTACATTAATTCATTAGCATGGGTCTCAAGCTCCCATTCTACAAGCCAGGTATAGCCTAACCAGTGTATCCAACTGATCTAATCTTTGTTAATCATTTGTTCTCCTGGTGACAGCAGCCATGAGAACACTCCAGTGCTTTGCATAAAGGGCTGCCAACAAAAGGAGTTGATGAGGATTTGCCCACAAAATTTCCCCTTTCAGTCTACGTTAAAAGCACTTCTGCATCTACCTCTGCTGCTGGAAGGGATAAGAGACTTCGTCTGTCTCAGATTCTCTCAGGTTCTTTTTGTTAGGCTCTTGTTACCTGCAGAGCTTAGAAGCTTAGTGCTTCCCTTTGGCAAGAGTGCTTTATGCTCGGGACTCCCCTTCTCTCTACATGCCTTCCGTGTGCAAAAATTTTGGTCATCTTGATGCTGTCAGTTGTAGGGCCTGAAACTAGATGAGGGTAAATGCTTAAAAAGGAGTTCAGCAGGAATAAGGGTGACAGTTAAAAAAGAAAGCAGAAGAGACTGTAAAAAGGAAAAATGGAGGGCAAAGGTGCAAACAGGTGTGGGACAAAAGAACACTGTATTAAAAAAACCCAAAGAGAATTAAACATGGGGATGCTTCTGGTGACAGCGATGACCTTTTTGCTTTTAAATAAAATCTCAATCAAATATTCACCAGGTAATGTCAAATTTGCTTGCACACCGTGACTTCTGTAGGAGTTGGGGTGAGTGGGAACTGGGCAGGAGGCAAGCTACTTTTCTTTCAGAGGATCAGGCTGAACTCCTTCCACAGAGTTCAATGTCACCAGGGTGACTGCAGCAAGTCTGGAGATGTTGCACGGTGCTACTTTCATCAGCTGCGGAAACATTGCTCTGCAGTCTGTATAGCTGTGAGATTGGCACCTCTTCTCTCTCTGCACAAAAACACTTGGTTATTGTGAAACCTTTGAAGTCTAGTCACTGAAATGCCTTGGAATAAAAGTTTGAACTGCACAGCCTGCTTCCAGTGTGAGTGTCATTTGTTCTCCATGTTAAATCACAGAATCACAGAACGATAGGTGTTGGAAGGGACCTCTGGAGATCTACTAGTTCAACCCCTCTACTGAAGCAGGTTTGCCTAGATTGGGCTGCACAGGGTCATGTCCAGGTGCATGTGGAATCTCTCCAGAGAAGGAGACTCCAGAACCTCTCTGGGCAGCTCATTCCAGGGCTCTGTCACCCTCACAGGAAAGAAGTTTTTCCTCATGTCGAGGTGGAATTTCCTGTGTTCCGCTTTCTGCCCACTGTTCGTTGTCCTGTCACTGTGCACCACTGAAAAGAGTCTAGCCCCATCCCCTCCACACCTGCCCTTTAAATACTGATAAGCGTTGGTAAGATCCCCTCTCAGCCTTCTCTTTTCCAGCCTCAACAGCCCCTGGGCTCCCAGCCTCTCTTCGCAGGAGAGGAATTTTGTAATCCGATTACAAGACGATTTAAATTCGAAGGGCCCTCTGGAGGTCATCTGGCCCCAAGGCTGCCCAAAGCGCGACACCCTGCACGACCAGCTGCCCGGGCCCTGCCGCGGCTGCCCGCCCGCCCGCCCGCCCGCTGGCAGCCCGGCCCCTCCGGGAGTGCCCTGGCGGGGCCCACCCGCGCTCCCGCCATCCGCCGCCGCCCGGACTACGACTCCCAGGAGGCCGCGCTCCCGGCTTGCCTTGCGCGCCCGCCAGTGGGAGGTCTCGCGACGCTTGGGCCCGGCGTGGGCGTGCGATCCCGCGCGCGGGAGTTATTTTTGGCGGGCGGGGGAAGAGATCGGAGGACGTTACCGCGATGTCTCAGCGGTGGCCGATCTCCCGCTCGCGTTCTTCGCGGGTGGTCTCTAAGGTGCCGGGCGCCGAGGAAATCCTATGGAAGAAAAAACATCTCTGGCTCTATCTGCTGGCCTTGGGCTTCGATCCGAGGGATTACCACAGGACCATGGACCTGGGACCGTAAGTGCAAGGGGAAGCCGGGGAAGGGGGGGGGGGGGGGGCGCGCTTTCTGCAGCCGCCGGCCCGCGGGTGGGTCCCTGCGTTTCACCCTGGAGCTCCTGCCTCAGCAGGACGGGGCGGGTGGCACCCGTGGTGTCCTTGGCGGTGGGAAATGCCTGTCTGGCTGTAGTGGTCTGTGTTGCCTTTGTCTGAAGAAACGCCGCCCGGAAAAGTGTAGTAACGCGGGTGGGTGCGTCTCGCACAGCCGTGGGCTGGCTCCCTACCTCTTGCTTTGAAAACTTCTTTGGGAGAAGACGCCTTCACCGTTTCAGCGCTGTTAGATAGGCTGTAAGGTGTCTGGTTTTGACTAGCTATGCAGAAAATAAAGCATTCAATGTAGTACTCGTAACGCCTTAATGTAAGGTAGTATTTTGTAATCTTAAGCGTCCAGTAAAAATGCAGAGTTAATTCATCATCCTGACTGCTTCTGATGCAGCTGTTTATTTGTGTATTAGGAACATGTTCGATAAGCCAAACGAAAGGGCATTTCACGCCATTGTCATCTTCTTGTTTAAGAAGCTGGGTCGGTACCATGGAGCAGGAACTCTTAGGTAAGTAGTTGGCTTGTGAGAGAACGGTTGTGCACGTAATCAAGAATGTAGTTTATGCAGTTGCGGGGGGGGGGGGGGGGGGGGGGGGGTGGGTGAAAAAGTGGTCCCTGGGAGAATGCTGTGACAAAGAACATACAGTTTCCTTGTGATCACAACTCTGTAATGTATCAGAAACTTTGCCTTGGTTAAAATTGTTTCTGATAGTGTCTGTAACTTGGAGAGTTTGGTAAGAATTTTTAGAGCTGTTTATAGCTTACCCATTCATTTCCCTGAGAGAACAGTGAGTAACATTTCCCAGTTATGAATTGCTGCCAGGATTGTCAGCATGGCAAGAGCTCCATCTCCCTTAACAGTTTTCCTCATACAGCTGAGTTATTTTAGCTTACCTGTTAAGTAAATGTCTAGAGAAAGACTGGTGATATGAAAACTGTCAGTGTTCTGACCTGCTTTTTTCTCCTCTACCCTTCTCAGTTAAAAATTGCTGCAGGCAAACCTGTCTCTGAAATAGGCTGTAATTAACCTATTTATGGCAAGAAAATCATGTAATTTAACAAACTTAGCTGTTCTTGGCCCCTCATATTCTGTCTCCTCCAGAAGGCATTGCTAAGGAGTCTTAGTCTTGTCTTTATAATACTTAATTAGATAACTGAATATTTGAACGTGTCTTGAAATATTTTTTTTCTTCTTTTTCCCCATCCTCTTTAAACGGAAAGTGCCGTTTCTCATGCACTAAAAGACATCAAAGACTCTGAATTTAGTAAGGCATTCTTCAAATGGATAAGAGATATTGCAGTAAGTATTATGATGAGTGGAAATTAATGCTCTGCTGGTTTCAGTGAAATCATTCTTTTTTTTGAGAGACTGTAGTGCTTTTAACTAAGAGTTGATATAAGCTTGTTTTACCAAAAAATTCAGTTTCACTTTGTCTTATTTTGTGTAGTTTATCATACAGTTGTTTGAGGAAAAAATTGTGATGTAGTGGAATTTAGATCAGAGACTTAATTCTTCGTCAAAACTGCTAGGCTTGCTCTAAGATAATGGGATTTCATTAAGCAGAGTTCTAGAAGGTTCTTCAGCTCTGGGTGAGAAAAATTTTCAACTTGAGAGTTGTTTACATAAATTATTTGGGAAGGTGTTTATTATCATGCAAGTAGTTTAGATGCATAGAAGACTCTTTTAACGTTTTTAACATTCTTTAACATCTTTCTGTATGTATGGGTGTCGTGGTTTAGGGTCAGGGCAGCCCCTTAAACCTATAACAGACGCTCTCTGTTAACCCCCCTCCCTCCCCAGAGGGGAAAGAGAAAGGGAATAAGGGAGAGAGACTTAGTGATTAGAAAAGGAAACTAGAACAGCTTTAATGAAAAGGAAAATAATAATTATAAAAATGGAATATATACAAATATATACAAAACCAGTATCGAACCCAACCCCCTGATGGTAATTCCATCACCGTCACCACTGATGTTGTGCAGGCTCCGGGGGAGTCCCACACTGGGCCCTGCAGCAGCCGGGAGCTGTGTTGAGGAGCTGGATTCTGGTACCGGGTTCAGGAACACGCAGATCGGGATCGAAGGCAGGACGGACAGAGTCCTCCTTGGGTGCTCCGAGGAAGGAACCGAAAGAGGACCCGAGCCAAGCCAAGCAAAAGCTGGCAAAGCAGTCCAAGAGGGGAGAGAAGAGCCCAGAGACCCTTCGGGTCCCTCAGCTCTAGACCAAATATGGCGTATATGGGATGGAATATCTCCTGGTCAGTTTAGAGTCACCCGTCCTGTCCGCTCCTCCCTGCAGGTGCAGCCTTTCACTTCCTGCACCCCCCAATGTGGTACACAGGACCCAGCAGTGGCCTTGGTCTGCACACCAATCCTTGGTAGTAACTCTAAACGTAAGGTGTTATCACTGCTAGAAGCAGGCACTGTCTGTGAGAACAGGCTGCTAACTTCAGAAAGTGCAGTTAATTAGAAGAACCAAGCTGAAAAGTAAAATCACTGAACAGAATTAGTTCTGTTTTCACTCAAACCAGGACAATGGGGAAAGGGACTAAAGTTTAGAGCTTTCTAAGGGGCAGGAGTCAAATCAAAATTGATTGTTTCAGGTATCATTGGTTATTACGCCATCTTAAAGCAATGCTGACATTGCTTTAACAATAGTTCTAGAAATCAGGTTTTTATGTACTGAAACACTTTTACCTTTTAGTAAGAATGGACAAGGTGAAAGCCAATGCAGTATCTTTGAGTAAGATAAAAGCAGAACAAAGTATACTGGTTAATGATGACAGCAGAAAATATGAAAGAAAACATTAATAATTTTTTTTTTCCTCCCAAACATAGGGATTAACAATTAGGAGTGGGTAGAGCACAGAATTCTAACGTTTACCCCACACTGGTTTCAGTCTTCGCATTGAAACTGTCTTGTGTACAGAACCAGGGATAGTGGGGGGGAACATTCAAAAAGTTTTGGTTTATTCTGCTGACTAGAGTACATGTCAACCGTGGTGACAAATTAGTTTAACTTTGCATCAGGCTTGCTAGCAAGTAGGTTGCAGTGTTTTTGTAGTCAGCTAAATGGTGGCTATTGCTAAGGCTTTATTTTCTAGATTAGTTTTGTGTTTAAAACTGATTTATCTCTTCTAGAAGGAAAACCCATGCTGTCTTCCAAAAGTTACACCTTCTTCACTTATTTCTCCATGTGGTCCCAAGCTTGTTGACCTATTGTATCAGCTCTCAAGACATGTAGTGATTGAGAACATGAAAAAGAATTCCATTGGTAAGGTAAAATGGAACAATTAAAATGCTTCATTTGTCATGTTTGACAGTGCATCTGTCAAGTCTTTAATATAAGCCAAGATCTTTAAGTAGTTCCGAGTTGGCTGCTCAGTTAAATTTTTCACAGGGTTCTCTGCACTTGCATAGAGCTGCTGCTGACAGAACAGTGCAGATTGTTCTGCTTTCTGTTGCTTTATGAGTCTTGATCCAAGGTTCATCTGTGTAATGCCGTACACATTACCCATACAAGCAATTCTTTGGTCCAAAAGCATTGGACCACTATACTGTACCCTTTCTCACAACTTGAGGAATTCTGAAGGATTAGAACTGTCTATTTTAGGCATCTGATATTGTTTTGGTGACCTAAAGAACTGGGAAAGAGTGTGAGGGAATGAAAATGTGTACAAAAGAACATTGCCACAAAAAGATGGTACGCTGCAATGCTCTTACTTCTGTCCAGGTAAAATGGGCATCTTGATTTGGGAGTCTTTCATTTCAAATTAAAGGGATTAGCAAGCTGTGTATTTCCTAAAAGTGAATGATGTAATCGAAACGTTAACTTCATTTAGGCACTGGTATACCTCTTCCTGAAGCTTTCAAGTTGAAACCTACGAATGTGGCAATTGCAAATGCAAGACATAATGTTGCGCGCAATAAACTTGCACAAGCTTTGGAAAGGGAAGATTTTATTATTCGAGAATATAAGAAAAAATCATGGTAAGTAATGCATTTAAAGAAATAGAATCTTCGTAAAAGCTGACTTTTGTGTGTTTTTTTAAAAAGATTTGAGGAGGCTGCATCTGCTGTACATCATGAGTTCTGTTGAGCTTCTACACATTCCCCCCCCCCCCCATTTGCCTCCTTTAATTGACAGTTCTAATGTTCATAGGATCTTTTGTGAAGCATAGTAGTCTAAAGGAATTAGTTCTTCAGTTAGGAGATGCTGTATTTTAGAAGATACGGTTACTTGGGCATTAAAAATAGGCAACTTTGCATGTATGGCACTGGTTTCTTAACATTCGAAGGATCATATCTTTAGAATATAGCTGTCTTGGCATGAAACATTTGGTCTTTACATAATCACTGTGGAACACAGTGATTTTTTTAATTTATTTACATAATACTTAATTATTTCACTGAAATTACACTATTCTTTATTCATATGTATGGAAAGGACTCCTAGTTTGAGAAACAAGTGGAATTTGCAGAATTTGAATGGGATAAATTAAATGACAGGAATGCTGTCATGGACAGTTGCAAGCTGTTCAGTAAATTGCAGAAAAGGAGGAGTAGTTGCACTGTAGGTAAAACAGCAGTTTCAGTACATGTAGTATAACAAGAGGATGGGATCAATATCAGAGGGTTTAGCATGAAGGACTACCATGTGATAGGTATCTGCTATACACCTCTCCCCTCTCTCTCTCTTCCTCCTCCCTCTCTTCTGGAACTTTCCTAGAAATGTAACTGGCAAGAGGAGCCTTGTGGTTGCTGCAGCCAGGACTGTAGGACTTAAGATTCTAAGGAATGTTAGGAAGACAAATGGAAGAGTAATGACACTGGACTTAAAAGAGCAGATTTCCATTTGCCCAGGGAACTGCTAGGAGGTATCTTGTGGAAAGCGGAGGGCCTCAGGAGTTGTAGGATGTTTTTGAAGCTCCAGCATGGTCCATCCTCTTGAGTGGAGGAAAAAAAAAAGCAAGCATAACAGGAAACTAGCCTGGTTAAAACAACAGTGTAATGATAAAACTCAGAAACCAAAGAAGCAGTGTATGGCATATGGATAAGGGAACTGGCTTCCAGACATAAAGACAGAAATATTTCTGAGGCATGCAGTGATGTAGTTATGCAGGCCAAAGTTCAGCTAAAGCTTCAAGAGCCTGGTAAGAACCTGAAAAAAAGTCTTCCATATGTATGTTGTTAGGAAGTACAAGTACGTGAAAGGTTTAGGTCTTCTGAAGGAAATGGTAAGTTAAGTTACAAGGGTTACAGGCTGAAATACCCAATGACTTTTGCTTCAGTCTTCACGAGTAAGGTCAGTAGCCCATTCTCTATGCCAAGAAGCAGTGCTAAAAGAAGGAACAAGCCACTGATAGTAGAAGATGGCAAAGCAGAGGTTCGTATGTACAAACTGGATATACACAAACCTCTGCTACTTGATGGAATTGACCCAAGGGTGCAGAGGTACTTACCTGGCATCATTTCAGAACTGCTCTGTCTTTGGAAAGGTAGAAGGTTAGCTAAAGGGGTAAGCCTAAAGGGTGGTAGTGCCTCAAAGTCAAACTGGTAGCTGATCATGAATAGAGGGAGCTAATGAATAAACTTAAGTGGAAGAAGTATATAGAACATGGCAGGAATACAAGAATGTTGTCAGAGGATGTAGGGATTCAATAAGGAAAGCTAAGGCCTCCTTATAACTAAACCTGGCAAAGGAAGTCAAGGACAAGAAAGGCTTTTTCAAGTATGTTGGAGACAAAACTTTAGAGGAAATGTGGGCGCATTGCTGAATGAAGTGGGGTGCCCTGGTGACTGAGAGTGTGGATAAGGCAGAGTTACTGAATGCCACCTTTGCCTCAGTCTTTAATGCTAAGACCAGCCCTCAGGAGTCGCAGACCTTCAAGACTACAGCAGAAGTCAGGAGGAAGGAGGGTTTTGCTTTAGTTGAAGAGGATTGGGTTAGAGATCAATTAATCAAACTGAACATCCACAAATCCATGGGCCCTCATGGGACGTACCTGCAAGTGTGGAGGGAGCTGGTGGAAGTGTTGCTGGGCTGCTCTCCATAATCTTTGAAAAGTCCAGGAGAACAGGAGAGGTGCCTGAGGACTGTAAGAAAGCCATTGTCACTCTAGTCTTCAAAAAAGGCAAGAAGGAGGACCTGGGAAACTATAGGCTGGTCAGCCTTGCTTCCTTCCCTGGAAAGGTGATGGAACAGCTTGTTCTTGGTGCTGTCTCAAAGCATGCGGAGGAAACAAGACCTATCACAAGTAGTCAGCGTGGATTCAACAAGGGGAGGTCATATTTGACCAATTCGATAGCTTTTTATGATGGTAACACTAGATTTATAGATGAGGGGAAGGCAGTGGATGTGGTCTGCCTTGACTTCAGCAAAGCTTTTGACACTGTCTCCTCACAGCCAAGCTTAGGTAGTGTGGATTGGATTATTGGGTGGTGAGATGGATTGTGAACTGGCTAGAGGAAAGAGCTCAGAGCTGTGGTCAATGGGGCAGAGTAGTTGAAGGCCTGTGGCTGGTGGTGTTCCCCTAGGGTCAGTACCGGGTCGAACCCTAGTCATCAGTGACCTGGATGAAGGGATAGAATATACTCTCAGCGAGTCTGGTGACGACACAAAACTGGGAGGAGTGGCTGACACTCCAGAAGGCTGTGCTGCCATCCAGCGTGACCTGGGCAGGCTGGAGAGCTGGGTGGGGAGAAACCAAATGAAATTCAATAAGGGCAAGTGTAAAGTGCTGCATCTGGGGAAGAAGAACCCCATCTATCGGTAAAGGTTAGTGGCTGATCTATTGGAGGGTAGCTTTGGGGAAAAGACCTGGGAGTCCTAGTGGACACCAGGTTGATCATGAGCCAACAGTGTGCTTTCATGGCCAAGAAGGCCAATGGCATCCTGGGATGTATTAGGAAGAGCATGGCCAGCAGGTCAAGGGTGGTTATCCTCCTCATATCCTCTGTGCTGGTGGGGCCTCACCTGGAGTATTGTGTCCAGTTCTGGGCTCCATGGTTCAAGAAGGACAAGGAACTACTGGAGAGGGTCCAGCGCAGGGCCACTAAGATGATTAAAGGCCTTGGACAACTACTGTAAGGCTGAGAGAGATGGGTCTGCTTAGCTTGGAGGAGGCTGAGGGAGGGATCTTATCAGTGCTTATATAATTATCTGAAGGCTGGATGTCAGGAAGATGGGATCAGGCTCTTCTCAGTGGTGTCTAGTGACAGGACTAGGGGCAACAGGCATAAACTGGAGAACAGGAGGCTCAACCTCAATGTGAGGAAATACTGCTTCACTGTGAGGGTAACAGTACTGGAACAGGCTGCCTGGAGAGGTGGTGGAATCTCCCTCTCTGGAGACTTTCAAAACCTACCTGGACTTGTTCCTGTGTGGTTTATTCTAGGTGATCCTGCTCTGGCAGGGGGTTTGGACTAGGTGATCTTCTGAGGTCCATTTCAACCTCTACCATTGATTCTGAGTTCCACTGAGGTTTATACTGGTTCTTCTACTATTCCTTGTCTTCATGACAGTTATGGATGATGGGATTGGATGTAAACCCGCCAAACTTGCAGATCATGCCAAAAGGTGAGGGAAGGTAGATACACTGGAATGAAGAGCCATTATACAGAGAGGCCTTGCTGGGTTTGGGAACTTGCCTACCAAGAATTCTATGAGGTTAACAGTGTGAAGTCCTGCACCTGGGATGAAATAATCCCCATCAGCAGCACAGGCTTGTGGATGAGTGGCTGGCAGCTAAGGAGAAACAGAGGTGAGAGTAGTCTTGGGCTGCAGGCTGCGCATGAGTTAGCAGTGGGCCCTCATAGCCAAGAAGACCAGCAACTTCCTAGGCTGTATGAAAAGGAACACAGCCAGCAGATCAAGAGAAGTATTTTACTCTACCTGGCAAGTCTAATGCCACACCTGGAACACTGTGTTCAGTTTTGGTCCCCCCAGTTGAGGAGAGATTGAAAGATAAGAGAGATTCTAGCAGAGAACCGCCATGGTTAGAGGGTTGGAGAACTTGATACATTTGAGTAAAAGCTGTAGAAATTGGGTTTGTTTAGCCCGAGGCAGACAAAGCTGAGGGGGTTTAATCAGTCTTCAGTATCTAAAAAATAGTCATAGAGAAGTTTGAGGTACTCTTCACAAGGATATATGTGTGGTGACAGGACGAGACAACAGGCCTAAGATGCTTAAGGGAAAACATCTGGATAAAAAGTAAATCTCATGAGAACAATTAAACATTGGAGTAAGTTGCCCAGAAAAGTGGTGGAATCTCTTGATGGAAGCATTCAAGACTTGACTTCACAGGACCATGAGTAACATAATTGAAGGCTCTGCTTTCAACAGAAGGCTCAACAATAAAATTTCCAGAGGTCCGTATCTCAAACTTGGATTTCTATTATTCTGCACCTCTCATCCTGCCTGGGAAATGTCAGCATTCCTGCTGACCCAGTGAGTTGTACCCTTTAAAAACATAATTCTCTACTTTTTTCATTCTCAGCAAGGCATCAGAACTGTGAAGGTCCTTTAGAATTCAGTGTGATTCAGGCATTCAGTGTTTCTGAAAATCAAACCCCAATGTCTTTACATGCTTAAAAAGTTAATAAAAGAACTTGGCTTTGGCAAAAGAACTTCGGTGGTCAAGCTGCTTGTACTCTGGTATTCTGTTTTCCAGCTTTTTGGAACTGAGAGATTTGGATACTGTACAATTGCTGAATATATTTAGAAGTTTATATTGGTAATGTACATTTTTAGTAATTTAATTATTACTGGCTCTAATAGAAGCCATTCTATTGCAATAGAATAAGCAACAGCTTAAATGAAAAAATATTTTCATGGCCTTCCTGGCTTTTTGTACAAAGTCACAGTAAGGAGAAGTCAAGGGTAAGGTTTGGTTTTTTGGGTTTGTTTTTTTTTTTTTTGCATTGTTCCAAAGCTGCATCAGTATGCAGATTTGGAAGGAACGAGTGTGACTGATTAGTGATTGTAAGGATTTCTGAGAACAGTGGAGCAGAAACTTGGGAGTTTTTTAAAATCTGTGGTAACTGTTAATTTTTTTTGTAGGCTTTTAGTTAAAGAAATAAGAGAGATTAAGTCTGAATATGAATTCCTGCAGGTACAGTTGAGCAAGTAAGTGTTTTTCCATGTAATAAAGTTAGCATATATAAAATTGATTTCTTACTCAGTTTTATGAAATATGAATGCACTTAAACTTTTGTTTTGCATGTGCATATAGGATGAAAGAAAACAACCAAAATAAACGTGATATAACTGAGAAAATTCAAAAGGTAAGCAACTGTGGGTTTGTTTTTTGTTGGTTTTTTGTTTTGTTTTGCTTTGTTTTGTGTTTTTTCTGTCTTGTGTGTGTGTGTTTTGGTTTGTGGGGGTTTTTTTTGTTTCTGCTCTGGCAGCATACTCAATTTCTTATATTTCTCCAACACTTACACTAAGATACTGTTTTTACACTTGTCTACCTGTGATTATGCCAGCCCTTTCATCTGCCTTTATTCTGGATTTATGCTCTGTCATTATAGGTATTATGGCAAACATTTTAACATGGTTTTTTGTCCTTCTTGCTCATTAAGGTCCGCAGTATGTGGTCACTTGTCTTGGAAAAACTGACATCTCTGAAAAAGGATAAGGAAAATGTGGATTCTGTACTTGGAAGTAGACATGAGCAGTGCATTTTAGATGGAACTAAAGTTTTCAGGATTCCACAGCTATTGATTGACAGAGTTGAAAGTGGCAAACACCAAGTAAGTAATTTTTATGCTTGCTAAACTGTGGGTTTTTTGATACCCAAGGGTATAGTTAGATACTTTTTAAAAAAACCCAAAGTACTTCACAGTTACTAAGAGATGATTGCTCAAGGATGGAGAAAATAAATCTATTTGGTATGTAAAAGTTCTTTAGGATTATGCTGCTGTATTGTATTGGTTATCTTTCAGTCTTTTAAGTTCAGTGACTGCTTTGGTAAGTCTTCCCAATTAGTAATTGGTGTTTTTTGTTGTTTAGACATTAGAAGTAGGTTGACCAGTTTAACTGTTGCTCTAACTAATGGGCTTTTGTTTCCAATGTGTAGCATATGGTGCTGTTTAGGCTTGTCACATATTTTGGGGCAGTGGTTAAACAGAATACTACATTAGTTGAAGTTTTGTTACCTGTTTTATAGGGTGCTTTCAAGGAGCAGACCTGAGGCTGAAATCTAGAGTGTTTTCTGAAAGATGGAACAATTGGGAACTGAAGCAAAATGCAAAGTAGAACTTTGTATCCTTGCTCCCACTACAGAAGACATAATTCTCTGATAGTGATGCATTTCACTAATTCTTTTTTCATCTTGCTTCAAGCTTTGTACAGGAAATTTATATGAAGGTGAAAAACTGAATTTTTTGACACTCATTCAGTTATTAAATGAAGCTCTGAGGATATTGAGACATGAACGTTCTTCATCAGAATTAAAACATCTTCTTGACATTGAAAATATGACTGAGAACTGTAAGCAACTACTAAAGGATTTGACAGCAAAGAGGTAACTGTCTGGAAGTTTTCTCTTGTTCCTTGTTCTTTTCTCTAAGGATCTGTCTCCCTACCTTGGAGTCTTTTCAAAAATATCCTTTAAAGTGAGAACGCTCAATCTTTTTACTTTGCCTCTGAGAAATTCACATTTTGTCTTGATTATCTATATAACTTTTAACTGAGATTCTTCTCTAGGTGACTTTAGCTTTGTGCCATTGCTTCATTAATATTCTAGGCTTTCTTCCTGGGGACTTTGTTTGCTAGCTAATCTGATATTCTTTTTTTATGTTAATCAGTCCTGTGATATTAAAACTTTTTTCTGAAACAGGCTTAGGAAAAGTTTAACTATGTATTTCATTGTGTGTATGTATTTTAGCCATTCTTCATGTTTCTTGTAGTAGAACTGGAAGACTGACTAGCAGCTGCCTTTTAGCTTGTAAATTTCAATTATTTCTTAGTGAATGCACAATGAAGGAATAAGTTGATAAATATCACAGATTTTGCAGGATAAGGGCAATACATAATACTCTGTTTCTTTATTCAGGATTGTTACCTCCACCAGCAGATGCTAGGTTCACTTTCCGTGTTCATATGTTACAGGCTAGAAATAGAGCAACAGCATTGCGTGTCAGCAAGTGCATCTGTTCGTAAAGAACAGGAAGACTGGCTACTGAAGTGGGAAAGCTTTCTTGGCATGTCCCCTTTTGACTTACTCGTAGATCAGGATCCAGTAAGTAGTGTTCAATCTATCTGATTCTGGGGAAGAATGGGTGAGGGTGAGAGGATATACATCTAAGCTGGTGTCTTCTATTGCAGTGTTTAAGCTCTGTATGTAATGGTATGGAATCAGACCAGTGTAGCAGAAATTGCTTTATGAAATTATCTCTCTCAAAGATAGATTTGAATTAATGATGGCTAATGTTTTCATTTGAGATGGGGGGGATGGAAGACAGATCATCATAAGATCGAGCTGATTGGTTTTGGTTTTGTTCATGTCCTTCCCCCCCATGGAAACTGAGCTTTCAGTCGGAATTGAATTGTGCTACAAACCTGACCATATGAGGAGTTCTTTTTTTTTCCTTTTCATTCATCAAGCAGATCACTTGTACCAGTAGTGTCCATTCTGAGACACTGCTACAGGGGTCTGAGGCTGTCTAAGTACCCAGCAGAAAGGAGAAGTTTCATGTTGAGTCTGACAGCTATTTTGCAGAAAAGCTGTTGTAAATAATTGTCTTTTAATTGCTGTTGTGTACCTGCTTGTCTAATTTTTCTTCTTTTGCAAGGTACTTGGTTTCTTAAGAGCTTCTCAACCCCATTCTTCTAATCCTGCAGAAGATGAAGATGATAGTGAATTTAGTCCACATGTAGTATCAGTTTCAAGTAAGTGAACAGGAAAAGCTTCTTTTCTTTCTTCCTTTTTGATAGTCTGTGATATTCTGGTTCTCAATGACTCCTTGCCGCTATTGCCTTACATCTCGGGAGATTCTCTGAAGCTTTCAATATGGCAAAAAAGCAATGCTGGAGTTGTTTGGTATTTCATAGTTCTTGCATGAGGGATGTTGAGACAGATTTCCATGTACAAAGCTTCATTCCTGGGTTCTAGAGAATACGACTTGCGTGAGGTTGGGAGAGTATTAAAGGAGATGAATGCTTCCCATTGGCCAGCTGGGAAAAGAAATTGAAGCTGTCCTCCCAGGTGAACATCTTTTCCCTGGTGTGTTCCGAAATGCATATTCCACAGTAACTGTGCCATTTCATCAGGACCTTTCTTGATCTCTTGTTTGTTGCTTTCAGTCATAAGGTTAACAGTGCAGATCAGAGCTCACTTTGGTCAGACATGGATGTTGCTAGTCAGATCATGAGCTGATTATATTATACTGGGTAGTGCTTATTGACCAAGTGTCAACTGTCCCTAGTACAGAGATACAAACTAAAAGCTACAAAGCAATGGTGGAAAAGAGGGGGAAGACAGCTTGACAGTATGTCATTTGCAGTCCCTTTTAAGAAAAAATATATGTTAGATATGTATTAGAATTTCAAGGTGAAAAGCAGTAGGGAGAAGATCCTTTTGATTGCAAGTGAAAGCACTTCTCCATCAGTCTTAGGCTATGAAGGTATAAGGCTAGAAGATGCAAAGAAAAGGTGCAGAATTGCAAGAGAAGGTCATTTGCCTTGATTTTAGATAAGTATGTCCACAGAAATACTTTTTGATAAATGCAGATGAAGATGGTGAAATTTTGCTTTGTGTAATTCATGTGCCACACAACTGGTGCATATGTGGAGAGGAGGGAATAATGGTGAAATGATTGTAGTTCGGAGGAAGGTGTAAGCTATGAATTATAGGCAACAGATAAAATCATGCCTCTGAAACCTGTGTTCAGGAATAACACAGGTGCTGACTGCTAGTGGCATCTGTGGCTGCAGGTGGTATGTGAGGAAAAAGCATTAATTCCACTGTCATGCTTATGTATTTATTTTTTAGACGTTTGTAATGTCCATCCAACGAATAGTCTAGAGAAGTGGTCTGAGACACTTGTGTCACCTGGGAAACCTGGGGGGGGAAAAAATTGAAGGAATAAAACTCTTGACTTGTTTTTCTAGATATATTTGGCTCTGTTCATGAAGGACCCTATGAAAAAGATGGGGCATCAGAAATTGTGATGAATAAATCAACATCACCACCAAAACGGTATGATGTTAATGAAAAACTGATGAAAAAAGTAAGGAGGGGAACCAAACAAAAAAACCCCTTTCTTGTTGGAGAGTACTGTGTCTCTTCATCCTCAGTGGAATATTTCAGTAGCACTCTTCTTACATGTCTCATCCACCTGATTTAGAAAGATAGTCCTGTAATAACTGTTGCTTTCTTCTTCAGTTGGTTGCTGCTGTGAATAGCGTGTACAGCAGCCAAGTTGCAAGACTTTTTTTTTTCTTGCTTTTTAAATACCTTCTTTCAAGCTTTAAGTAGTAAGTGGAGAAAACAGAATTCTGTTTCGTAGGCTAGGTTGAGTTAGGCAAGTATGTTTAGTATACGCTCAGAATAAAAGAACAGACATTCCCAGGAGCCCTTCTTTTGTGTTCTTTAAAAAAACAACAAAAACCAAACCAAAAAACCCTGACTCCAAAGCAGAATTACTGTGCTAAACCTTCTCAACAATGCTTTTCTCATGCATCCTCTAAAATGACTTTGTTCTGTAACTTCTCTTACTACAGCTCCATCAATGACTAGAACACAGAACAATGGTATTCTAAAATGTTTTGGCCTGTTTGCCATTTACTTGGTCCAGGAAGGTTTTGTGACCTTTTGAATAACATCGTGTTTCATAATATGACTCCTATACAGATTTGTCAAAGTTCTCTACTAGGAGACAAGGGGAGTTAGCAAACAAAGGCTATCCTATGCTTAGACATCAGTAGATGTAGTTCCATATAAACCTCAAAGTCTGTGCAAGTAGTTAACAATTAAAGCCTGGATTTTTCTCAGTGCCTTCATACAGCATGGATTTCTGTCTGCCTCTGATTACAAAGACACATAACAGCAAATACTAACACTTAAAGATGTGCTCTTCCTAACAAGTGAGAAATGTACCTTACGTTTTAGACAGCTATGCAATTAGCACCACACTCATCAGAAATAATAAGACTGAAGTTTTTGATAGCCAGGTGATTGTTAAATATCAGTAAGTTCATATAGAAGCAGACCTGTGGATGTTGGAATCAATTCAGAGGAATAATATCTAGGGACAAAATATTAGTGAGTCTGCAGAATATTTTCCAGTTATCTTTGATTGCAGAATATAGAAGATTTGTTTACAAAATGTATCAAAATCCCTTTTTCCTGTTTTGTAATGAAGTGAAAACTTTCATACTTTATTCATTTGGGAGGCTGATACACAACTAGGGCTAAATCTGCTCTAATTGTCACATGTTCTCCCTATAGTAAAATTGCCTTCTGATGACCGGGACGAATTGAGGGAAATCGTAACGGACAGATACGGGGCACACAATATGTATATATGCCTTCTATTAAGACTTTAATGTCACTTGTTTAATTTATTTCTCTTGTGTGTCTTTTTTTATTTTCTGTACGCTGTTCCTCTCCGTGACTCACCTAAAGGATCTCTTCAGTGTCTTTGGATTTGTCAAAAGCATCTGAAAACAGAGAAGTGTTAATTGAAAAGGTTATTATTCAGTAGTTTCCTACCTGTCAAGTTAAATTTATGACATTTGCTTTTTAAATTCATTGAAGCCTAGAGTTCAGTATTTTGAGCAGAGGTTTTTAGGGTGTTGTGTGTGTGCGTGGTGGTTGTGAGTTTGGTTTTTTTGTTGTTTTTGTTTGTTTTTCTTTTTCAAGTAGTGTTTTTGCACATCTGAGTCGGTCTTGTAAAACTGTAAGAGCTAACTGTCTGGGACTTTGTTAAGCTTTAGGAAAGGACAGTAGGAAGTAGGTTCACTTGCACCTGACTTCCAGTACAACATACAGTGTGTTACTGATTCCCTGCTTGCTGAAACAGTCTTTTTGATGTGAACAGTGGTCAGACTTTGTTTCTTTGTGTTCACTGAATTGTTTACAATGTGGCCTAAAAGAAACTCCGGTGGACAGTTGTCTGTTACACAGTTGTCACTGTAGTGTATTCCAGGTAGTTGCAGATGAGTCATCTATGTTCTATGAAACACCCTGTCCTAGGCATTACTTACATTGTACCTTAGATATTATTGTAAAAAAGTTTTGTATTTAGTTAGAATTTAAGACTGAAATATTTTTGACTAAACACTAAGGCCATTGCTGTTCAGAATTTGTCAGTTTCTGTGTGCTAATTTTCTGACACCTGAGTTTAAACCATGTAATAATTCCTGTATATTCCTCTAGAGCTTGCCTGTTGAAACTTGCAAGTATCAAAAAAATCCCATCTCTCTGAAGAGCTTAAAAAATGGAAAGGATGAGTCTGCCACTTCAGAAATGCAGAAGGATGCAGGTGATAATGTTATCCAGACAAAGCCTCCTGTGAAAAGAAAAGACCTTCTTAAGAAAGCCAGAGATGAACTGGTAGAAGAGGTTAGGAAAAGGCTTTTTTGTTTTTAATTGGTTTTTTGTGTTTTTTTAATAGTAATTTGTCCTGTGAATTTATAATTATATCATAAAATGCCTCTTGTAATTCACATGTGGGGAAAAAAGTAACTTTTTTTTCTGCTAAATAATTCACTGGTAATAGTGAATAGCACTTTCACTAGAATCATGATATGATTTTATCATCTCTCATACTTTAATCTGGGAACCATTGCATATATTAAGAATTCATCAGTTCTCTTTGTTTCTGAAGTTACTCAGATTAAAATTCAACAGGGACTTGGGAATTTTAAGCAGGAATTTAAGTATTTCCTCTTGGGTATTTTACTGAAGATTTTAATTAAGGAATTCCTTCACAAGAATGACTTCTAAAATGTGCCACACCTTGATTTGCAAGTAAATTGCATCTTTAAAGGGAATAGTGTAGGTATTTTTCACCTATGAAAATGCTTTTCTTATTGAATACAGCATAGTCTTCATGTTGAGGCAGTTCTTGATTAGTATCTTAAATACAGTTCTATCTGAGCATGCTTACATTTTGTGACAGTGATGTCCTGCTGCAGTGCAGCAGCCCAGGTGGGTTTACCTCAGTGCTGCCAGTTGGCCACCTCCTACTTCTGTAGCCACCCCCACAAAGCATTAACCACCATCCAGGAGTCAGGGTAGAACCACTTTTCTTACTCGGCAATCTCTAGGGCTAGTTGTATCACCTTCACTTCTGCAAACTGATTTGTCTCCCCTCCTTTAGTGGCCTCAACAACTTGTCTTGTGGGACTCCCACACAGCAGCTTTCCACTGCTGATGGTTTCCTACCACATGGCAGGATCCATCAGTAAACAAAGCATAATGCCTTTCATCTTCTGGTAACTCGTATGGTAGTGCCTCTTGGGCGTGAGCCACCTTCTCAGGCAAATGCTCCAAAATCTCTTCCTTCTGGCCGGTCCATGATTGATCTCTTCCAGGATCCCTGGATGGTTGGGTTTCCCCAGCTGAGCTTTTTGTGTGATCGATGCTATCCATTTACTATTTAACACTGATTTCTTTATGTGTAGAGGTGATGTTTCCTTTGAATATCCAATGTAGCACAGGCAATCACAGTGCCAAAAGATGTGCTGTTGTACCAACAACTTCTGAAGTGGCTTGAATCCCTTCACATGCTTCAGGTCTTTTTTCTGTCAGGGTGTAGAGGGCTTCAGATCCCTGATACCCCTGTCTCCAAAACCCTAGTGGTCCATCTTTGAGTTTTTCCTTGATGCGCTCTGCCAGAGGCTCCAGGTTAGAGCATGCTCCCCAGCTGCTGTATAGAGTATATTTTGCACAGATGGTCCTCTCCCAACAGGCCTAAGAGCTACTGCATGAGATCTCCTGTTTGATGTGCTCAAAAGCTTGTTAATGCTCAAAATGTTCTTTCAGTGTAGTTGCTAGAGAGGGCTCACAAGCTGACTGTAGCCTGGAATATGCATTTTCCATAACACCACAAGCCCCAGGGAAGCTCATGTTTCCTTGTCAACTTTGTGCAAGAGATTCAGTTCTTGGGCAGAGGTCCCTTGACCTTGCTCTTTTTTAATAGCGAACTTGGCTCTCAGCAAATTCTCATCAGAATTACTCTTTTTTTTGTTTCTCAAACATTTCTTCTGCCTTGTTGCTCCCCCAAAATGATGTCATTGATGTAATGTAGATGTTCAGTGGCATCACCCTTTTCAAGTGCAGCTCGTATTAGTCCATGACAAATGGAAGGGTCAGCTGTTTCCAGGTGTACTGGATGCCCCTGCATGTGAAAGCAAGCTTATCTGCCAAAGGAATTAAAAAAACCACATTGGCAGTGTCAACTGTAGCGTATCACTCAGCTGCCTTTGACTCCAGTTCATACTGTAGCTCTATCATATCTGGTACAGCCCCACTCGGTGGTAATATCACTTTGTTCAGGCACAATGTGTCTTTTGCCAAGATCTTGTCCACTCCATCCCATTGGGGATGAATGTTGGAAAGAAGAAAAGAGAGCCTTGGTGCTGTGTTAGCCCTTGTCATCAGCAGCCACAACATGGGTGTGTTGTCAGTGCCTTTCTAGGTCTCAATACAAAGCACAGCGCTGTGAGGGCTGCTCTGGAGAAAAATAACTCCAGCTCAGCCGGACCCAATACAACTTTAAAGATTGTTTCATAGATGGTGAAGGAACTCAGTTATGAGTTCTGATTCTGACTTGGAGGAGGAGTCAGGGGATTCCAAACTCTTCAGCCCATTTAGAGAATGGAATTTATTGTGAGCTGTAACTGACAAAAATAATGAGGTTGTAATTTTGCTTTCTTAGGATTTGTCCTTCTCTAACATCTGCAGGTTGCAAATCCAGTGATGTCCAAGTTACCTCAAAATAGTGAAGGAAAAAGAATGGAATTAGATGATCTCGTCATCCCATTTATAACAAGGAAACAGATTCCCCAAACTCCAGAAAATCTCCGTAAGTCTAAAACTCTGGGTTTTACAATACTTATTGATTAGAAATCTGACTTGTTCATTGACATTGTACATGTCACACAAGAATAAAAAGATAGTTATTTAAGTGAAGCTGCAAGTTACCCTAGTGCTTTGTTCGGTAACGCACTACCATAGGCCTAATAAGATGTGAATACTGTGAACTTCATTTAACAGATTTTTTTTCTGTATAGAATCACCTTTGTATTGAGGAAGAAAACTAAGTATAAATAATATAAAGCAGCTATACGTGTTCCTTGTTGGATTATTTATGTCACTGAAGGGAGAGTAGAAAAACAGATTGGAAAGTACTGAATTTATTACCTTGGTTTGTTCCATACAGTTACTGAAATCAGAAGCTCATGGAGAAAAGCTATTCAAACTGAGGACTCATCAGACCAAGAGCTGGCACCAAGTGAAGCTATGGCGGAAGAATCTCCAATGGATGCCAGACTTAGAATGCAGAAGACGTCAGACTCTAGATTGGTGCGTTCTGTACCTGCACCTCCTGTACCTGGCTTTGAATATTCTTTGTTGGAAAAGAAGTCTCAGTTAAGATCTACAGAATTTAAATCAAAAAAGCAGTTAAGGCAAATAATTGAACCTGCAGTTTTGGAAACATCTGGAATGCAAGATAATGAGACAATTGAAGGACAGGAATTAAAATGTATTGTTTCAAATAAAAGTTCTACAGAAGATCCAGAAGGAAAGACTTTTCCGTATGTAAAAGTACCGACTACTACAGATACTTGTTCAGAAAACAATCGTAGAACTGATGTTCTACCTTCAGACTACTTTCAGGGTTCCTTAATGGATAGCACACTGCACTGGAATGTATCTTCATTAAGTTGTATCATTCCTGAAGATAGATACTTGGGGATATGGGATGAGACGTTTCCTGAAGAACTTTGTAGCACAGATCTCAGCCTATCTATAGCCTCAGAAGGTGATTCCTGTGTATCAGAGAGTGTATGTGTAACAGATGGCTCAAAAAATGAGGATATTAGAAAATCAAATCTAAATCTGTGGTCCCCCTTCAACACCTGTGAAGTGCTGAAACAGACTGAATCTGTAAGTGAAGATGGGTTGCGTCAAACACATAATGGAGCTGAATTTGTAAGTTCTAGATCTGACCCAAGTCTTGCAACAGAAAAAAGACATGAATGGAATAGTCCTTTAAAACTCTTTTGCTTGGATGAGGAATTTACCAAGACGCCATTGCTAGAATCTCTTGATGAAAGAAAGCATTCCCTGTCATCTCTGCTGGTATCCTCTCAACATCTGGAGGAAATGGCATCAATGACACATGAAATCCCATCTGACATATTACAAAAATTGAAGGGTAAGTGTTCACGTGCCTCAGCAAAAAGATTTTGTCCATTCTGCCATGCTTTCTTTAGTTCTATCAGGATCTTGCAGGTAGGAGGAAAGGGGTTTGTCCGAATTTCTTCTGTAATCTTCAGCCATTAAAAAAAAAAAAGCGTTAAGGTGCATTAGTAATGAAGTAATTTGAAGTTAAATTTTGAGAATTCAGTGTTACTTTGGAAGAGTTGACTCTGAACAGACTTACCTACAGCACACTTCTAAATAGACATGAGGAACTTATGTGAGTTCAGTCAGGTGTTCCTAGGTTGTAATAACTTTATTAATATACTTTTTACTATGAAATATCCTGCATTCCAGCCTGCCTGCCCCCTTACCCCATTTCCAACAGGAGTGGCAACTTTGTTTAACCATTGGCATAAGGCTTAGTTGCGTGAGGTCAATTCTGGAAATGCGTTAATAAAAATTAGCCAGTGATAATTATACAGAAGGCTTTCACCAAACAGACAGTATTTAATTTAACACAAGCTAGTCTCAAGGGTAGTGAGACTTTGTGTGAAGGCTTGCTGCAATTCAATTTTTGCTTGTAATTGTGGCTGTACAGATAGCAGATGATTTTACCTTATCTGGTGTTCCCAATTTTGATGACTATTCCATACATGCCAGACACTTTTGGAGCTGCCAGTTAATTTAGTATTAGAGTGCTAACTAATACGTTTTTTCTTCCAGAAAAAGACCTGTTGAATGAGAAGCTGGGCATGAAGGAACCATCATCAGAATAGAATTTGTAAAGCAGAAGCATGATAGCATGTAGTATCTTCTAACACTGCACAGATGAAGAAATTGCACTCCTTTCTATTTTTTTGTGGAGACAGTATTTCAAGTCTCCATGTCTAAGACTATAAGATCCTTGATGTCTCCATCTTTCCCCTAATTGCACCCCTTCCCCACCCTGCCAAAAATAAACTACAAACAAATAACACAACCACCCAAATTGTACATGGTGCTCTAGTCTACATTCATTGGATTCTTTAGTGAGATTTCTTGTCAACCTGTTGATAGAAGCTGCTCTTGTTCCACTGAAATACCTGTTTCTTTGAGCATATTACTGAATAAGTGTTTTACCCTGAAGTAAAAATTCATGGGGTTGGAGCTTTAAGCTCATGAAATGTGGGTTAGAGTGGATGGTGAGATGTGTTGAGAACTGGCTGAACAATAGTGCTCAGAGGGTCATGATCAGTGGTGCAGAGTAGGTGACCTGTAACTAGTGGTGTTCCCTAGGGTTCAGTACTGGCTCCAGTACTGTACAACATCTTCATCAGTGACCTGGATGAAGGGATGGAGTGTGCCCTCAGCAAGTTTGCTGATGCTACAGAACTGAGCAGTGGCTGACACAGCAGAAGGCTGTGCTGCCATTCAGCGAGAGTGGGACAGACTGGAGAGCTGGGCAAAAGGTAAACCTAATGAGGTTCAACAAGGGCAAGTGTAGAGTCCTACACCTGGGGTGGAATACCACCATGTACCGGTGCAGGTTAGGGGTTGACCTACTGGAAAGCAGCTCCCCAGAGAAAGACCTCACAGTCTTGGTGGACAACAAGTTATCCATGGGACAGCAGTGTGCCCTTGTGGCTGAGAAGGGCAATGTTATCTTGGGGTGCATAAAGAAGAGCGTGTCCAGCAGGTGGAGGGAGGTTCTTCTCCCCCTCTACTCTGCCCTAGTGAGACCACATCTGGAGTACTGTCTCCAGTCCTGGTCTCTGCAGTTCAAGAGAGACAGGGAAATACTAGAGGGAGTCCAATAGAATGCTGTGAATATGATGAAGGGACTGGAACATCTCTCTCATGAGGAAAGGCTTGGACACCTGGGGATGCTTAGCCTGGAGAAGATAAAACTGAGAGAGGATCTTGTTAATTTTTACAAATATCTGATGGGTGGGTGTCCAGTAGAAGTGGACAGTCTCTTTTCAGTGGTGCCCTGTGATAGGATGAGGGGCAGTAGTCGCAAGCTGGAACATGGGAAGCTTCTCAACGTGAGGAAGAACATTACTGTGAGGGTGATGGAGCACTGGAACAGGCTGCCCAGCGAGGTGGTGGAGTCTCCTTCTCTGGAGACTTTCAGAACCCACTTGGATATGTGACTGTGTGACCTGCCTTAGGTGATCCTGCTCTGGCAGGGTGGTTGGACTTGATAAGCTCCAGAGGTCCCTTCCAACCTCTATCATTCATATGAATCTGTGACTTGTGGTAGTGTTAATGCCACTTTACTTTCAAAGAGCTGATACGCATTCATGACATTGTGATGTAAGTAACTGATAATACAGCTTCTGGTGGGATAGAAATGTAGAAGTTGAGGTTCCAGCAGATAAATTTATTGTAGAAGTACTGACCCTTCATATGATGCATTTACAGAGTTTTGAAGCATTGTTTTCTGTTCTGGTATATTTTTGTCCTCCTTATTCTAAAACAGTTGCAAACAGGATGTCAAACCTGAATTTGACATCTTGTAAAGCAGATTTTGACAACCTTTATGAAAAGAGATTTCTGTGGCTGGTAGTGGAAGCTATAATATTGCTGTTAACACATTGCCAGCTAAAAGGGAAGTGCTTCTTAACAGCACACGTACTTGTTGATCTAATCATGGTGTAACAGACAATTGGAAGGTCTGATCTTAGCTACTGACTGTCTGGAGCAAACCCAGCCACCTGCGCTCCTTGCAGACCTGGCTCTAGAGCCTAGTGCTGGTGACTTCACAAAGGTTCCCCAGGTGACTGGTGGGGCTTTCATGTTCTGGTTGTAAGAGGCTTGAAAGCAGGACCTAGCATGCTGCCCCAGGAAAGGATCTGGTCAGCTGGGATGTGTGGTGCAGTCTGTACCAGTGTGATGTGCTCTGTCCTTGCTTCTGGAAGTTCCTAGAACTTCTGATATAATTGTCTCCAAGGACAGCTGCAGAAGAGCAGTGTGGTTTGGTTTTTTTTTTTGCTTTTGTTCTGATATAAAGCGTCTGCTGGGAAAGACCTGAACCATAACTTTTTCTTAGCAAACATGTCCTGCGTATCACCTGTGCCTCTGCATGTAGTTCCATCGTTGAAGTGCATTTGCCAGCTGTGCTCCTGTGGGTATGTAAAATACTAGAGGAAGCAGCTTGACATAGCAGCTACTTGACTAGCAGGCTGCACTGTTACTCACTGCTATGTTGTGCATGAAAAATTATAGATAAAAGTATCTTTGAACAATTAGAAAAGTTTAAACCAGGAAGTAATTTTCCTGCATTCTGGCTAGTTGACCACATGTTTTTTGTTTTTGTCAGTAAAAAACTTTCAAGAAGGCTTCTCATTTCTCTGATGTAGGTAGATTGCATCTCTGAGAGTCTGTGTTAATGTAATATGAAGTGATACATCCTCTGTAAATGTGAATTTTGGAAAACATGGGGGTAGAGCTTTACCAGTGGAAGAGACAATTGAAAATACTAGGATTTATTAGCAGTTTTGTTAGCGTTAGTCTTGTGAATGTATGCAAACCATTTTCTTGAAAGCCATGATTAGCTTAGGGCCTTGGGCATAATATAAATTCTCCCATATTTGAAGATTAAGAAAAAAATGGGGGGGGGGGGGGGGGGGG
>JANVCC010010406.1:20017139-20180443 GCA_025345505.1 Todiramphus chloris collaris | reverse complement strand
TTTTTTTTTTTTCTCTTAATAAGGTGGGTCTGTTTACACTGTAGTGTGTTTTTCTCATCTCAGTCTTGACATCCTCAGGTCCCTTTCCAAAGATGTTTGAAAAAGGGGTTTAGTTATTGCCTCTTGTATTTCTTGTCAGGATTTCTCAGGGGTAGAAGTGAAATAAAACAAAACACTTAGGTGCTGACTAGCTGCAGTGACAAGTAGTTACTAAGATCATTTTCTCTTGCAGCTGGTTTAAGAACTTGAAAGAATGTCTGTCAGAATGGACCCATTTTGAAAACACAGCTTCTGTAAATGAAGTGCATCACTATGGAAAACACCGAAACTTTAGTGACTTGAGTCAGAGCAGAAATATAATAATATATATTAAATATATATAATAATTTAATATATAATATATAAATGTCAAATTCTGGAATTTTCATGAGGTAGGAATAGGTGTACACAACACTTGCAGTATCAGTTTTCAGCAGTTGATGATGTCACTTTTGCAGTGTAGTGTTAGTTTTCATGCAGACCAAACATTGCAAAACTCAGGAAAAAACTGAGCAAGAACTGAGTCAAAAAGCTGTTTCTCATATTAGTTTTGATGACATTCTGGCTTTAAGTTTAAACCAATTTAAAAAAAAAACCAAACAACTAAATGGGATTTTATTTTTTTTTTTAGCAGATACTAAAGATGCTTAAGGCTTTGTAATTTTTGCTGTATTGAAAATAGTATGTTAACAAACTGACAAATGCATATATAGAAAGAGGGTTACTAAAGGCCAGAGTTGGATTCAATTCAAGTAAAACAGTTTTTACAGCCCTAACAGAAAATGTTATTTATTGCTACAGAAGAAACAAATGGGATCTAAAAATACATAACTGCAAAGCCTGTACTGGAGCCTCTAAATTCTTTGATTTCCTCTCTGTCAGTCATCATAACAGTCACTGGTGATTTCCTACATGTTACTTTCACACATTACTACATATTACAATTACCTATTACTAGTTTAATCCATTGTTACTGTGCATGGTTCAAGTGCAATAGAATTAAACCCCTACTATAGACTACAGTATTTTAGCACTGCAAGAATGGAGGGGTTTTTTTTTGAGAAATTTTTTTAAACTTTCTTTTTCTGTTCTCTTTCCATGCAGTATTCATAGGAAAGGTGTGTGTGTGTGTGTGGGGGGGTGGTTTATGAAATACTTTCAGTTTGGAAAAGGTAGCATTCAGATTGATGTTATCTCAAAAATGCAAGAAGAGATCATGGTATTAGGTCATTTGATGGCATTTACTACATTAGGTCTTTACAGTACTGATATAAGTTGATGTATCTCCACTGGCTGTATGCCATTAACTCCAGTATCCAGGTCTATAAAATCTTGAAAGGATTTTAGGAAGGGAGTGGGGAACCAAAAGCAAGGTTTTGAAGTATATTCTAGATTCCTGTCGTATTCTTGAACACAGCAAATATTTAAGGTGTACTTCACATTAAGCAGTCATTACATCATCATTCACATTAAGGAAATACTTCAAAGACAAGAAAAACATTAAATCTCTTCTCTTACTTCATTCTTGCAGAATGGGTCTTATCCTTTTATGAAACATCTTCCCTCAGCTTAAAGACTGTAAAGTGAGCAGTTGATTCTTCATGGTGTTGGGAATGATACGGTATTATTCTCTGTCCATGGCTTGAAGAATTTTAAAAAGTTAGGCAGAGATGGGCCAGTAAGGGTGGCTACAAATCCCATTTAAAGCGATGGGAGATGCAGACACTAAGCACTACTTAAACTCAGCCCTGGAGTGCTCAGAGTCCTTGTCTTCAGCACACAATTTATTTGGAATGGGCATAAAACCAGCAAAAGGAATAAGTATGTAGAACAAAGACATCTCTGTGGTGGGTGGGGCATGGATATGGTCTATTTTCGACAGGTGGTGGTGTGGCAAGGGTTTTGGATTACTTCTTACCTGGTTCTGAGAATAATACACCTATGCTGTTACTGGACATTGCTGAGAAGAGACTAAGGCCCGCTTCTTTATGTCCAGGCCCACCAGCTATTTCACACCATCACCAAATTGCCTAAATGGGAAAAGACTTTTAAGATCAAGTCCAATCATTAATCTAACACTGACAAGTCCATGACTAAATGATACCTCTAATCACTGTGTCTACACAATTCTTAAACTCCTCTAGGGATGGTGACTCCACCACCACCCCGGGCAAGCTGTTCCAATGTCCGATAAGCCATTCAGTACAGAAATTCTTCCTGATACCTAGCCTGAACTTCCCTTGGTGCAACTTGAGGCCATCATACATACTGATGTATAATTTCTGATTCATCTTTCCTTGCATGAGAGATCTTCCGGTCCTTTAAGGACATTGTCGCACCTTCCTCCCGTGTGCTCACAACTCCTACTGGGGAGTCTAGAACTGAAAACAACGTTCAGATGCCTCTGAGTAGAAGAGGAATTGCTTCCTTTGATGGGCTAGCAATGCTCTGTTTAAGGCATTGCAGAGTGCTGCTGGCCTTTGCCACCAGGGTACTCTGCTGACTCTATGCCAACTTGTCTCCATGACCAGCATGGCCTTTTCTGACAAACTGCTCTCTAGTTGGTTGGACATCAGACTGCTCTGGTGCCTGGGGTTATTCCTCTCCAAATGCATGGAGTTTGCATATCCTTTTGTTGAATTTCATGACATTCACATTGACCTATTTCTTTATCCTGCTGAGGTCACTCTGAATGGCAACATAGTGGGTCTGTCACCCATTTCTCCCAGTTTTGTATCATTTGCAAGCCTGCTGGTGCTGGCATATCCACATCATTCATAAAGATATGTATTTACTCCATTATCTAGCCCTGGAGCACAAAGCTAGTAACTGGATGTTGGCTGGACTTTGGGCCACTGGTCACAACTCATTCAGTCCAGAAGCTCAAGCCTTTCATAGTCCTCTTCGTTTTCCCCTTACTTAGCTGTTGTGGTTTAAGCACACCCATCTGGCATCAAAGCAATCATGCAGCTGCACGCTCACTCATATCCACCTCTGGTGAGATAGGGAGGAGAAAATACAACAAAAGGCTATAGAGTTGAGACAAAAGATGGGGGGGGGGCTTACCTGTTACAGTTATGGGCAAAAGGCAGACTTAACTTGAGGAAACAGAACTATCAGCAATTCACTAATCAAATGGAAGTAGGACAGTAATAAACACAACTGGATCTTAAATACATCTCCCCACCCTTGTCTTCTTCCTGGGCTCAGCTCTCCTTGCCTCCTTGTCCATGGTGGCATAAGGTACAAAGAATGGTTGTTGCAGTCAATCCCAGTTCATTCCATGTTTTTTCTTGTGGAGAAAACTAATTACAGTCCTCCCTTGCAGCAATGTGTCAACCCTCCCACAGGAACAATCCTTCACAATCTTCTTGGGTAGTGGTGTCCCCCAGGGGTTGGTCCTGGGTCCAGTACTGTTCAATATATTCATCAGTGACCTGGACAAAGGGATAGAGTGCACCCTCAGCAAGGTTGCCTGTGATGCAAAACTGGGAGGAGTGGCTCACACGCCAGAAGGCTGTGCTGCCATCCAGCGTGACCTGGATAGACTAGAAAGCTGGGCAGAGAGAAACCTAATGAAGTTCAATAAGGGCAAGTGTAAAGTACTGCATCTGGGGAAGAACAACCCCGTGTATCAGTATAGGGTGGGGGCTGATCTGTTGGAGAGCAGCTCTGGGGGAAAAAGACCTAGAGGTCCTGGTGGAGAGCAGGATGACCATGAGCCAACAATGTGCCCTCGCGGCCAAGAAGGCCAATGGCATCCTGGGATGCATTAGGAAGAGCGAGGCCAGCAGGTTGAGGGAAGTTCTGCTCCCCCTCTACTCTGTGCTGCTGAGGCCCCACCTGGAATACTGTGTCCAGTTCTGGGCACCCCAGTTCAAGAAAGACAGGGAGCTACTGGAGAGAGTCCAGCGCGGGGCCACTAAGATGATTAAGGGAGTGGAGCATCTCCCTTATGAGGAGAGGCTGAGAGAGCTGGGTCTTTATAGCCAGGAGAAAAGGAGGCTGAGGGGTGACCTTATTAATGTCTATAAATACATAATGGGCAAATGTCAGAAGGATGGAGCCAGGCTCTTCTCAGTGACATTCAGTGATAGGACAAGGGGTAATGGGTATAAGCTGGATCATAGGAGGTTTTGGGTAAACACAAGGAAAAACCTTTTTACAGTGAGCGTGACTGAGCACTGGAACAGGTTGCCCAGGGGGTTGTGGAGTCTCCTCTGGAGACATTCAAAACCCTCCTGGACACGTTCCTGTGTGACCTGCTCTAGGTGATCCTGCTCTGGTAGGGGCATTGGCCTAGATGATCTCTTCAGGTCCCTTCCAACCCCTAATATTCTGTGATTCTGCGATTCTGCAACCAGTGTGGGTCCCTTCTGTGGGATCTAGTCCTCCCAGCAACAGACCACTCCATTGCAGGCTTCCCTCAGCTTCATGGCCTTCTTTGGGAGAAATCCATGCTCCAGCGTGGGGTCCTCCATAGGCTTCAAATGGACTTCTGCTCCACTATTGATCTCTAAGGGCTGAAAGAGCTCAGGCTGCCATCTCACAAGAGGCTGAATGGGAATGGTTGCCCCAGCATGCCTCCAATGCTCCTTCCTCACTGACCTGGGTATCTGCATGGTTGTCTCCCTCTTCTGTCTTAATTCTCTCCAAAACAAAAGAGCTTCCAAACTGGAAGAATCCACCCAATAAGGTTTCCCTTCATAAATGCTATTTCACAGGTGATGATTGTCTCAGCCTTGGCCAGAGGTTGGAGCTGAGGGAGCTTCCTGAAGCTTCTTACAGAAGCCCATGCCTGTAGCCCCCTCCCCCACTACTAAAACCCCACCAGACACAAACCCAACACACTAGCCGATACTTCCATCAGTTTGTTGAGGATGTTATGGAAGACAGTGTCAAAAACCTTGCCAAAGTCAAGATAAGCAATAAGCTGTTCTCTCAGCTACCAAGCCAATCTTCTTACTGTAGAAAGCTTTCAATTTGATGTAAGCTTATGATTTTCCCTTCATAAATCCATGCTGACCACTCCAAATGACCTCCTCCAGCCCTTTTGACGGGCAGTGTATGGAACTGGTGTTCCAGGATTTACTCTCATTTTCTAGCATTTGAGGCTGACCAGTCTTTAGTTCTGAGATCCTCTTTGGTTTTCTTGAAGACAGGAATGATATTTACTTTCTCCCAGCCCTAAGGAACTGCCTCCCAATTGTCACAATCTTTCATCATTAAAGAGAACAGCCTCAAAGTGACATGGGTCAGCTCCCTCAGTGCTTGTGGACACTCCATGGACCTGAGTGCTGTTTGTCTATCTCCTAACCTGCTTCTTCCCTACCCAGGTTGTCTGCCTTGTCTCTGACTTTTCCACTAATCTCAGGGACCTTGGGACTGCTGAAAGCTGGTCATACTAGCAAAGAGTAGGACTGAGACTGAGATTCAGAGATCACATCCTCACTTTTCAATGTAATTAGGTGCTTCGGGAGCAAGAACAGCTGGTTCTTGCGAATCAAAGCTGTTATCTTGAAGAAAGATGCAAACCATTTGTGTAAGCCAAGAATAATTTCCTGAGGCTTGACCAGCTGTGCTGGCTTTCTTTTCAGGCAGATTTTTCTGCAGCAGGAGAAACAATCTTTGTGGTAATGCTGATCAGGAGAGTAATATCACTCAACATTTGTCTCTAAGGCTTCTCCCTGCTGCTTAACAGTGTTAGATTTGGAAGTCAGTATTAATCACCAGTTATTATTTCTTGCACCCATTGTTTCTCAAGCAGTGGAGAATGCTAACAGTTAGAAAATCCTGATTTATCAAGGACTTACAGGTTAATGCTTTGACAGTATTTTCATCCTTTATTGCAAAAAATTTAGGAGCGCAAAATTAGTATTTTTTTTTACATGTTATTTCAAAATTTTTATTTCCTGAATTGTAATGCAAGTAGATTGAGTTATCAGGTGTTCTGAAGTAACTTCTTTCAGAGGCATCAATATGGCACTGTAGGAGCATAAAGGGCCAAACCAGGAAATCAAACATCAAAACCTTAAACTATTAAAAATGGAAAATTTGAAGGCAGATTAACAGGAATAAAACACCTGGTTTTAGAAATCAAACAAAAATATTTTGATTGCTGCCTAAATATCAACCTATTTTAATGGATTATTTCCATCAATACCTTCTGATGGAAACAGCTGTCAAATATGACTATTTTTCCATTGTACCCCTAGCAATGTTTGATGCTCAGCTGAACTATGGCAGCAGTGCCTTCTGAATAATCTTACTTTGTGCATGTACATCTAAATGTTTGAAATGGTGCTCTCAATAATAATTTTTGATGTGAGTCAACCTTTGTTCATCACAAGCCGATTACGGTTGGCTTAAATAAACTAAAGGATTGGAAATTGTTGTCATCTTTCTGCTGGATATTCTAAGTGTCAAAACTAATACCACAGTGTGCTGAAGATAATTTTCTCATCTATATTCCTTATCCTCACCGTTAGTTTGGATATGTTGTGGTGAAGACTTTGCTGGTCGTCACTGTGAATATGGGAAGAAGTGACTTGGGCACGTGAATCCTGTATCTCCCCTTGGAATTATCATGTGCTGGTTTCTCCTGCCACACGACTTGTCGCTCTGTGAGGAACATTTCCAAGATGCACATGCTTAGTGCAAAGAACAGGCAAGAGTTAAGACTAACTGGTAGAAGTGAGTGGAGTGGCGTATAAACTACTCTTGCAGTTCTATCTTGGTTAACATAACCTTGGTTTTGCCAATTTAGTATCAAATTCTGCCTTTCCTGACTCTACTTGTGTTTTGTCTCTCCTGTTTACAGTGCATGCAGATAGATGGCTTCTGAAGTATATTTTATTGTTGCTGGATAGGTGTATTTTTCCAAGTAAAATAATAGCTACTACTTAATGCTGAAGCCACTTAGTTCCTCTGATGGACAGTATCCAGACTATTGTAGCCGTGGTAAAGGGTTAGCGAAAGGGGATTTGTGAAAAGGATCCTTTCTCCCTGTGACATCATTAACCTGGTTCTCTCTAAGTAATATTACTGCACAAGTAATATCACATTGCTTTACTGTGAAACAAAAACTCAAGATATGGGAGCAAGGCAAGAATTGATTGCATTTGCGGTTGTTTAGTGTCCTGAACTTTTCACCAGGAGATGGCAGCAGGCTGCTGTTAAGGCATGAATCTTTCCGCTGCTTGCAGTTGGGTTCAGTGTGGAGACACCGTGCGAACTGTCTTGACCTGTATAGTTTACCACAGCGCCCAGTAAGAAAACGGGCATTGCAAAACACTGCCTGTCAAGCAGTTTTGTGGGTTTGTAGGTCTGTCTGGCTGCTGGCCTGCAAGTCCTCTGCGAGTCCAGGCCATTGTTCAGTGATGTGCTTTCATTTGACGGTCTTTCAGGAGCATTTATTTTGGAAGAAAAATCAAAGCAGGCAGAGCTGTTGCTTAAATATGTTTGTATTTGTTGCATATTGCCTTTCAGTTCAGGGAAATGTTTCATTCTGTTCCTAGAATTAGTTTTCCTGGCAACAAAGTTCAGCTGAACGTGAATGTTTTCTGTGACAAACACAGCAAAAGCGGACAAAGGACTGGAATTGATATTGCGTGATGCAGAACCAATTCTTGTTTGCAATGAAAAGCCTATATAAATATTGATTAAAAATGTGGAGTCCAGAAGCTCTTGCAGATGTGGTATCTTTAATGGAAAATAAGCTATGTTAGCCAGAGAAACAAAGACATCTTTACCCTGCAGCCATAAATTAATCTTCAGCATAGTAAATGTTTAGCATGTTAACAAGATCAAAATGTCAGAGTTAGATACATTTATGAGTTTCTTATTTTCAGGGCATTCAGATACTGCAAAATAACTTAATCCTTGTCGAAAATCTCCTTCTGAAGAATGTAAGGAGAGGAAAGTGCAGCTATTTTTTCTGGATTAAAAGACAGACACCAAATCTAGACAGTGTGATCCATTGCACCATGACTTGATAAAACTTAATGCCAAACCTTCAAATTTCCCAATGTCCCTGAGGCTGAGTTCCTTTAAATTGTTCACTATGGGCTGACACATAAGAAATTACCTAGCCTAAGGTTACTTGTCCTAGTTGTCAGCTAACAGAGACAAACTGCAGGATAAGTCCAAGATGCCACAGTCTGAATATTGTATGCTGTTGCCACTTATTCCCACATGCTGATTCCTGATCCACATCCATAACAGTGATGTTCCTGCAGCTGTTTTAAATGACCTGTTTACAGCAAAATATGCTATCAGTTCCATTACAAATAAGCAAATGAGCTAATTTCTTTGAAATGGTGGCTCTCAAGTCAGTCTTTACCTGTGGAAAATTTGGTGCTTGATTACATAAGTGAAACTATAGCATATTTGATATTGACAACAGAGTTGGACTGATCTGCTACAGACAACAGTAATTCCAGTGTTTCCTTGCTTTTGGATGCTTAATTTGGCACTTTTGCTTCCATTAACTGTTATAAGATCTAAGTGCTACATGTAGAAATTTCACATCAGAAATTTCACATTCCATGACTTGAGAGCTGCCTTTCCAGGCATATTTATGAAAAAGTAATCAGGTGTCATTACCAAAATAGTTCTTTCACTATGCAAGATGGCAAAGTTCATTCATTTCTGACATTCCTTTATCTTAAGATTTGTACTTGCATTCCCAGTAAATGCTGCTGCTGGGGTTTTCAAGTCTGTCTAGTGAGCAGCTTTGGACAAGCCAAAAGCCAGGAATGAAGAATGTCAAATTTCAAACACTTGCTTCTGTATTTATTAGAAATCTTATTATGCATACTACTTAGCATTAAAAAGCTGCACACAGATGTACTTTCAATCTGTTATATTAAGTTTTTAAAGGGTCTGAGTACCTCTGGCTAGTAAGCTATTATTAGTTCATCTACCTTCAGGGTAATGCATATTAGGTATAAGAAAGCTTTTAACATGCCAAGATAAATAGTATATTTTGCCTGATTATTCAACAATTCATGTAAGTTGCCTAGCTACATAGATCACTAACAGAAAAATCCAAATTTCCAAAATAACCATTCTTCTTAGCACTTTGATACTACTTCTCTCTTCTTGCATGCTTCTTCCTTCCCACATAAGCCCTGGGTATCCTTTTTCCTCTGAGGGCTTTCCATAATTCTCTCCAATCCATCAGTATGCCTCTATGCTGTCTGTCCTCTCGTCTAAGACCAGACAGTGCCTTTATTGCCTTCCTGTGTGGTTTCTTACCAGCCTCCCTCTAAGCATGTTTGCTCCTTCTATTTTCAGTTGTTCTTTGCTGCTTCCACTTCCCAGTATTTTTCTCAGGTCTCTTTATACATCTAAGAGCACCTGCCCTCAACTTGAAGCTTTTTTCCCTCTGCATATCTGACTCCTGGAGAGGCTTTTCTGATGGGAAACGTGCAGAAACTGTGTTTTTTCAACATGAATGAACAAGGTGTATCCTCTGAGACTCTAGCTGGCTGTCAAAAACTCTGGAGGAGGTCCTTACTGTGCTCAGAAATTATTTATGTGCTCACAGCCTGCTACTCCAAAATGGAAACATCCTGGAGAAAAGCCCCTGCATGTTTCCTAGCATTTCCAGAAACTGTTTTGAAAATGTGATGTTTGGTCAATTACAGTGTTTAGCAACACTGCGTATAAAGCATTGTGCCGATGAGAAGGTATTCTTCCACACTCTGGAGTCAGCCTAGGGATTTGATCGGGAATGAATGTGAACAGCATTAAGACATCAGTGATTATATAAGACTTACTGAATATTAATTTCCAGAATAATTTGCATTTTTATGCATTGAAATGACCATATGCGAAGCAATTGTATAGATGAGGGAAACTAAAAATGGAGCAATTAAAACTCCTGTCAGTAGGGTATGCCAGCAATTTGTAAAATTTGACAGATGCATGTAGAAATAAGAAAGAACACAAGCCTGTGTGATCATTTTAATATGATTTGGTGCAGTTCAGAAAGCCAGTCGATCTGGCTGTCAAGCAAAAATGAAAAGGCAGGGAGCACGTCTTCACCTGACTAGGCACGATACAGCCAACCCACCGGTTTTAAGTATCAAACAATGGCAAGTTTTGTTAAAGGCAGCTGTCATGGGAGAATTGGGCAGGTTGGTTACCAGGACAGAACTGCACTGCTCAACAAGGCATAATCTAGAACTTCTTTACCACAAAGGTAAAGACAAAGCAGATGGATACTGATCTCCAAGATTCCTTTTGCCTGACACAGGGATGGTTTGTATTGCATCTAAGGACGGCACTCCTCAAGCATGGTGCAGAGTGACAGCTCAGCTCCCAGGGTAGAGAACTCTCACCCTGGATGTTGGCCTTGTGCACAACATAGGACATCTATGGAGGTGGCATTTTACTGCTTCTCTAGGCGTTGTTCTCTTCACATGTGTTACCTTCTGTATTGGTTTGTCTGTTACGCTGCCAGTGACCACGGATAGCCACAAGTTGCTAATAGCTCTGACTTTCTCACAGGTGGTGCTGCTGCATCTGTGTTTTCAGCTTTTTTTGCAGTGGGATGTTGGCTAACTCTTCTGGCCAAAATTGAATGCAGTGCTAGGTGATTGATGGATGGATGATTCACTGTTGGCTGATGTTGGCTGCTCTGATTTAGCCACTTGGTGCCAGGTGCTCTGCCTTGAATGCTTTGGCTTCTGTTATAGCTATATTGTGCTTATCCATGTATAGTTTCCTAAAGGAAAAGCTCCACAAGCTAATACCTCGTAAGAAGTATACAAGTTACAGGTTTCAGGAAAGAAAATTCTGAAAATATTATGGCAGTTTTAATTAAAATATTTTTTTTTTCACTCTAAAAGTTAACCATACTTGCCTATTTAATCAACCTGATTTTAGCAAAGATTGGTATTTAAAAACCTACCTAAATCTTGTGAGAGTTGAATTCTATTTTTTATTCTTGCAGATTCCTAGTTTACAAACTCTGAAGGCCTCAGTTTTTTCTGCTAAAAGGGCTCTAGTATTCAGTTCATTACAGATGACTGTTGATAAATATCTGAAATTCACTCCATGAAATTTTACCCTCATTAGAAGTTGTCTAATATGGAAGTATGCTAGGTATCTCTAAAGTTTTTAGGAAAACAGTATCAGCTAAAGACCTTAATAAAGTCTAACACACAGATTTTTCAAAATATAGGCATCACACCATACTCAGACTGAGTTGGCGAAAGGCAGAACCAGACCCTTTTAACAAAGTAAATGGCTATTTAATACAGTTTTGACTACAAGAGAAAGTATTTCAGGCAAATTTTATGTGTGGAATGTCACTGATCCTTCCATAATTCTTACTATTCTTTAATGTTTAAATAACTGGCTTATGACTGAATAGTTTCACATGCTGCAGTCTGGTACAGGTTGTCAGAAAGAACAGTATTGCCTACACTGAAAGAAGGAAAATGGAGAATACATTGGAGGCTGGTGTTTCTTATGAACGATTGGCTGTCAGCTTTTTGGTAGTGCATTGGCACATCTCCAAGAAATACACTGTCCTTTAAAAAACTTGAAGGCAAATAATGTATGGTTACAGATTTCAGAGGAAAGATAGATATCTACATCTCTTAAGTAGTTTGAAAATAAATTTAAAGCCTAGAAGGACACATGATTAGCTAGAGTGACCTCTTTCATAATATACTGACTTTAGTGCAGTGGTAATGGTTTGTAACTGATCATTCTAACTAAATCATTCTTCACTCTACATGCACTACATTACTGCCAGCTGAGATCTCATATGTTTGGTGTATTTATGAGTAAGGAAGGATGGCACAGTTAGTCTATGTAGTCCATTCCCTACCATTTCATCAGACACACCAGACATATCATGTCTTTAGCACTCATTCATTCCCTCACTCTTCCCTCTGATAACCCTTTCTTTTGGCAACCAGTCTTGCATTGTAGGTGGTATCTCAATCAACAAGTTTTTCTGAAATTCTACAAGCCTCTAATGTGATTTGTGTTGTTTGTTCCTGCATAGTGTGAATATACAAGCAGAAGACATAACATCTAACAATGCCTGTCATCCACACATTCACCTCTTTATAGTTATCGGTCTAGAAGATATGTTGCCTTCGTCTGATGTCTTCCTGTGGAATGATCATTCTTCTAAAGGTGTTGTTTTCCAGTCTATAATAGCTCTGCAAACCTTGAATGTGGTTGAGTAGGTCAGCATTAGAGCGAGTGTCACTGTGTTGTCTCTGATCTCTTTAACCCAGTCAGAGTTGACTGACCTCATCTACATCCTAAGTAAAGGCAGAGCTCCTTGGCATCTGTCTGCGGTAACGTTATTGACGTTAAACATTTTAACACCTTGTTTCACATAAACAACGCAGACTGCTCAAACTGGATAGTCTTTGTGATTTACAGATGAGTTCTCTGAGGACTGATATGTAAACTTCTTCATTTTTTAGTTACCTGAAATACCTTCCTAGCTTTCTGTCTCATGTCAGATAAATATCGAGTGTATACCTCTACTGGATTTACGGTAGTGCTATACAAGCTAAGATGGAAAAGAAATTGGTATTTGCTCCATGATTGCTGTTTAGGTGCAGTGGTTATGTACACACAAGGACAAATCTCTCCAGGTCTTGCATTAGTAAGTCTCAAAATCCATCATAATGAGTTTGTGTAAAATGTGATCTGCAGTGATTTTCTTAATGTGCTGAAATCTAAGAGCTCTCAGGCTTGTAGTGAGGATAGCATTATAGTACTTCATGACAGGTCTAATTACACTTTGACTGCTCTCTTGGGGGAGCAGGGTATGAAACTTTGTTCTCAGTTGGAGGGCACAGATAAATCGGTGCATTTGTTTTGTGAAAGTTAAACTCATTATCACTCAAATTTAGTATCCCTGGACATAGATACCTACCTGATTCCTGTCAAGAGCATATTCCAGTTTCAAAGGATACTGTTTTCACAAATAATTTACTAGAGTTATTGGACTGTTTGGACCTTCCTTTTGCTAACATCTTGGGTCAGCTGCCAAAAGTAACGCAGCCATGAATATTTACTGTGTGCTCTCACTATGACTGCTCCAGGGACTGCTAAAACTGAGTTTTGGCATCAGTTTCTCTATTGTTTGCTGCACTTAACTAGGATAAGTGACCTCTGACAATATAAAAGAGTTACTCAATCTGCATGATTGCCTGGTTTTGTGTTTTTTGGATTAATGACAGTTGCAATCTTTAAGACTTCTTTTCTGCTTGCTATACTTTGTGTTTTAAGTGAGTCAGTATTAGGCTTTCCTTACATTATTTCAAAAAAGACATGTATGAAAGAGATAAGAAGATAGAATTTATTTCTGGAAATTGTCTCTTATGAACCTTCTGGTACTGAAGCACAGAGAAGTCAACAAAGCCATCTGAACTTTGCTGGCAGTACCTAAAATCATATTAATACCAATGTGAAGAAACAGTACAATTCTTGTTCGCTGAGAGTTGAGATGCGATTAGGAAGATTATATCAAATATTTTCTTTTCTCTGTTGCACATGTGGAAAGCAAGATAAAAAGTGTGAGTAAAGGCAAGGGTGTCCATGAGGAGTATACTGAGCTTAATAGAGAGCTGTGCCCAGAGTTCATTAGCTCACTAAAAAAATGGATGAACCATGATGACTTTTTCCACCTTTTGAAGGGGACACAATGACAACATGTAACACGGAAAGCCAGGGTTTTGTCCTCTTCTACGGTACTGTGCTTTTTCCAGCTGCCCTGGATTCCCAGTGATGGCAGTCTGATGAGGGGGAATTTGGATAATTAATCAATCATATACTTCATTCTTTTGACACTGGTGAGTACTATAAATCTACAAATACACGTTTGTCATGTTAATCTTTTGCCCAAATTCACAGTGAAGACTGAATGCATACAAACATGTCAAACCTGTCTTTCTCCTCTGTCAGTTTTATTCATTTTGAGGTGATTACTTATCCATCTGTTCTAACGTTTGGTGAATGTATGTGATGGGGAAAAAGTGAATTTTGGCATTTAGAGTTCAGTATTCTGAAACAAAACAAAGAAAAAGGTTTCTGAGATTGTGGGAATTACAGTTAACCTTCCAAAGGTTTCAGATTGATACTTTTTATACTGATGTGAACACAAGTACTTCAAACTTCTCTCAAGGGATTTCTTGCTTTTCTTATGCATTTACTTTTTGTTTCAAAACCACTCAGTGTCTAAAAGCAGAACCTTGTACTTTCCATATGCCCCTGTCCACAATGTGTTTTAATTTTCCTGGTATTATTACCATATTCAATATTTATATGTGATATACTTTGATACTTGGCACATGGATGCTCTACTTCCATTCATAGATATCTAATCTATCATCCACCTTTTTGTAATCCAATCAAGTAGCTGGGCCTCTGATTGCATCTCCATTGCTTGGAAGAGAAATTTGTCCAAATAGTCATCTTTTGTAATTGAGCTAGAGATTTCTGTAATATTTCTACAATAAAATAATTTCTAAATATAATAGTAATATATATTATTTCTGTAATATATATTATTTCTGTAATATATTTCTACAATATTTCTATAATATATAATATTATATTCTACAGTACAGTACTGATCTGATCACTCACGGAAACTAGAGATGGTGCAAGAAATAGAATATGTGTTCAAGGAGAAGTTGCTTTTCCCTGTGAGGGTCCGTCTGAGGATCAGTGGTTTTTATGACAGAGAACTAAATTGTCCAGAATGACAGTTAAGCCATCTGGGAGCCTCATGTTTTTTCTCTCAAGCAGTAATACCATGCTATTCATGATGTCTATGGACAGTAATTACCAGTAGTAAGCCATGTAACTGGGAAAAGCTAGGATTTTAATAGTACAACTTTCTTACTCTTCCACCTGCATTTTAAGACCACTGTGACAATTTTTTATTACTAATCCCAGGCATTTAAAAAATAAAAAAATTCTGAGAGGTTTATTTTGAAAAATGCATAAATATTACAGGATTCCTCCTTTCTCTCCTCTGGAGAAGGCTATATTTTATATTTAGTTGTCAGAGAGCTGTGCTGGTCAGTGAGACTCTAGTGAATGCAGAAATTGAATTCAAACATCTTCAATTCAGGTCCTGAGCAATGGCTACAGGTTTTTCTTTCCTTGTTTAAAAAGGTATTTAATGTAAACTGATAAATTGTTCACATGTTTCACCTCAGCTTCTGTTTAGATGAACCCAAGTCCTTTGAAGGCAGGAAACCTGCACCATTTTTACCTTCAAAGAGTCTGTTATTCTTCCATAATTCTTAGTAAATAAAAAACCCCTATGTGCTTCCTTGTTATTATATTTTACTACTAACACTGACCAGGCTAACTTGATAGACCTCAATTGAGTAAAGCGTAATTTGCACAAGTGAAAACTGAAGTAGAATTAGCCAAAATCCCCCAATATCTAAGCAAGCAAGCATAACAAATGTCAAAATTTAGGTCACACCAGGTTCCATAAAATAGGGTACAGTTTGACAACTGCAACATTGAAACATTTATATTGTAATTTTACCTGTTTAGCTCTGACATCAACATGCTGACTCGGTGCAGTCACTTATCAATGATTTCAATACTGAAGAATCATGCAGTTGTCTTATAAATGTTATCATGCCAGAAGGAGTAGTAAAGTGTAGCACATCTCGAAGTCTAGCATTATTTCACTCCTTGCTGTTAAGACTTCCACTCTGTTATTTACATTAGTTTCGACTAAAAAAATATTTTCAGGAATATCTCTCAGGATGCAGAAGCAAAGCTTTTGTAGTGTCATATACTGGTTGTGAATTATCACTAATGACCATTTTCTGCTCATGGTCTGTAGTGCAGTGAGTGTTACTGTAAAATCTGTGGGCACACATCACAATTTAGTGAAAAATAATAGAAGACAAAACATTCAGGTTTACTTGCCTGCCCTGTCAAGAAGGATTTATTTGTGAGAAAGTGCTTTTCCCAAGAGCTAACTTCGAAATATCTCATTCTGTTGCTGTTGTGTTCTCTGAAGTTCAACAAAGAAAGCAGAATTGGACACATGAGGAGTGGGTGAATACTTGAGGTGTAAAGTCAGCTCTGTTGCCAGATTGTGCCAAAGGCTTAACTTCATCCTAGGGTAAAGAGCTTGGCAGCTTAGGGCTGTTCCTATCTGCAGGGGATCCTGGCTTTTTTCCCATCCTGGGCTGTTGAGAAATCCCAGAGCATTCACTCTGCCAGCAATGCCTGCAAGAGGAGAAGTGTAGGTTCCACAAGCTGTTGTTCACTGCCTTCTCCTGTGGGGTCTTTGGAGGGCCACCTGCATTACCCACCCTTGTCCTGCAGATCCACAGGACCCTCCTCACCTTCTGCAGTGACGAAGGTGCCACTGGGCAGGTGCAGGACTCTGCCTCACGAGTGTCCATCAGCATTTGGGATAACGTGTGCAGCAGAGAGCCTGCCTGGTACGGGCAGGGAGCTACACAAAGTTTTGTGCTCTGGACCACTTGGGAAAAACCGTAGCAGGCAAGCCCCTCCAAACCCTGTGCATGCAGCTGAGCTGTAATGAGATACTAACAGGTGAATTGGTATTAGTGAAGTCTCATTAATTTGCTCCTGATCCTTATTTGCAAAATGCTCTTGCTGACCAGTGTCTGGACCACATGCAGGGCCATGATGAGCTAGGCAGTACAGATACCTCCCCCACTCCGGTCTGAGTGCAGTTTTACCACAAAAAGCTAACATAAGGGCCTGATCAACACACTTCAAAGCCAAGCTGAAGACTAGCTTCCTGCATCGTAGACTTGAAGGGAGTAGGAGGACGACAGTGCACATAGGGGTAATGTGAAGCCAGCAGATTTGAAGCAGAAAGAATAGGCAGGTCATTTTTCCTCAGAGAATGAGGAATAATTCCCAGGAATGCTGGAAGACCACAAGTGTGTCCAGAAAGTGTCAGTGCAGCCTGTGTTTTTGTCACAAAATCTGTACCAGCAAGGTCACATGAACCAGCAAGAGTGAGCATATTAATGTTTTTTTCACTTTCCTGTTTGCCTGAAAGCTGGAATTTTATAGTGTTCCTAATAGAGTAGGGCATGTCTATTTTTTAGATATCCACCTTGAAGTCTTTTCTTCTAACATTTTAACTGGCAGTGATAGCCTGACTTACGTCCTCTGAGGACTCCCTTTGTGTCCAAACTCAAAACTTCTCTAAGGCAAAAATGAATACACTAGTACTCCCTCTGATTTATGATTTCACAGAAGGATATGTAATCTGAGTGAGAAACAGGCTTGTCAAAAAGATGGTGAATATAAGCCCTCTGGGCCCTTCTTCCCCTCTTGTACTAGTTTGGGAAATGATTCAGTATATGAAAGTGTACCCTTGAATGTAGACCAAAGTTTATCTCTATAAATTTAGGTAATCAGACATCTGTTGGTCCTAGATTGCTCAACGTTTAATTTAATTGTGACTTTGTTAAGTGTAATGAATTACTTCAAAAGAGTAATTCATCTCTGAGCTACATACAGCACTGGAAAACAATACTAGGAGGGAATGTTCTGGCTTTGTCAGGAAGGATGTATGGGACATAAAACCAGAGGCCTCCTCCTCTCACTGTAATTTCTGTAGGCTTGTTCCTGAAGTCCTTAATCATCAACCTTGGAATTGACTCTAGCTTCACAGAATCATAGAATCATTGAATCATTCAAGTTGGAAAAGACCTCTAAGATCATCAAGCCTAACCACCAACCCAACATTATTATGACCATTAATCCATGTCCTGAAGTGGCACATCTGCATGTGTTTTGAACACCTCCAGGGATGGTGACTCCACCCCCTCCCTGGGCAGCCTGTTCCAACGCCTCACCACTCTTTCAGTATAGCAGTTTTTCCTAATATCCAATCTAGTCCAATCTGGTTTGACTCAAACCAGAAAGGGACATAACCATGTTATGTTATGTTATGTTATGTTATGTTATGTTATGTTATGTTATGTTATGTTATGTTATAAACTGTTACGTCTTTGGGAAGAAATCTGAGGGTGGGATCCCAAACCTTTTTTGGACAGGATGGGCCTTGCCTACCCTGCTCTCATCTGGTCCCAGTGTGGAGAGAAGGAGGCCACCAATGATGGATGATCCATGGTGGCATTTTAGTTTCAGTCAGGAGGGAGCTTCCTCAGAATATCAGTTTGTTCACAATGTCCTTGTTTTAATGCACATTACGGAGCAGTCTTGCAGTACCCAGACTAAATTGCTTTCAGAAAGAGACATGGTCAGAGCAGTGCTGCCCAAGTGTGACTGAAGAGAGACTTCCAAACTGTTACCCTTTTGCTCACTTGTCTACACAAGTGAGCTCAATATGTGGCAAAGCTGGATAATAAATTTATGGGGAATGGAACAAAAGGTACATTAAATAGAGTTTCTATTCCAGCACAATATGCTGCACTTGGCTATATCTCAGATGAACTTGCTTTTTTCTTCATCCAGGTGAACTTGCTTTTCTTAGGCTGTTTTTGTTGGCCTCACGGACTTTTTTGACAGCAGGCTCTAGTAGTATACAGAAATAACCCTTTTGTTGTGCAGGTTATGCTTTTTCACTTTAAACAATCAAGGCTGTAGCAGTCACTGCAATGCTTGCTTATCCACGATTTTATAGTTGCATTCTGCAGCTGACTTGTACAATGAGGTATTACTAATCAGCTACCTGTGGGTCACTAACTCCTCTGCTGTTTTCTTCCCTTGCAGAGGTCACCGTTGTCCACACCTGCCCACCAAGCCCTATGAGAAGAGTGAAAAGCCATGCATGTTGTCAGAGTACATGGAGCAATACCCCATTTATCCCAACACTGTTCCTAGAGGCTCATTTAAGCCAAAGGAAGAAGACAAGATCATGCAGATACCCATGGAGGGCATCTCGACTACAAAGTATGAAAAATAATGAGACTGAGTGAGGACTGTGACTTAATGTGTTTGTGAGAGATGGGTAACAGAGAAAAGAAAAATGATAGGTTTTCAAAAGGGAAGCCTGAAAAGAATAATGTTGCAGTTGTAAAAAAATTCATGATGGGTCTGTGAAGAAGGGAATGAAGGTCTGTCTGAGGCCAGTTGTTGTAGTGGAAGCAAGCAACTATTTTTCTTGTACTTTCTGGAGGTTGAGATGTGATCTGATCAGAGAATAGAAGCACAGTCATGGTCTTGGCTTTTGCTCACTTTGTTTTGCAAAAGTTTCTGGGAAACCAGCAGAAATGTTGTCTGGGAAAGTATGGATGATATTTGAGGATTTTTTTTTTTTGTTCTGTGTTTTGTGTGGCGCTTTGTAGACTGTAATTTGAGAAACTGGTTTCCAAGAAGGAGTACATATGGTAGAGCTTGATGACTGGAAAGGAGGAGTTGGGTGTTTTCCTCATGACAGTCGCTGTGGATTGCTGGGCTGTTTCTGCTTTTCTGCTGTGTTGTTGCCCAGTGTTGGTGTTCTGCAGAAGTTCTCCTACTTCCACCATGCCCATTTCCCTGATGAAAATAACTCCTGAGGCTCTTCTCTGCTGCTGGTAGAGTGATGTGCCAAGCTCTTGTTCATAGAAAAGACTCATAAAAAGTAGGAATCTGATCCTTTAATATGAATCTAAGAGCTCCCCTCTCCTCAGAGGCTGCCGCCTGATCTTGATGTTTACTTCCTTTGCCATCTCAGGTACAGTCATGATCAACATGACTCTTGCCTCTGCTGAACCATATTAGAGACCTAGGAGATGCCAACGGCTGTTACTTAGCAGCTAACACCACGCATTTGTCTTCATTCTGACATAGAAGCTCTGACAATTCCTTCCACTACCTATGCCTTTTTTAAGAGCTGTGAATTTACATCACAAATGCAGCTGATGAAGTCTGAAAAGCCCTACATAGGCACATTTGGGATGCCTCTGACTACATGGAAGTTTTCAGCAACAACCAACAGGATCAGAGGGTTTCAAAGAGCACACTGCACTTCTATATATGCCTTCCATGTCCAGCAGCTAGACGTGTATAGCAGCTAGACGTGTTTGTGTCTGCCTGTAACTAAATCCTGGGCTCACTGGTGTCCTCTTGAGGCATGTGAGGAGGGGCAGCAACCATATGGGGTCTGTCAAGGAGCTTTTAGAAACTTCCCATTCAATCAGCAAAACTATTTTCTCAGACAGGAAATGCTAGTGATTCCTACAGTAACTGTTACTCCTGGAATTTATTACAACTTAAAAAAGCAGACTAGTAAGAAAGCACAGAAACTACTTACATTTGCTTCTTCAGAGTATGCACTCTACTAAATAAGTAAAACATACCTACTTTTCTAAGAGAAAACACAGCCTGAGCAGCTAGCCATTGGATTGCAAGTCTTGCTGTCCTCTGGGCAGTAATGGTAAGAAAATACACCCAGTGAGGAAGCATCAAGGTTTAGTGGAAAAGTGCAACCATCTATTAAAGAGCTGCTATAAGCTTTGGAACCATGTGTCTAAAGTCAAAGAGAATTAACTGTCAAGCTGTGTGAGAATAACTGCAAGGACTATGAGGCCAGCAAACACTGAGTTGTCACCCAGTCTTCTTAAATAACACTTTGTGAGTGTTAGGTGTCATACTGCAACAGCAAGACCCCTTGATACAGTCTGGGAGTTGCAGGCAGTACCAATTTTCATGGCAGTGGCAGGTTGCCACGGATGTATCAACATATCAATATCTCCTCTGTTATCCCCACTGCAGATTCTTTTGTATTGCAGTATTCATAGTAGGAAAATGTTATTTCCATTGCCAGAAAACCCTTGATCACACTGCTGAACAATTGCCTGCCTGTGATCTTTTACTCAAGCCTGGTACATGCTCAGCCATTTCAAATGTGGGATTGTTCAGTGTACTGTGAGTGACTTGGGAGACCCCCCCTTCTGTGTTACTGAGCCCTCCCTGCTATTGAAGATGCTGCATGTCTGTTGTATTCCTGCTTGTCCTTTCTTGGACTCTCTTAAAAAAACATGTTGTCTTTAAATTCCTGACAGAACTATGGCAGTGGGCTACAACATATGTAACATTAACATAAGTACCTCTTGATGCTCTTGGATTTTTTTTTTTTACACTTCTGCATTTCTGTTTTTATCCCTATACCTAATAGTTTGCCATGTGAATTCTCTTCGCACAGACTTATGGGAACTATGTTTGCTTGCTAAAACACATAACATACAGTATATTCAGAGTCTCAGGCTCTTGCTCACCCACTCAGTATCACTCCAGATGCAAAGTGCAATATAAATATCAGCATAGCTCCTGTACCGACCATTTGTCCGAGCTGGCTGCCAATGGTGTAAACAGATCTGCACACCAGTGGGAAAGTACTTTGACATTAGAGACTGAATTCGCTGGTGCTAGCCAAATACCCTGTACCAACGGATGTAGACAGTGAAATAGGTTCAAGTTAGTGAATGTCAGATGTTATTTTCTCCTCTGTCTTGTTGGAGTTAAGTGACACCACTTCAGTATATTAAAATAGCTCTTTTATAGTGGTACCTGAGAAAAAGCTGACTGTCTGACTGCAGTGATGTTTCTTTCCTCAATTGGTGTTTCACTGTAGAACTGTTTTGTTGTTACCTCCCTTCATCCTGAGCTGCTGTACTGTGTATCGTCTGGGAAGGCTATCATTGCCTCTCCAGATGTTTACCCATCTGTATTAGATAGCCTGCTGTAATTACGGGGCCTTAAAAAAAGTTAGGTCTTCAGGTGCAGCTCCATTGTGAAACAGAGGCAGCTTTGTGTAAGGCCATTAGCCTCACTGGGTTGAGAGAAAGAGGAACCTTGCCTGCCTGAGGTTGTGCAGAGCTGCCTCAGTTCATTTTTGAGAGTCCACGTTTCCAAATATGAAAGGCTTGTGTTTCATTAACTGCTTGTTAGATTGTGTAGATAAGGGGACAAGTGTTAATTTCTTTGTGTGTCCAGAAAAAGGAGCATATTTTTTTTCCTTAAGACAAAAAACATAATGAAATTATTCTTCACAGGAGAGATTACGTAGCTTACGAAGTTTTGCCGCAGAAACGTAAACCACCTGAAAAGCATGTCAAGAGAGATGAGAGTATGGATTTGATCTCCACTTACAAACAGGATTACAACCCCTACCCTATCTCTCAAGTACCTCCATGCCTACCCTGTGTGATGAGACACATCCCTGGTGCCAAGATGGACACAAGAACCACTTATGAAGGTATGTGCCTTTGCAGCTTCTTTCAGGACTTCATCAATAGAATAATTTTAGAAGACAGATCAAAACAATGTGCAGTTGCTCTTCCTTCTGTGTATGCCAAAAGCTGTGCAGGAACCACACAGACACAAATTCTAACTTAGGAGTACAGCCTCACATTAATGGGATCTCTCTGAAATCTGAATTCTGTCACTCGGATCTCTCTGAATGCATCTCCCTTGCGTGTCTTGTAGGCCTACAGGCATTTTAAGCAGAAGGGGCATGTGAACTCCTGCAAGTGAGTTCAGCATCATCATCTTCAGGATATACTGAATGTACCCTTGGTCTACTGCAAATTCAGTGTATCAGACACCTCTAAAATATGCAGAGTTTGCTGGGTCTGAGCAGGTCATGCAGCATGGGTCCCTTTTTGTGTGTGCTGCAGAGTGTGGGTGGGCAAGAGATGTATATGGGAATCACAGACACACAGAAGTTTCACACAGGTGTCCAAAGCATTCAAGAGCTACTCCTGGTAAAACAGGTGAACTGTGCATGTAACTATGCCCTTGTTTCTCAGTAGTAATAACTTGGTGTGGGTGGGTTGTCTTTGCGGAGGCTTTGCTCCTTCCTCTCCACCAGCATGAATGCTCTTCTGTGTCTACTAAGAGAAAACTTTCAGTTACACAGGTACAGTAGCTGTGCTAGTTTTGGTAGTAAGTCATAAGTAGAAAATCAGAGGATTTTGCCTGCCCTCTGCACACCCACCTAACTAACAATGCTAGACAGATAGCATGCATTTCTGGATTTCTTAAAATAATTTTAGATTATTTAATTTTATTTCTTATTTTATTTTTATCATGCTGTGAAAATATTAAAGTTTATGACTGGTGCTGGCATTGAAGTTTGTCCCAGTGTATAGAAACAATTTTTTTCTTAAGACTCAAAATGATAAAGGAAATAGGAAATAAAAGGTATGTGAATGCAGTGTTAAGATCACCCAGCTGAAATGACTGGAAGTCAGACTTTAGTGTAGCTGCATGTTTGCAACAGCATAAACTGGAATTTTTACATTAAGCACACAGGAAATACTGTACATTTAGAATAACTTGAGTTGTGAGGACTGTGACCCACAGGTGCAAAATACCCATGCTTACACGATATCAAACACTTTGGTTTACGTAGACAATGTCACCAAATGGTATTTATCGGAATAGCTTCAGTAAAGCCAATAATAAAAGGCTGGTTTGTGCAAACAGAGGATCTTTCTGCATTTAGATGTCTTAACTTCTCTATATCTGAGCCAGATGTATACCTTTGTCTTTTATCAGTGTTTAGGTGAGCACCGTAACTGTTACTCCAGAGTTCTAATAAAATGTATCACAGCCACATTTGGTTATAGTTTGCAGTATTTTCCAAAACACTGCAAGTGGAAATATTCATCCAAATCCCCTCAAAGATCAAGTTCCATACTGAATTAATTCCCTTTTAAAGGCCCAGATTCACAAAAAAAATACAAGTTTTCATTGTTCTTTTCAATAAGCATTGCTAAGTTTTGCTGATCACTACTCAAGTATGAAATTTTGAAACATGCTATTCAATTAATTGTCATAATTCAAATATTTAAGCAGTTTATAAAACTGCTGCACTGGTATTAAATTATCTTTCCTACTATATAGTCATACTCCTTCCCCCTAAACACACCATATCCTAAATGGCACTCTAGGTTTAAGATGATGCTGTCACATATCACAATTAATGTCAGATGACTTTACAACTTAAGGTTTCAATATTCTCATCTCCTCCAAGCTACACACAAACCTGTTTCTATCCATTTGCAGGTATGTAATCTAATTTTAGTTTTATCTTCCTTGGTTATAATGAGATGTGCCTAACCCTCCAATAACATATGGTTCCTACCCTCCATTCCCTCCTGTACTCTCTAATATTTTCAAGATTATGCTACATGGAAAATTATTACTATCTGTGGGAAAGAATTAGAGTTACAATAAAATTGTAACGTACTTTGAAGGGATAGTAGTGCTGCTGGCTTACACTAAGTAAAAGAAATTCATAATGAAGGTCTCCAAAAGTATACAGTTTGTAAATTTTTTAAATTGAAGATGGATGGAGTTGCTTGTCATGTTTTGAATATTTTGCAAAAGATGTGGTTACATCCAAAATGTGCAGACTATTTTCCAGCAGAGATGACGGGAGAACATAAAAAGTTTTTTGGTAACTCCTGGTTGGCGTCTGAAATGTCAGATCTCTAAACAACCCCTTGCTTAGAGGTGGGCTGAATATCTGTAGTTTCTCACGTTTTAACAGTTTATTAATACATCTCCTGTAATGACACATGTTCTTACATGCTTGTAGTTCACCCTGCTGGACTGTCTCTTCAGAAAAATGATGTACCTTAGGTATGGGCACAAGTGTGATGGTGCCTGCACATCTCTTACTCCCACAGAGAAACAGGAGCACCGGGGTTATTTAAATACCTGTGGCACTAGCAGGGCATGCAGCCTGGGCTTCAGTGGCACCAACAGTGGCAAGTCTATGCAGGTGGACACAGGCAAGCCCATGTTCTTGGCTGACTACACTAATTAGCAGCACAAGAGAGCAACTCTGTGCCAAAGGGCCAGCGTGCTTGCTGGCAGCAGCTCCTGCTTCCTCTTATGCCAGCAACGTGATTTGAACCACAGCTTTAAATGGACACCTAATTGGGGCAAAAAGTTACCTTTTTTTGGGTAAACTTCACATTGTAATGAACACAGCCTTTATGTATTTGTGTTTGTGTGGCACAATAGCCGCTGCCATTCAAATGGGATAACTTTGTTGGGATTGGAGAGTTCAAATACCCTGATACGCAACTGCACCATTTACTCCCTAGTACTTTGAAATCTAGACTTCCTTCCTGTGCAGAGTCAGTTGGAATCTTATTTGCCTCATGACTCTCAATGCAGTTTGAAAGGAGGGAAAATTAAAAAAAAAAAAAAAAAAAAAAAGAAGTACTTGGGTTAGCTCCAAGACCACTTAATTTCAACTTCCTATTGGTAACCATGTTCCCTAGGGGAAGTTGCTTCAGATCAGTGTAGGCTTGGTCTGCAAATTCCAGCACAGTTTTTCTAATAAGGAAGAACTGGAGACAGAGCTGCAAGCTCCTTCTTGGTTCCTACTTATACTGACAGTAGGAGTACCACAGAGATCAAAGGCAAAGGCTGAGGAGATGCCACACAACACAGCTTGCTGACACCAAGATGAGTTGCAAAACCCTGAACTCAGCAAACAGTAGGCAGCACCACATCTGTGAATAGAGAAATCATGTCATCTCAAAAGGAGCTGAAATCAGATCTTCCCCAGATAGGAAGGGTGGCTGTGAAATTTGTCCTTTAGAGTGGAATGGTGAACATCCAGTTCAACTTGACCCAGAGATGCTATGGAAGACACCTGGATAGTCTTCTGCAGACAGAGGCATAGTCTGCCTGTGCCAACCATAACATAGCTGCAGAACTGTAAATAAAGAGGGTCAAAGTCAGTGCCATGGTACTTCACTTTCATGATTTATGATTGACTGAGCATAAGGACAGCACTTAGTCACCTGCAGAAAATGTCTCTGCCAGACTGAGAATGTAATTTATTCTTCCCACATTGTATTTCACCTTTGCTGTAGGTATGAGTGGGTACTATTTTCATTCAATTTTCCTTGTAGATGCATTTCCAGGGGTTAACACACCAGTGTATAATGTGTTGTACCCTCTTTTAATAGGATTTATCAATCCTTGCAACTTCAACAAATAGTTATTACAGTAAAAAATTTAATCATCAAAACATAATATGACATAGAGCACTACAATAGGATTCCTCTTATGTTACAGATGACTATGTGCTATGGAATGAACCAAAGACTGAGGCAATCAGACCAAACAACAAGTTTTGCCCATCAGAAGAAAAATTTGACCACAGAACCATTGTCCAGGAAGACTATCTCTACAGGGGGCCAGTTGCCACTCAAAGCTGCAAACCTCTGGCTGCGGTCCAGGAAATCAAAGCTCCCTTTAAGAATATAAGCAATTACAGAGTGGATTATGTTCCACATCCTCTGAAGAAACGGTATGTCCATAAAAATGAGAAATACAAGGTCAATGAGGTTCCATTTGATGCCCTCACTACCCATCAAGTTTCTTATAAGGGACTGGCTGGTCAGCCAGCCAAGACTGCAAAACCAGACCAGCCAAAGATTCTCCATGATCTTCCATTTTCCTCTACAACTGAGTTTCAGGAAAAATACCAAGCTTGGCCACAGCCTCCCATATTCACTAAAAAACTTGATGTCTATCTTCCTCCTCTGGAGAAAATGGACCTTCACACCACTACTCAGACAGATTACAAGCACCCAAATGGCAAGCCAGCCAAGATGTGTCAATCTTTGTCCCAGCTTAAAAAAAGTACTGAGCCATTCAATAGCTCTTCTATAATGAAAGAAGACTATAAGCCTTGGCTGTGTGAGAGACTAAAACCTATCACTCATGCTACAGAGCTGACTTTCCCAGCAAAACCAATGGATTGCTTGACTACCTTTCAGACCCATTATGTGCCTCATCCACTCACAGTTACAAAGAGCTATAAACCTGACTGGTCAGGCCCAAAGCATCACACCCCTCTAGATGCTAAAACAATCTATGCTACCAGCTATACACCAAAGGAGATTGTTAGATGCTTGGCCTCATACAAAAACCCACCTGGTTACATCTTTAAAGGATCTGATGCTGAGGGTCACAATTTCTATCTCCCTGCTTCTAGGAGTGAATGCCTGCAAGGTGAACTCTGAAGGAGAAAGAGAATCAATAAAGCCTTCTTGGAAATGGATTTCAATAGCAGGGCCTCAGTGAGCTACAAATGACAGCTTAATTTTTCTGCAACCTTCTTTCAAACCAATAGCTGATTTCATATTTGGAGAGCTCTTAAAATAAACTTAATTTCTAGATGTTGGCTTTTTTAGGATCATTTGTACAAATGAAAAATGTAAAATTCAGGGAAAAGACACACTGACCCTTGTCTCTCTGTTATTTTTTTTCTTTTTCCCACCTAACTCTCATCCTTCGCTTGAGAGAACTACCCCTCTCCTGAGACACAGGAGATCTTGCAGTAGCATACATTATTATTACTGCAACAGGATTTCAGCTGCATCCATGACAGTGGTAAAACAGCCTCTTCAGATTAATTACACACTGTGAAGTCACACTTAAACGTCATGGCTGGTTAGCAAAGTCTCAGATCTGGCCTCATCAGTCCAACCCATCAAAGGTACATGCAAAAGGTACAACTACTGGAAAAATATTACTGAAGACTGCGCTTTCACTAGTTGTGTCACTGAGCTGCCCCGAGGTAGGCTATCAGATGTGAGGTTGTCATGCCGAAGATGACACCCTAGGCTGACATCTTGCAAGGGAAACTTTTCAGTAAAAGCTCTTCACTGCAGGAAGCAGCAAGGGTACCAGAAATGCCAAAGGGCTGAAATTGTCACGTGTTGCAATTCAGCTAGCAGCTGGAGTTGTATTATCTTTTAGATAAGGCAAATATTAAGCTCCTGACCAGAACTGTTAATTTCTGTGTCCAAGGTGCTTTTCTGTAGGCTTATAAGTTCTACATTAGCACTATGAAATTTACTGGCTTCTTAAGTGCATTCCACTTTCCTAAATACTCTTTCACTTATTCCTGGCAGCACTGACTGTTTCCTTAGTATTTAGCTCAATTGCTAGGTAGAGCTGTTGAATGCTGAAGGAGAAACCCTTTGGGATAGAAATCTTCCATAAGTGCTCACAAGCTAAAGCCAAACACATTCTGCCTGAAAATGTGAATGCTTAACCCTGAGGGTGGGAAGCCACTGGAACAATCATCGTAGATGCACAGAAGTTCTGCATCACTTCAAGTCCTTAAATCAGTCCTAGAGGCCTTTGCTAAACATATGCTCTAGTTCAATGACAAATCATGTGCTTGCAGCAGAAACAACTAGGGAAATCTCTACAAATTGCACTATGCAAAAGGGACAAACTACGTAATTATCAATGGCTTAATGAAGCCTTCAGAAATTCAGGAATCTAAAATATTCACTCATCTGTAGTGTGGTATTGACCTCGAGTACATTTAGCATTTTTTTCTGCTCCTGTTATCTTACAGCCTTCTTGAACCTTCACTCCTTTAATGTTGAGCTTTCACAGTAAAATACCTTTTCTTCCCCATCTTTTTTTATTATTTTTTTTCTGATTTTATTTCTCAGCGTGCAATTCTGTCAGTTCTGTCAGTTCTAAAACAGAGTTTATATGAAAGACACAGCTGGGGCTTGTATCTGCAGATGAGATTGTTCTTTTATACAGAAAAGCTCCTTGAATGCTCTTTCAACTCTGTGATGTGAGACTGGCAGTGAACACGGAGCCAGGAAAGTCTAGTGTCCACCTTTATTAAAGGTTTGTGGGCTTAATTTTTTTTCCTGCGTTGATCAAATACAAAGTGTGATTAGAAAATCAGCATAAAAGAAAGTTGTAATTTGGTGGATAATTGAGGTGTTTAACACAGAAAATAAAGATGGGCTGCACTGCACTGGCGTCCCTCAAGGGTTGGTACTGAGACCAGTACTATCAGTATCTTCATCAGTGACCTGGATGAGGGAACAGAGTGCACAGTCAGCAAGTTTGCTGATGACACAAAACTGGGAGGAGTGGCTGACACACCGGAAGGCTGTGGTGCCATCCAGCAAGACCTGGACAGGCTGGAGAGTTGGGCAGGGAGAAATGTAATGAAATATAACAAGGGCAAGTGTAGAGTCTTGCATCTGGGAAAGAATAATCCCAGGTACCCGTATAGGTTGGGGACTGACCTGTTGGAAAGCAGTGTAGGGGAAAGGGACCCGGGGGTCCTGGTGGACATCAGGATGACCATGAGCCAGCAATGCGCCCTTGTGGCAAAGTAGGCCAATGGCATCCTGGGGTGTATTAGAAGGAGTGTGGTTAGTAAGTCGAGAGATGTTCTCCTCCCCCTCTACTCTGCCCTGGTGAGGCTGCATCTGGAATATTGTGTCCAGCTCTGGGCCCCTCAGTTCAACAAGGACAGGGAACTGCTTGAGAGAGTCCAGCACAGAGCCACAAAGATGATGAAGGGAGTGGAGCATCTCCCTTATGAGGAAAAGCAGAGGGAGCTGGGTCTCTAGCCTGGAGGAGACTGGAGGAGACTGAAGGGTGACCTCATTAATGTTTATAAACATGTAAAAGGTAAGTGTCAGGAGAATGGAGCCAGGCTCTTCTCAGTGATGTCCAACAATAGAACAAGGGGCAACGAGTGCAAGCTGGAACATAGGAGGTTCCATGTAAACAGTAGGAGAAACTTTTTCACAGTGAAGGTGACAGACACTGGAACAGGCTGCCCAGGGATGGTGTTGAGTCTCCCTCTTTGGAGACACTCAAAACGCACCTGGATGCCTTCCTGTGTGACCTGCTCTAGGTGATCCTGCTCTAGCAGGGGGGTTGGACTAGATGATCTTTTGAGATCCCTTCCAACCCCTAACATTCTGTTATTCTGTGATCCCATTATAAATCCCTCTTCATCCTAATGTAAGTCCCTCTTTCTGTCTCTTTGTCACATTGGAAGCAGTAGTTCAGTGATTTGCTTTTGTGGGGAAATACTGTTTTGGGACAACCTGATTTTCACTTCTCCATCTGTCTGCATGTCTGTCCTACAGATGTTTCAGTCTGTATTCAGCAAAGAAGGAATAGCATAACTCTTAAAGAGGCAATGGTACGCGTGGCTAAATTCCCTGTTTCAGCCAACTCTCTAGTGCTGTGCTTGCTGGTGCAAACTGTCCTCAGACAGGTGAGATGACTTGAGTGGCACTGCCAAGTGCTGTCACACAGGCTTAAGGGTGCTGCTTTGCTGGGCAAGCAGAACCCTGCTCTGCTTTGCTCTCTGCAAAAGAGAAAAGTTCCTGTGGGATCCTCCCTGCACATCTGTATTTGATTTGCTGTGATTTGTATGTAGTGGGTTAACAGTGAGATTTTTCTTTTTTTGGTAATAAAATCGCTAGGTTGTATGCTATTAGCTGAAAACTGACTCCATCAGTGTTTCAGTAGGTGAAGTGTTTTAACAAGCATCCACCAACTCCATGGGCTATTTATTTAAACCAATAATTTATGCTTTTTAAAAAAAAAATATGTTGAAAAGGGTAAGAGGAAGTCTCCATAGAGCCCAATCCAAATTACTCCTCAGACCAGTCATTAAGCACTTCCTTAGGAGAAAAAAACCCCTGTCCCGACTCCTCATTTGGAGAGCAAACTGTTCATGGAGTGTCTGGTGTGATCTTTCTGGTTCAGGTTTTATTACTGTGCTTTGCCACAGGCCCCAGGGAGTTTTTAGATGAAGTAGTCTCAGACCTCATCCAAGACCTAGAAGCAGCACACTATAGTGTTAGAGAGGGTAGCGGTAGGCAGTGGTTTCCCATGCACATGTCATCCTAAGTATGTGTGGAAAACCATGCAATTGTTCTCAGCCTGCCACTGCTTAAACAAATGGTATTTATATGTAGCCACAGGACAACCCTCCAGTGTCCTCTTCCGTTTTAGCTGTATAAACCTGCATATTTTCATGTGTATCTACACAAATACAAAGCTTTACTTTGCAAAGAGCTTAAAGGCTTAGGAAAAACTAATTTTTTCCCTCTTCTAAGAGGTAATCAGTGTGTTAGCAGGAAGGATAGAGAACTGCAACCAGAACAAGCAGCAGTTTGTTCATTGTTTTGACTTAAAAGCCCTAGTCATCAAAGTTTCATAGACCGCATCCCTTGTTCATGCCAGCTGAGGTGCCTCCCTGCTACTTCCTAGTTGCAGAGCATTTGGTCTACCTTCAGAGAAGAGTCTCCTGCCCACATTCTGTTCAGGTGGGCTCTTGCCTGATGCAGTCCTTCCTGCTGTGCTGCAGCCCTCCTCTATACCCTCAGGAACTTAGCCAAATGCCTGGTCTTTCAGCTGGTACTGAGGAAATCAGTGTGTCTGAGTAAGCCTGGAGGCATCCTCAGAGACAAGACTGATGCCTCTGGTGAAGGATGAGCATTTTGTGGTATCAGGGTTGCTTTTGCTGTGTGAGCTTGGTGGTGATGCTGCAGTAGCTTCACAGGCACGCTGTGCAGAGTAATCTGGCCTTTAGACGCATGGTGCCCATCTTACTTGAATGTTGTTGTTTTTGCTGACAGAAGCAGTTGGTTTGCAGGGAGTGTTGAAGCAGTGTGGTAGGATGGAGTCTTTCTTTGGAATGTCTAGTAATATTAAATTAAATTTAGTAATTAAATCAGCTGTCAGGGTCAAAGACCTGGAGAGCTCTTTGGGGCTATGTAAGAAAGTGAAAGGGGGAGGAGCAGCTCTGGGGCTTTGTCACTGGGACAGTTAGGTGTCAAGGAGAAATGGGTATGAGATGGGTGATGCAATGCTGCATCACACCTTCCCATCTGCCACACTTTATGGACATTCAACATGTGCAATTCAGGGCAGCCTGAGGCAGTATAACTTTCACATGGTACAGTCTGATACAGACTCAGAGCGAGATACTGCAGACATTCCCATGCGATCAACTGTTTCTGCATGAAGTAAGCCTGTACATGTCTCCTAACATGTGTGCTCATCAGTTACAGTGCCAAAGGCAGGTACCAGTATATAGTTGGTACACATGAAGGGCAATGTACATCCAGTGGGCTTCCTGCACTGAAAGCAAAAGCACTGGCAAGATTCTCATGAGAATGGGTCACACCTGATTGTGGTTATAGCCTGTGACATTGGCAGCAAGTATTTCAACTTTCACACTTTTATATTTATTATGTTATCCTGTCAGCTACTTTCCATGTCAGTGACATGGTATGTGCTTTGTTCTCAGTATCTCTAGCAAGAGTACATACAAACTGCTGTTTCATCTTATTTTGGCTTGGTTTGTTTTGGTAGTTTGTTTTTTTTTTTTTTTGTTAGAAGCCATTTTTCTTCTGTACTAACCTTGTTTCCCCCAGTGTAAAACCTTCTTTATATGAGCTTGAGCTCGTATACAAATTCAGATCAGTGAAGAGACACTGTTGGTGATTCTGGTTTAAATACAATTCATGAGCTACTTTGCTACCATTTCTTTTTCCTGGAGTAGCTTAGCTATGCTTACCTTCCACGTACGAGGGGGTGGGAGTAGGTCTCCCGTGGGAACCTTTCAGCAGTACATTGTTCTGCTTGTTGCAAGACTACTTCTCTTCCTTGAGGAAAATTACTGGGGAGAAGGGAAATGGAAGCTTGCTTTGGAGATTTTTTGATGGCTTTTTGTCTTGACTGGTAACTTAAGTCTTATGCATAAAACCATAATATTCTCTTGAGAATCTAAGCTGGCCTGATGTTTATGTAACATTAACACCGGCTTCTGTACTTGTTTTACAGAAAATGAATGACTGAATTCCCACTGCCCTCAGTACTGTTGCTTAGATGTCTTACGTCTTGTCTTTGGCTTGCATCTGTCTGTGTGTTTATGTATGCATGAGGTGTTATTTACCCACAGTGTAGGTATCTAAAAAGCAGTTGCAGAAACATGATACCAGGGAATTTTTTGGTAAATCAGAGCAAAATCACTGTTACTTTTTAGAAGGGACATTGTATCACTTGTTTGAAATGGACAACAGCAGAACCAGCTTAGTTTTCAAAACTTGATTTCATTAAGAAAAAATGCTTTTCTTTATTTTTTTTTTTCTTCTTTCTCCTGCCCCTTTTAATACTGACGATTACCAGGATTGCTTCATTACTGAAGGCAGCAGTAATCTATAAGAAAAGACTGAAGTAATACAAGTAATTCATTCCACAGGTTGCTGAGTAGAGGTACAAAATGTCTTTAAGCATTGCTGCACAGAAAAATAAAAGGAGTCTTCTTTTACCAATTTCTATGATCCTAGAACCAGCAGTGATGGCTTTATAGTTCTGCAAGAGCAACAGAGTCAAGATATGATAAAAAAAGAATAAAGCAAGGCAAATGAAGAATTAAACCAGATCTCCAAGACAGGCTGCAGAATCTTAATGTCTGGAGGCTTTTAAAACCACCCTAAGACGTTCTTTTTCCCCAAGGCAGGTAGACCATGTGTAGACTGTGTAATAGCTATGTGCTGCCATCCTAATACAGAATAAGGACTGAGCACTCCAACAGCTTTGCTACTTTGCTTGGCTTTAGCTTTTAAGATTAACAACACATCAGACTGCAGTAGTTAAATAAGTAACCTGCATTACCTGTACAAAAAGTTAATTACATTTGCTGTTTTGTTTTCTTTTTAGAGAAGGAAAGTGTGCTTCCATATGTCCTGGTCTGAGTGAGAACAGAACTAATTCTGTTCAGTGATTTTACTTTTCAGCTCAGTTCTTCTCACTAACTGCACTGTCTGAAGTCAGCAGCCTGTTCTCACAGGCAGTGTCTGCTGCTAGCAGTGATCACAGCCCATGTTTAGAGTTACTACCAAGGACTGGTGTGCAGACCAAGGCCACTGCTGGGTCTTGTGTACCACACTGGGGGGTGCAGAGAGTGAAAGGCTGCACCTGCAGGGAGGAGCGGACAGGACAGGTGACCCTAAACTGACCAGAGAGGGATTCCAGCCCATGTACGTCATATTTGGTAAAAAGCTGAGGGATCATGAGGGTCTGTGGCTCTTCTCCCCACCTGGACTGCTTTGCCAGCTTTGCTTGGCTTGGCTTGGTCCTCTTTTGGTTCCTTCCTCAGAGCACCCTAGGAGGACTCTCTCTGTTCTGCCTTCAATCCGGTCTGTGTGTTCCTGGACCAAGCACCAGAATCCAGCTCCTGAACACAGCTCCCGTCTGCTGCGGGGCCCAGTCTGGGACTGCCCCAGTGCCTGCTCCACAGCATCAGTGGTGACGGTGATGGAATTACCATCAGGGCAGTTGGGTTTGATACTGGTTTTGTATATATTTGTATTTATTCCATTTTTATAATTATTAATTTAATTTATTAAAGCTGTTCTAGTTTCCTTTTCTAATCACTAAATCTCTCTCCCTATTCCCTTTCTCTTCCCCTTTGGGGAGGGAGCGGTGTTAACAGAGAGCATCTGTTATAGGTCTAAGGGGCCGTCCTGACCCTAAACCATGACACCATAAAATATCCAGCAACCCTTATCTTACAGTGATGCTGCCAAGTCACAATTCAGAGGACAGACACATGAAATTAAATTCACACTGTACAGAGACAACACAGTGGCCGCTCCATATCTGATCCTTTGTTTTTATCCTGTGCACAGTTACACAGCTACTATTCAACATGTGATTGTCTGAATACATTTTACTATTAAACAAATGAAAATACTTCCTGTACTGCTTTTTGTTAACTACTGTATTAGCAATATCCATCACATTGTTATCATCATTTATTATTAGTATTGATATTAAGGAATTGTCCTTCATCCCATGCATAACTATCATTTCACAGGCTAAAAACATCATCTCTCCCTCATGTCATAGCTTATAAAGCACTCTGTGCAGAAAGAAGCAGATCCCCAATTAAATACAAGTGCTACTAAAATTAAGAGAAATCCACTATTACTGTTGATTTTAGAGGAACAAATTCCAGGGAGATTTAAAAAATCCCCCAAATAGTTTTATCTGGACAAAATAATGTACAATTACTAATATTGCACTTTTTATACAAGAAATCCTAATAAATATACAGAAAAGATATACATTTACATACATAGAAAGACATTCTCTTTTTTTAAATAAAAAGTTACACTGATGCTTAGGAACACTATGTCTTAAAGACTCATTTGTCATAAGAGTGTTCACTGCCAGATGTGTTGTGGAGCAACGCAACTTGAGACAGTTTAATGTCATGAGCCTGGCACTGACCTCAAAAGTGGACTCCCAGTTTTGCTGAAAAATCCACGTGTCATGGAAACTGTAGCACAGCAGTACTTGAAGAGAATTTCATTGACATACAGGCATGAGCCCTTGCCAGGGGTAACAGCAGAAACATAACTAGGCCTTTAATATAGAGATGATCTTGCACCAAAGCCAGGTAGCTCTCCTTCCAAGTTGCCTGATGTTCAAGCCCCCTACTTTGTGGATATCCTGATTTTAGGGCCCTATTCTGAGCAAAGCAGAGCAGAGCAGAGCATGCCCAGGAACTAAAGGATGAAGCACTTCATGGGATGAATAACCACTCCAGCTGGCTAGGGTGAAAGACTCAGCATACGATGTTATTCTGTGGGTGTCATGTTTGAGCCTTACTTTTTAGATTGCATCTTCAGGGTGATATACATGGCCTTAAAAATTTGCTACTTTATAGCACCTGTTGTATTGTGGGAGGCAGCTGGAGAGAAGTAAGTTTGTTAAGAATGATTGGCATTTGTCCTCTGAGGCTGATGCTGAATCCATGCTGTTTCTAGTGAGTAGAAATAACCACGAGAAATTAGAATACAGCTCTTTTCTACTGCTTGTCCAAAGGCCTGGCTGCCAGGAGAGAGAAATTTCTTGTTATCAGAATAGGAAAACCCACTTCCTCAAGTTCCTTTCCTAAACTCAAGGTCTGAAAGCATCTGAACTGAACTCTGGGATCTCGTACTTCCCTCTTTTCCAAATAAGTGGTAGTAGGATGCAGTCAGTGAAGTATCTCCTGTTAACCACAGAGAATTTCTGTCTTTCCTGCCTGTGCTACAGGACAGTATTTGCAGGTTTTTATTACAATCTGTCAACAGCAAATCATACTTTCTCTCCTTCTCCTGGTTGATAGTTAAAATAATCACCTCACCTCTGTGCTGAGGGCAACCATCCTATGCCCGATCCTCCCTCACAAGCACAACCAGGGAACATTTTCAGGAGTGTTTTAGACTCACTCACATTACACACCATTGTTCACATTCCCCAGACACTAGATCCTCAAGGATCAAAAGGATTTCCCACTGAAATCATTTGAAGGCCTGATGTGAGGAGAGAGGATTTAGAAAGAAGAAAAGGAATCCAATCTTGGATATAACAAATAGATTTATAAAGCACGATCATATGCTATGTTCTCAAAGTAGTCTGAGATAGATAAAGCATCTGCACATGTCACAGCTGAGTGCTTACTTTAGCATTGTTGTTTTTTTTTTTCTTTCAGTACCCTATGACCTGTCAAGCTGTTTGATTAGTTGTTTCATATTGTGGTGGTCCAATATGATGTTAGGTTTTTAATCTGATCTTTTCCCTCATCTGTCTGTTGGTGTATCCCCAGGCATGTAGATATGGGGATTATGGGGCAGCCCCACTCCTCTCAAGCCCATTACAGGTGGCATGGGGCTCACAGACTCTTTGCGGTCTACCCTCGTGACCGTGTTTTGCTGCAATCTGTCTCCCAGATTCATAGAAAGGAAAACTTAAGTCTCTTTACAACAATGATCTGGTAAAATGTTTGTTTCATTTTGTTAAAAAGGGAAATAAATAAATAAAATGAAAAAAAGAATTCCATTCCATTTATATTTTCTCTAGAAGTCCTTGCCTCAGTGAAGCAAAGTCTGTGATCCCCTTGTTCCTCCATTTTCATTGCTTTTGTTTTCAGGCTTTTCCACAAGTCCCACAGCAACGAGATTGGAACTGGGTGAGTTGGCAGAGTTTGAGCTGCTTCACTTTCTCACAGTACCTTGTGGTGTCTCTGCACTCTACTGCAGGAGGGGAAACAAAAAGGAGAAATGATGATGAAACAATGAGAGAAGGATGTCTTACCTGAGACTGTTTCCTGGGGTGGCTGAGAGGAGTACCAAGACAGCTTTGTGTTGGGAGGTATCACTATCAGCATGAGCTTGACCTGCAGCAGAGACTGAACAGAGACTTCAAGCAGCAAAAATCTCAAAGGAGAATGTGTGGGGCAGTGTTTGTTTTCAGAGCCTGGGGAGAGACCTTCTGAGTCTGCTCCAACACTCTGTCAGTTTGTCATCTAGCAGCATTTTAGGGAGGCTCCAGGAGTTTCACAACAGTTGTTAAGTCAAAGATGAAATAGTAAATAAAACTGGGAACTTACTTTGACAGAGTAGCTCAAAGGCACTCCGGACAACCTTTTGCATTTAAGAGACAGCATGTGGGATTGTCGCCCCAACTGACTGGGTGTTGTGTTCTTCACACATGTGTTGCAGAACACAGCTCAGGCTGAAGATGTCAAGACACCTTTTGAACCCCTCTAAGACTTAGGTCTTTGTACCATTTGGACAGTTTTTGAGGCTTGCAGCCTCCTGCTTTTGAACTCCAAATTGGAGAACTGTCTAGTATCCCTGCAAGACATTTGGTGTGTTATTGCCTGAGGAAGTCCCATGTCCCATGCTAAGGCTGGGAAGGCAGATGGTCACAGGGCAGTTGCACAGCTCTCTCCAGTAATGGCTGTGCCAAATAACTCCACTGTGGCCTAGATGTGTGACATTTCTATAGAGCAGGAAGAGGCTGGAGTGACAATAAATGTCTTGCTTGGTACCTGTGAGCAGCCTCAGCCCTTCTACTTTCATTAGGGCACCCCAAGCTCAGCTCACAGGTTTGGACCTATGGAGTCTGCTTTGCCTCTGCTAAGAGGGAGCATCAGCTGGCACTGCCATAGGTAAGCACAGGTGGGTTCTGCTGCTGCTTCTGTGACAACTGCAAAGCATCCGGCTTGCATGCTAGAGGATGGGATCTGCCCATCAAAATAAACACATAGAAGTGGAATCCAGGGCAAATGAAAAGATAGTGATTTAAGGTCATGCTGTATAGTGTTTCCCAAGCAAACGTTGCCATAGTGGGGTATTGTTTCCAAAGAGGGGCTTGTTTTTTTTTTAAATATTTGTAACTTTTCTAGTCCTTTGGCAGACCTAGTTAATTGCTTGTCACCTGAGAGTAAGCAGCCTTGATTTCAGGCATTCCTATCATCAAGCTACTTACTAGATTTAGACTTACTGTATTTTAACCACAGCTAGAAGTCTGCTTGTTGTGGCTGTCTTTCATCAGTACCATTAGTGGAAAGTTAAGACAGAATCAGCCATTTCACATGTTATTAGCAAGGGAACATGATCCCTGTGCTAACACCATTGCCAACAAACTACAACGGACAGCATTCCCTGCTGTGTTTTGGACACTGCATTTTGCATATGTTTGGGCTGGAAGTTCCCCAGGACACCCAGTGCTGCATTTCTGAGAGATGGCTCTGCCTTCTTTACTCCTCTGGCTTGCCTCCCCTCATCTCAGCAAAGTACCGTTTTCACAAGGCGTGATGTTGCACCGTTGCCAGTTTGCTGGACGTGGCCTCCAGGAGCAGTGATGCTCCAGCACGGGCTTGTTGGTGCGGATGTGCACGCAGTCCACGCTCCGGGACTGGAAGCCGTAGTTTCCACATGTAGCTGTGCAGACAGTCCACAGGCTGACCCTCCAGTGCACACCACAGACGTCGGTCCAGCAGTTCTGGGTACTCAATGGCCTGCAGGCAGGAGGGAGGGAGGGAGAGGTGACCCATCACTACACTGTCCAGGGAGCAAGTTGCATGCCACTCTGGGTGTCACGCAGACTCTAGGATGATATATCTCAAATGCAATATGCTCAGAGCACTGTATGGGGCAGTTCTTCGACAGGTGCAAGTAAGGGTAACTCTGTGCACTGAAAGGCAGTTTGTAACTGCAATCACGGACCAGACCTGCCTCAGGCACACACTAGTGTATCACTGCTGGAGCTAAATGACCATCTGAACTATTTGAGGGTTTGGTCGAAATGTCCTCTCCATGAAGTGCTGAACTAGAGGTCCACTGAAAAATGCAATGAGTGAAGTGGTGACCAGTAAGACCCAGCAGGGCTTTGTAACTTTTTTTTATGGCTTTACAGCCAGTGAGAACAAAATCAATTCTCTGAAACTCTCCTTTTCCCTTCAACATACTCTGATGTACTCATGGTTTCCACCTACATGCCACACAAATAATAATACATCAGTGAGAGCCAACAAACCAATTATATTAATTGACCAGGAATGATTTACATAACTAAGTCTCACGTAAACTAAATATGTCTTCACAATATTCACAGTAGAGTTTGTCTGCAGGAAAGCAAAAGCTGTGGTATTCAATTTTTCCCCCAGTTAGAGCCTGTGTTTAAATAAGAAAGGAGACTGCCAGTTTAAGAAAAGATAGCATAGCCTTTCAGTCAGAATTTGACATGCCTAGAAAGCTTCCAGTTTTTGGCCAGCTAGTATTTTTTTCTGGGGTTCATAGAAACAAATAGTGAGGCCTGGGCTTTAGCCTGGTGAGATCTGTACCACGTGAGTGTATGGGTTGCGGCATAAACTCTTTGTTACATAGGAGAAACCCAAACTTTGTCAATTAAGTCACTGGTCCATTCAACATCTCTGCAAAGGGCAGTGGTTTCAGACATAAGAGATTCCTGTCCTACCTTGGTAAGGTACTGCATTGATCAGATGACACAGAAGTCCCATCTTTGGTCTGGCAAAATATCTGTCTGTGCTGTACTGCCAGTCGTGGTCCAATGCAAGGCCCATTGCACTGTCAACACAGGAAAACCCTTTAAGGGAGGTAAAAGGCAGGGCATGTTCCCCTTTTGTAAGACTGTTGGTGAAATAAAGTGCATGCTGCCATGCAGTGACTTGTTGAGCTTTTGAGCACTTCCTGCATCTCTACAGGCTTTGCAGGCTAAGTGTGCAATTATTTTCTGCCCTACCTCACTCTTCTCCTGCAGCACTAAACCAGCATTTCTGTATCTGCTCTGTACATTCATTACCTCTCCAATAATTCAATCTCAAATACATCTATTAGAGCAAATAAAATGCTTTCATGTCCTTAGCCAAGAAGGTATGATCCATACAGGAAATGTCAATACATTCCTTTTACTGTGTGTTTTGTAGCTTGTATTACCACAATTTTTTGAGCAAATAACTAATAACCAAGGACACATTGAACCGAGAACATATTCCACCCCATTTAATAATGGAAAAGCACTGCATGACAATAAATAAAAGCAGCAAGCATGATGAACACAGCAGGTCTGCGAGCTTGCGCCAATGCTGAGATTATCCTAACCTATTCAAGCTTATCAATCACATGTTTACTGTTTAACTCTTCTAATCTTCTCCTTTGAGTAAATCATAATTAGCTATAGGTATGAAGAATGCATTCATGTTCTTTTAAAATTGTATCAACTGTTAGGAAACTGTTTTTCTAAGTATCTAGATATTATATCCAAGAATAGACTGAGGGTTGAAGGAAGCGTGAGGGAGAAATTTATCCAGGAGGGGGCTGCAGACTGGTTCCCCTGTCCCCTCCATCCCAACAGCAGGAGCCCTATTTCACACTACAATGCACTCCTCACATAATACTCCCTTCCCACTGCTATTTCTTCCCTCCCTGACAACTGTGAGAGAGAAGCAGTGACTCCCAGTCAAACAGCTCGTTGAGCAAGGATGGAAATGTCTTTTGCCGGAGCACATGGAGCACTTCTACAATATCTACAGGGGCTAGCCAGCAGCAAGACTGAGTTACTAGTTTTAAAACACTATGGGATTACACGGTGGAGAACAAGACGCTACTATCTTTAAATGAAGGAATTAATTCTAGAGGTGGATGTAGAGTACATGCTCTGTTTATGTTCTCTGCGAGTTGGGAAAGTTGGTCACTACACCTTGGCAACAGGGACCTGATACCACATGATACTACTGAGAAAGTCATTGGTCCCCTGAGCCAGTGACATGTTCCTAACTCTAATCTGATAACAGCCTTCTGACTTGAAGACTCATCTGTATAGAAACATTCAGGATTTTTTGTTTGTTTGTTTTTAAGTAGAAAAAATACTGTATTATAACGCACAGAAGTTAGGTCTAACAAAATCCAGACCTCTTTGGTTGCCTCAACTGAGTATGATGTCATGGGGGACAACACAGCCCATAATGATGTACGAAATGAGGATGAAGTCTTTGACTTATTGGAAGGATAATACAGTCTTTATCTGGAATACCACAGGGAGTGAAAATTTTTGTTCTTTCATATAAAAAAGGCTTGTATAATTCCAAGCTTCACTCATAAATGTAATACAATAACTGAATCATGTTTCATGACAGAAGTTTCCAAAAGTTCTCTCATTAAACATGGCAAGAGTTAAAAGAATTTGTTTTCAAGTAGTGAATAATAACACATTCTAGTATCTGAAGACACTTTTTCCTACCAACATTGTAAAAAAAACCCTGATGCAGTTCAACATAAGGACTGATAGTTATTACTCTGGGTAATTATTTTCTTAGCCTCTTCTTGCATGGTAAGAAGCTTTGCTTCTATACTTTTAACTGAGTCATCATTTCAATTAGATATATGACTACTTTGGTTTTGTCAAACTGCTTTTTCAAGCTATGTTCAAGTATTACTGATATTTGTCTTTAGCCTCTAGCAAAATTGGCTCCTGTGGTTTTAGCACTGTCTCTCATTCACCCTGGAATGCTACATCCCCATGTAAACCATCACTCTGGAAATCTTTGGGCTGAAATCTGTGAGTCTCTGCCCCTAAGCCTGGACTGCAGTGGACTCATCAACCTTCACATATGGCTCAGTCAAGTGGGAAAGGAGATAAAAGGGAGGAAGGCACATAGTGAAGACTGGTCTCATGTTATAATTGATTACATATTGACAAATACCTTTTGAGGAAATCTCATAGCTCACAGAGAGACAAAGAAAAAACTTCTCAGTGGATGCCCACAATAAAGCAGTTTAACCCTAAATACTTCAAACATTAGGTATTTGCAGAGTGAAAAAGTGCTTTCACATCTTATCATTGTATGAAGCTGCAAGGAGAGAATTTGAAGATCTGCAAAACATCATGAAGTAGTCTGAAAATGCTTTTATCCCTCCATTCTGTTTTTCATCATGAAGCAAATCAAGAAAGCTTCCACTTTTTGGTGTTTTGGTGTTCTCAGGCAACATCAGCAACTTTGTAAAACTGGGTTATTGTATAGACGCCCTGCCCCAAACCAATCACAATCATCTGTCCTGACTCTTACTAACCAAAACTGGGTAGTAACGGGAATCAAGACTTGGATAAGGCTATTTCCCAGATGTGTCGCCTGTCACTATAAAGAGGACCTGCAGACCTTTCCACTGGGTATGAGGTTTGTGGTAAAAGTCCCATTCACAAGCAGCATTTCTAGGGATTGTGGGAAGCTACAGAAATCCAAGCATACAATGCATCAAATACAGAGTTGAGAGAGCTGAGTGAAGTAGTTGCCTCCTGAAAAGCCTGCAGATCATAAACTAAAGATCTGAGGGTGCAAAATCACTCCTCTCATTTTCTGCTACTTTTTTCTAGTCCACGCTATGAGGCTGTCTTTGGATTGCTGGCATGTTCCTTACCTGGCCCCAGGAGGAGGCCACCCATTCAACACAGGGCTGTCTGTTACAGTTCTGTTTGTCCACGGGACGCTTGGACACCAGGGCACAAGCCTCATTTGACACTGGGACAGAGCTGCCTTTTGCTGTCAGACGCTGACAGGTCACTCGCCGCATCTGGATGCCTCCACCGCAGCGCTGTGTGCAAGGAGACCATGATGTTACCATCCATCTGTGAGAGAAAGGTGAACAGGTAAGGGAGCAGACACATGTCACCACATGCAAGATCAATGGTGTCAGCAGGACTTTATGCACTGGACCAAAGAAAGGCAGTAATGGTTTGGTTCATTTAGGGTGAGATCCTGGAAGGTACTGAATAGCCTCAGCCTCCCATAGTAATCACTGAAAATTGCTCAGAGGATGAAAGCTGAGAAACGAGCACATTTTTAATTAAATTATTTTTCTCAAGGGTCTTTGGTCTCAGAATTCATTTTCTATCCCTTAAGGCTGTTTTTGAAGGTTTAGTAAATATTTCTAGCCCAAGCACAGGTGTTGGGCCTTACAACACTGTGCCACACAGACATCGATCACAAGCTACAGTCACAATGCCAGCAACGACTACAACACTTAGTAGGGAAAACTATCTCCGTAAAGTTGCTGGAGTAGCTTACAGGCCATTATGAACTTGCTGCTGACAGAATAGCCGAAAGCCTGCTGAGTCCTGCTGGTGTCTTCCTGCTCCGTTATGCCCCTGACAGCTGGGATAATCCAGAAAAGTCTGAAGGTTTTTCAGGGATGGGGCTGGTGCACAGTCAGCCCAGGGACAAAGGACACCTTTCTTCTTTCATCTTGAGCTCAGACCAGCCATTCATCAGCTGACGCTGAGGCTCTGAACCCCTGTATGCTGGGGTTTAAAAAAATCCAGTCTCACTAGTAAAAAGTCTGCAGCAACTGGAAATAATAGTCCAGGTCCAAACTGTTACAAAGATGGACAGCACATTTTGTCTCTTCAGGGATCATAAAGTGCAACATTAATATAGTCAGGTTGGGGAAGGAGGTAGGTAGAAACAGGAAGGATGCAACAGAGTACTAGTTTCCTGAGGAGTTTTATGATCAAGGCAGCAGTTTACTTCATTAAGTTTCAGGATACTTGTCAGGATTTGTGTGTTATTTAGAGGAAAATAGTGCCTATCATGTCCCACACAAGCAGTGTTTATCATTACAATACAGGCAATAGGTGCTCTTCAGTCCCATGGAGAGGCGTCCATTGTTATTCCTCAGCCTTTTGCAGGTGATTAATTCCTGTGATCACAGAAACAAATATCTAAACAAACACCCTCCCACATAGAAAACAAAAATGCTGCTGCTTTTATTTTTTAAGCATTTTAGTGTGGTTGAATCTGAAGTTTCCACCCAATAAAGCTTTGCTCTGCATTTCAATCAACTTTTATTTCCAAGCGTACATCTCAGCAGTTTCTCAGGAGCTGAGGGAGGATTGTGGGTTGTGTTACAGTTCAGGGAAAAGACATAAACTACTTCCATGAAATTTACTGCCATCACCAAGGAAAACTGTGGCTAACGAGTGTGTTTCACATTTCACCAAATCTCTTTTGGTTTCCTTTTATGACTCATCTGGCAACTCAGAAAACACTCGCCTGCAAAGAGGGATAGGAATATACTTTAAAAGGTAATTAAACAGAACTTTGTCATATACCCGTGACACAGCAAGGGTGGTAAATCAAGCTGCTTACTTCTCATCAGGTTGCTTAACACCTCTCTTTGCCTCAGTTTAGACATTTTTTGTCCTACAAGTCCCAGATCACTGTTGAATGGGAGAAGTTGTACTAAATTTCTCTTGAGGTCCTGACTGCTTTTAAATGCTTGTATACTGAAATACACCATGGCCACAGTGGAAATAAGGGAGAGGGTGGAGTAAAAACCCAGAAAAATATGGAAAAGCAAGTTTACACATCTCAGCTAAGGGGCCACTGAACTGCAGAGGTAGAACATTTTTAAGATGGCTGGAGTATAACACTACACTCACTCTCTGCATAGGCACTCAGGGTGTTTTTTTGGCACCAAAGGGTGTCAAAGAAGGAAAGTGTTTTGTGTGGGAAGGAAGCAGCAGAGGAAGACCCAATTATAGTCTGAAGTCTTTCAAGCTGACCCCCACTCTATTCTCTTCAACAGAAACTGAAAAACAGGGTATTACAGGAGCAGAAAATTACAATCCCAAGGAAAACACAAACTAGTAACCTCCAAAAGGAAGCAGATGACCCTCCTTCATGCCAACTAGGTCTGATGGGATGTGCTTATTTTCACAAAAGATATTTCCACTCTGCCAAGGGAATTCTTTGCAGCTGCAGCTACAGTCATGCCCATACTGGTGTTCAGGCAACAAAGGAACTCAGAATAAAATCCCCAAATATCTGCTAAATTTAGCTTTTTGTCTTTTGTGTTGTTGGGATAGACTGGTCTGAGCCACGTGGAACACAGAAAAGATATGATCCTACTGTTCCTGGCTAATGAAACTCCTATATGTACATAACTTAGAAGAGGCATGATATTTACATCTAACATCTCAAGCTGCAGTCACCCAAGACAGTTCAAGCTGTGAACTTTGGTAACAAAGAGTAGGAAATAGTCTATTACTTTCCAACCTAATTACTGAAGGAGTAAATTGTCTTTCTACCACATACTGACAACATTTTCACAAATCTTGCTACAAATTCCCAACTGTCTGGGCTAAGAACACATGAATTCTCTTTTAGCCATGACTTTTCTCTAGACGGGCACCAGAGAGGCTGCAATGGCATGATATCCAGTGCAAAGAACTCTTTGAGCACTTCTGAAAAGCATGTATGACATTTGAACATAAGACAGACCGTGAAGGGCAGTCTCTCCTGTTGCACGCGATGGGGTGCAGAGATGGCTTGGGCTTCTCTTTGCAGTGGGATATGTTGACTTCGGCCCCATCCAGTAAGCACCTCAGCTGGGGCAGCTGCACCCCTTTGTGGCCACAGGAAGCCGAACAAGCCATCAGCTTGTCCACTGACCACCGATACTCTGCCAAAAAGTTTGAAAGAGATGCATTAACACTCAAAAACTGCCAGCAGCAGATCCATAGAAATGAAAAGAGTCAGAGCGGTTCTCCAGGTTGAAATGTTTGGACTTGGTGTGTCGTGTAAAGGAGAGCTACCTACTCCTACAAGGCACCAGACATTGAACAAAGAAAGAACAGGATTTCAACTGATGTAAGGCATTGTCTGTCTTTGGTGTAACAGATCTAATTTTTCACTTCTCAGAAGCATCAGGCATGGAAAGTGTATTACAAGGTCAAGAAGTTAAGTGAAGCCAGATGCCAGTGATGCAGGACATTGCATCTCTATTTTTAAAGGTGTGTGATTTAGTTAAGATGTGGTTAACTGCAGTTACCACCAGTGTCTATGATTCTGTGAGCTTACAGGAGTGTATTTCTCACCAGGTAGATCATAGAGAACATCTATCATGAAGATGAATGGGGGAGTTGCAACACACTTAAAATTTTATGGGAAAATGTAATGAAAAATTAAGCTGTCCACTTCATTCCTGAAAACTGGGGCAATGGAAGCTGCATATTGTGTTCCAACCCATCTGCACTGTGGATTTATCATGTTTAGTCTATTTCTAGGGTAAATCTTAAACAGTTGCAGCATTTTTAGAAGTGAAGGGGTTTAAAGCAAGAAGAGACTGTGAAACAGTGACTTTACCAGGTTAACAATGGGGACTCTAATTTTAGCAGTTCAAACTGTGGCACTTCAGTCTTGAATTTTTGGACAAGAAAATTGGACAGACTCAACAAACATAAGTATAGCTTGAATCAGTATGGTGTGTTTAATACCCAGCAGGCTTGAAATATTAGGTGTCATTTTGGTAAAGTAAAACCTACAGCACTGTAAGGTACCTGGTAGTTCCACATATCTATATCCATATAGATATATCTATATATCTATCCATATATCTATATCTATATCTATATAGATATATATCATATATCTATATGGCAGTAAAACATCAAAATATCTATTTACTGATGCACATGGCAGTCCTGGCTTCAGGGTGGAGAAATCCAGCATGAGAAAGGCAGTGCAGGGAAGTCCATGGCAAGAGCTTCATGGGAGTAGCAGGACTGAAACTGGAAAGTTACCTTGTATAGCCAGGGATGTTTTTTGTGTCAGTGAACCAGCCTCATTCTGAGCAAGGCAGCTGAATTCACCATCAGGAGCATCACTGATGTTGAGTATCTGAAGAATTCGTCCTGCTGCCAGGAGGTGATGCTGCAGACTGAGAGGCTTGCCAGAGTAAAGCCAGGTGATGTTTGGGGTTGGATGACCATCCACAGCACACCCTACAAAACATGGACATTAAAGAAACCTTATGAGTACTGAACTTGCTGCAAAATTACATGCTATGAAGAAGTCAAAATCAGAGGAAAAAGTCAATTCCATCGCAGTTTCTTCCAATTTTCTCATAACAAAAAACAGGAATACTGTGGTAATTAATACCTTCTCATCAGCTGAAAAAAACAAATTATGCAAAAGCCTGTTAATCAGCCATATGAAAATTTCAGATCAGTTTGGAAATATTTATGTGAAGCTCCTCAGGTTCCCATTGTTTTGGATCATCCTCATTTTAGTATTGACAAAAGTGGAATAGTGAGGTTACACACCTAGCATAAGCTCAATGAACACGCTTGAACATGCAGTAAAAGCACAATCACAGCTTGGTCTCCAAGCCTTCTATTTAAACCACAGGAACACTTTCTTCTCCTGTTTTTTATATTAAAAATCGGAAGTCTTTGTTATGCCAAAGTTAAAACAAAACTTCTGTTATACAAAAAACCGTTAAAAGAAACAGTGATAAAATTGAGCCATTAGAAGTTTTTTATCACAGCAATGGTCAATTCTCCAAGAAGCAACCAACCAAAATGAGAAACTGAAAGAACTCTGCTGTTCTAAAGCATTGTGTAGCTATGCCTATGGATTGGATCATCAGCACAGGTGATGAGGTTTAGGTTCACAGTGAGTTCTTTACCTACTGAACAGAGGGAGAGTATCTGTAAGATACTATTTCCTGTGGTACTCGTACCAGCTGCACGCTTTGCCAGTTTCATGGTGAATTGCAGGTTTGTAAGTCTTGCATATCCTGGAAAAGATAGCTAAATTGCCTTACATATTTTGTGGGGAAAAATAAAGAACTAGGTGATTTCCATGGTGCAATCCATGCATACCAATTGCAGGGGTGGGGTGGGGGGGTGGGGTGACAGCAAAGCCACGTGCAAGGGATGGCATATATTACTTGGACTGCTCGTGGCATAGACTAGTCCTACACTTCCATGCATCTCACCAATACAAGAAAGATCTGACTAAGTTTCTGTGAATGCAATATATACTGATTTTTAGGTTGTTATACTGCAGCTTTACACTATTTTGCTTATATTAGTATGTATGTGTAATGAATTACTTCATTGCATACAAAATCTCTTTCAGAAGAAGTGTACTGTATAAACAAACACGACATATATAGGTGAACATTCACACTAGCTCTGTTGAGAAGGAACGAGATACAAAAAGGAAGGGTACAAATTTAAAATACTAAAATATGGAAGAATGTTCTAAGATTAAGGAGTAATTCCCTCAGATGATATTTCTTCATTGTCATTTCCATGACGTGTCATCTCCATGTAATTTGATTATTATTATTCTCTGAGACTAATAGGGATGTGAATATTATGCCTTTGTAGCTGCATTGCACAAGGAACGGATGCTGTAACGTGGCATTTTTATTATTCTTCCTCCTTTCATTCTTGTCTGTCCAGCTGAGGAGACCCTCAACTAACATATACCAAACAAGTACAGTTCCTACAAGAGAGGTGAGATGACTTGGAGTTGCTGTAATCAAGATTTTATTTAAATACATATTTTTTCCTTAACAATGTATGTATACCTTATTAAGGTGCCTATCACTGCAAGAATAAAAATACTATTTTCGTTAATCTACCCAGGAAGGCTGAATGGTTTGCCATCCAGTCATCATTAAGTCCAGATTCTCGAGACTTGAGGAGCACATTAATTTGTTTAGAAACACTTGCTACCTTTCTTTTGACTCTTGACACACCTGTAACTAACACTAGGGACTGGACTACTGTTGTCATTACTTGTCTGCCCTTTGCCATTAATCACACCTCCAATTGCACTATTCTGATGGCAGAAGGTGCTGCTTCTCCCAGGACAATTGAAGCTTTATTGCTCATACAAAGCAGAAGAACTCATACAAGATGGAAAAATACAGTGGCAATCTCTGGCACATCCCAGACATTTTCATGCTGAGAGGTAGATCCAGGCACTAGGGACACCACATGTGCCTCTCACGAGGATAAATACTGGGCCAGCCACTGGAGCAGTGGTTAGATGGGTCTTTTCTTTGCTGGCAAGCCATGGCTGCATCCACAGTGGGGAAAGGTGTGAGCTGGATAAAGCTGCCCTTCAGGGCTGGTTTACCATGCATGCAATAGGTGTTCTAGAAAGCAAGGGATCCCTGTTGAAAGGTGAGTGACATGCATGAAAGGCTTTGCAGTTGCAATGACAATGTGTCACTGACAATGAAATAGTTAATCCAGCTAAATATTAAGAAAGAAGGAAAAAAGGGAAGAAAAAGGCAGAATGGGAGAGCGCATACTGTTGACAGGTCTCCCTTCCCTTTTTCCACTTCTGTTTACAAGGATAAAGAGTCTTTACTAATTAGTTTGGGGTTTGTTTTTTTTTTTTAATTTCTTGGCAAGGTCTACTGCAGTTTTACCCTGACAGTTGTCTCCCCAGCACTTGCTTCCTGACCACAAAGACACAGCTTTATTTCCTGCTTTTTCCTATTTCTGTAAGCTCTCTATTTATTCCTGCTATGCTTCATTTTATGCTACTCATTTTGTCCTTAGTACTGACATGATTTTTCCTTCTCTTCTGCTGAAACACAGTTCATCCAATTTCCAAGATGCTCATTCTCAAGTAAATGGGTGATGTGAAAGATTTCAGCCTCACAGGTTCAAGACTGCCTAAGTCAAAAGCAATGGAAAACAAAGGAGCATACAGGAAGTGGACAAACTTAACAATAAGTGGCTGTATGAGTTTTGCCTACAGTATTCTAATTCTTTATAGTTTGTTTGTCTTTAAAGATAATTGCAGGGCTATCCACAGGTCAGTATATAGCCATGACAATTGACAAAGACACGCTGTGAGTTCCTTTTATGCTTTGCATTTGCAAACAGTCTGTACGGGATGAATAAAGCAAGCAGAAGGCTCAGTTTGATGTTATATGCAGAGGAACTGAAATGGACTTCAGTGTGCAAGTGTTCCTAGTTTGTGTCTGGTCTTCTTTAAAAATATAATTGTCAGGCAAATCAGTATAGTCTTCCTCGTATTGACTGTTTTACTTGCCTTGTGTAATATTTCTTCTTCCAAAATGTATATGTAAAATATTAGCTAAAGGAACAGCCAGTAATCAATAATATAGGAGTACAAACTAAAACACTATTGCCTAGATACATTCTACCAGTGAGTAATTATTGCATTTTTTTAAATACTTAATAATAAAACTTTACTAACATGCATGAGATTCATATGTAACAGATACTCTTCATTTGTGTATGCAGAAATAGTATCAATTACATTTTGCAAGTGACATTCACTATACATCCCCACCTGTATGGATGCATTAGCTGTGGGATAATATTTTATGCATTTTGAGTGAGAACGAGTACAATAAAAACACTTGTTTCATTAATATCCCTCTCTCCCAGGAATATTTTTAATACTATTTAATGCAGATTACCAACATCTACTCTCTATTTCCTCCCATCCCTGTGGATATTGACTGCTTTATCCTTCTAAAGCTCAACATTTGTCCCTATCATGACTGGGAAAAATGTCTTTTTTTTTAACAGATGGCATAGCTATTGCAGAACTTTAGTGCATCAGAAGCCTCAGGAAAGCAAGGAGGGAACATTTTTTGGGACTGTTTCTGAGCAGTGAACGCTCTGGCATGAAAGGGCCCTTTTCCTTCAGTCCTTCTTACACAGAGAAAGAAAATTCTGCCTTCAGCATCCCTTTCAAACTCTGCTGTGACTCTGAATTCATTCTAAGCCAAGATGAGTCATGGATGTGCAAAAGCTGAAGATACAATTCACATCTTTTAGTAGGGACAATGTTAATATTTCAAGGATAACAAGGGGGTATTTGGGAAGAGAAGACCAATTCTTCACAACAATGCTAATAATTTATTAAGAGGAAAGAATAAATGCAGAGTGCGGGCCAAATTCAGCTCTCCATTATACCTCTCCAGCACTTACTGCATGACTGTTCCTGCAGAAAGACTCTGAGCTGCTGTGCTAATGTTAAGAGAACAAAATATGAAGCGTGCATTGCTCATTCACTCACAGACATGAATGACAGGGAAAAAAAGTGAAAAAGCTGTTGATTTTAGAATTCTTTTTTTTTTTTAGCAGCCTGATACCATAAATAAGCAGAACTGTATGGAAAGCAACGATGAAAACATTACACAAATTTTGCAAGTACTAAATACAGTTTGTAATACAGGTTAAAAAAAATACAGCATCACTTTTAAAAAAGGTATCTGTTCTGAAAATATAGATTATTTTTACGCATTCATGTTTGTCAAGTAGCTCTCTAATTTACTATAGACTTGCTGATTAATCCCAGGCAAAGTTTCTAACATTTATTAAGGATGGAATATGAGTGAAGACTTCAGGGCACGATGAGGCAGTTTATTTGAAATCTCTTTAAATGAAACAGTCCTACAGCATGAGCTCAACAAACCACTTAGCTTTCCAAGTGCTGCCCTGAAGCTGCTGTACCATGGGAAGTAAGCTCACCTTTTCATTCTCCCAACAGCTGACCAAGGCACATGGAAATGTATGCTGTCTTACCTGGAGCCAAGCTGTGTGCCAGCCCTGGTGCTGTAAATCAACACTTGCCTTCTTAGTTTCAGGCCAGCACTTTCACTTTTGGAACTTACTTCCACTTTAAGAGATAGGTCTGGGTAGCATAGCCTGGATATAAACACACACTGTGATATGCAGTTTGGATCCATTGGTATTAATACTTAACTGCTTGCTTGTATCTTAAAGCTCAGCTTTACACTCTTGCTATTCATCAGTGATCAGTCCTTGGAAAACAGGCAACTGTTTGTGCTGTCTTAGTTCAATATACTCTGAATTAGAGCCACAAAGATGATTAAAGGAGTGGAGCATCTCACTTATGAGGAAAGACTGAGGGAGCTGGGGCTCTTTAGCTTGGAGGAAAGGAGACTGAGGGGTGACCTCATCAATGTTTATAAATATACAAAGGGTGAGTGCCAGGAGGATGGAGCCAGGCTCTTCTCGGTGATACCCAATGACAGGACAAGGGGCAATGGGTGGAAGCTGAGGCATTGGAAGTTTCATGCAAACATGAGGAGGAATTTTTTCACTGTGAGGGTGACAGACACCGGAACAGGCTGCCCAGGGGGGTTGTGGAGTCTCCCTCTCTGGAGATATTAAAACTCGCCTGGACACGTTCCTGTGTGACCTGCTCTAGGTGATCCTGCTCTGGCAGGGGGTTTATGCTAGATGATCTTTCCAGGTCCCTTCCAGCCCCTGACATTCTGTGATTCTGTGAATAAACAAATAAAAAGGCTGAATTTGAAAAAAAAAAGTAAGCATTCCAATTCATTAGGGACTGCATGTTTCAGGACATCACAAAATATAATAAATGTAGTGCAGAAATTTCACAGGGAAGTTCAGCTAAATGTAGAAACCATGTCTCTGAATCTGCAAGTCACAGACATGTACCTATCCAAACATAAATCTGGGAGATGAAAGATGATTGCCATCTACTATCTGAATTGCCTGGCAAGGGAGGAAAAAAGGAATTTGGCAGCAGAATTATTAATTACATTAAAGCTGAAATAAAACAAGCTAAAAAAAAATTTAATTCTGTGATTCTGTATATATTTTCCTGAACTCTGGCAGAAAAGTGTGGTAGATCAAAATACACTGTGTTAAAGCAATAAATACAATACAGCTACAGGGTTTGAAACCTGACAGCATTTCCACTCTAACCTCTACATTCAAATAGTTAAAGTATACTTTCAAAATAAAAAGAAGATTAAAGATGAAATGAAGAACCAAATGCTTGGAACAAAATGTAGAGAAGCCACAGATAAGTCTGAATAGATAGAAACATGGTGCTGAACTGCTGTGTTGTAGTTCACATTGTACTACTGTGATCACACTATGTAGGTGAGATCAAACTGGTATAAAGAAATACTTCCCCAATTTCCTGTCATACCTGATTTTCTCTTTAGATGACTGAAATGAGAAATGCTTGCTAAATTTGACAGAGTTGAATTTAATTCCCTCCTGTATCCCTAACATATGGAAGAAAATTTAAACAGGCTGTATTAAACATTTTAGTATACAAAACTTGCTTTGCTGAAGTGGTGAAACCAAGAGACTAGTCTTTATAGTTTGTCTTATGGGGAAAGATTTTCCAATATAGTACAAAGTGGAAATCTAAACAGACAGTTAATTAAGGAAGTTATGCAAATCACTTCTCAGTGCTTTCATACCCCAAATGAAATAAAATACATAAATGGTAATGTAATCTTTAAAATCCCCAAAAGAAATAAATAAAGTTAATGTAAGTATAACCTTTTTTTTTAATAGTTCAAAGAAGGTCAAATGAACATGAATTTATGCTAGATAAGGAAAGTCATATATTTAGGTATTTTTTTAAATAAGCCAATTAATCTGATGTCAGTATAATTTTTTAAAAAAGAAGGTATTTAAAATAACTGTGGCTCCAAAGGAGCAGTTGAAACTTACAACACTAAACATACGACATGGTTTTAAACAGTTCTCAAAAAATCTAAAGTGGTTACCCCATGCCACACATGTTGTTGTTACTAGATATCATTGACATAGCATTGTAACTTTACACCATCTTTAACAAAAATTGTTAGTTCCATTCCCTGCCCTGCCAAGGCTGTAAAAAATGTTCCCAAATATAGAGAGAGCTACATGGTGGGCCCGTTAAAAAAAGTGAATTTTCAAGCTCTGGTAGTAATACTGCTTTCTAAAAATGGCTCTAAAAGCAGGAATCCTACACACTGAGAATCCCATACTAATAAGGATGGGGCTGAAAAAATCACCAATGGCAAATCATGAAACCAAAGCCTACAAGAATGGATACAGCATGCTGCAATGACCTCCTGAGATAACTCACACGGGTTTATTCAGTTCATGACAAAACGGAAAAGGAGTGCCGTTCAGTATAAACTTCTGCCCCACCATTGCTACAGCTCCGGGTTAACCATACAAATACCGTTATAGGAGGAAAATAACACTCGAAAAGAAGCACATAGAGCAAGCACTGAACAACAGCATACCACAAGGAGTTCAACAAAAGACAGAGCAAGAATGAGCTCATAACATGATTACCAGACCAAATTGTGAAGGTCAGTGCTTCTGCAGAGCCTTTCTGCATTTCTTAAGCTGATAAAAACTTGCTACACTCTGGGACATCAGCAGCTCAGGAAACTTCCTGTGGTGCAAGGAAAATAACGCAGAGCAGAGGAGGTAGAGGGCCAGATAGACACAGGAAAGCCAGTGCTGCTTGCTCCAGGGAGGCTGTAACTTTTTTCCTATTAACAAAGTGCTTTAGCCATTTGGGAGGGGTTTTAAGAAGTACCATGAAGTGGGAGGGTCCTTCAAAACTTACAATCATAAGTCCTTTAGGGAACAGATCAGATATATTACAGTGTTTGAAAATTCCCTTAACACTTAACTAGAGAGCAAAGCTTAAGTTGTGCTAGAGGCTAAAAGATCTTTTATGTGAAGGGGCTGTCAGAATGACAAGTCTCCAGACTGGGATAACTGTAGCAAGTCTGATACCCCTACTTTTTCACCAGAACTCGCCTCAATGGAGCTCTGCATCATTTATATCTGTCAGAACAGAATCCACGTCAGGGATGCTGGAAAAGCTGAGACATAAGTTCAAGGGCTGCAACTCTTACCACAAACCCCAGCTTAAACACATGCTGCTCCAGGGGCCAGTGACATTACTTTATGTGTTAGCATTTTGGACCACTGCAGTGGGTCTCAGATTAGCTCATTCGTAGCACCGAACTGCAGGCAGGAAGAAACCAAAGGCAGCAGGTTGCCTAGAGGACCTTGCTCTTTTGACCCTGCTTTCAGAGCTTGGCAGTGACAGGGCTAGTGTCTGTCTGAGAAACAAACACTATCAGTGTGGTCAAAATGTTTGACCAGGCAGAAGTCTCACCACATACTGTATATGCTGAAATGTACACAGCATGCATATGCAAATGAAAAGCCACACATTTCACACATAGCCTAATGTAGAAGGAAGATACTACAATACTGTATGAACTTCATACAATATATAGAATGTAATCAATATGGTAGAGTCTGATTGGGGAATTAACTCCAATGATAGTGACATACTCTTGATATTAATTTCAATTCTCATCTTTATAGAAATGTCATCTAGCTGGGAATTCTTGTAAATAGTGTGACAAGGCAGAATTTTCACCAACAGAAATGAAAGGGAATAGAAAACACAATTAACATGATAGACTATCCCATGAATGCAGCTGGTCCTTTATCCTCCTGAACTTCGGGCCTTGGCTCTAATTCATTTGTCCTTTTCAGAATGAGTAATTTATTCATATTCAAAAGGCTGGCCATTGCAATAAAGGTGGCAACCATCATTATATTTTTCCATTCTGCTTTCTGTGTCCTCTTCTGGGCATGTAAGTGATTCTACTAGAAAATGAAGAGGATATACTATTGCCAGAAACAGAAAAATGAGAGGGAACTAGTGGTTTTGGAAAGGTGAATCTGTTGCATCTTTTAAGTGCTAGGCTTTTGCTACTACTATTTTTTTTTTTTTAATAACCTCATGGCTAAATACCATTACTGTTTGTAGAACAGAAATTTGTAGTCCAGCTCATCCTGTAAAGCAGCAGTGAAATTGACATCTAAGCCACCTTAACCCTGTTGTCATTTTGGGTAATTTATAAAAAACAGAAAGAAATCTGCTTTCTAGAACTGTGTTTGCAATGCTGGCAGTAAGCAAAATTGTGTTCTGATTTGTGAAGTGAGTAAATTTGATATAGAAGTCATCAGAGAGAACACAATAAATATGGAGCGGCAGTTTTTCCTTTTTCTTTTTTTTTTTTTTTTTCACTTAACTGTACTTTTCTGGTCATAGAAAAAATACATTTTATCATCTAACATTATGGTTATTTTCAGTATCTCCTCCAAACAGGGTCTTTTTTTTTTTTTTTTTAAATGTGTAAATTTTCACCAGGATACAGTGAATCTTAAATACATACATTGCAGCTATACAGAACACCTACCATGATCTCAGTATTTAATTTTTCTTGGATGCCTGCTCTTTTTAAAGATATTGCTTAAGTTTTGCATTATGAGAAAAGTAAAAGCCAAATTTTCTGTTCGTTTCAGATGAACACTTAGTTATCTTAACCGTTTATGCCCCTATTTCTCTTTCAGTTCACAAGCCTGTGCTGCATTCCATAATAAAGATCTATTTCTTCCCTTGGCTGCCTCATAAATACAGTTCAAACCCTTTATTTAATTATGTAAAATGTGCAATGCAGCAATCCCCCTTCCTTCAATATACGTACCCTCAAGTGCACATTGCTTTCAGAAATCATCACATGTGATGAAGATCTCTGAAAAAAGCCTTGTGGAACATGAACCTGAAGCTTTAGGGAAAAAAATATCAACCATGTTCACAAACATTTTCTGTGCAACTCAAAAGGTTAATCTGCAACAAAATATTTAAACAAAGATGTCAAGAAACACTGTGCTGTTACAAGCAAAGTATGCTCTCTTTCAACCTTTTTCCTTCACTGTGACATTTTATAGGTACTCCTACATTTCTATATTCCTAGAAGTATTAATTTCTGGCCTTTATTCCAATGTTCCTGTAAGAATATGCACTTAAATATAATTCACATATATAAGTCAAAGTAATTAAAGCTTCAGCTTTCAGTATGCCACATAACTGCAATACATACAGTATTCTTTTGTGAAAAGATAAGGAGTCATTTTTATATCATATTTTGTATCTTTTGAAAAGTCTGTTGATGTTTCCAGTAAGATCACAATAAATTTGAGAAATTGTAGTGAATCTCCACCAGGATTTGTAAGACCCTCAGACTTCCTCACCGAGTTCTTCAAATACAGGAAACAACAAGCTTGAACCCAAATGAAAACAAATGATCTTGATAGACACAAAATATTTTCTGCAAGAGTCAGAAACTCCAGGTCTTACAACTTCAGTTTTGCCAAAATTAACATTTATAAAGCTGAAGACACATGGATATGTGTGTCCAGGGACTTGTTTAAAAAAATTGTGGAATTTGTAGCATAGATAAAGAAAATCTGCTGAAAATACGTGAATTTAGGATATTCCTTTAATTCAAAAAGATAATTCCATAAAGTAATCAGGACTTAGAGAAGTCAAATGGTCATGAATATTGTTAAAGCCTGAAAGTTCTTAACAGGTGACAAGCAAAAGAGTTTCTTTCTGAGTAAAAGGGCAGAGTTTCTTGTAATACTTCCATTGCCAACATTCAGGAAAACTGTATTCAAAATTAAAAACATCTCAAAGGCAAAACCCTTAATAAGATTAAGGTCTGATGTGAAAGCTTTCCAAAGAAATATAAATTGTTGTCACTTCAGAAATTTACTGTGTTCTAGGCTATGTGTGACACAAAAACTTCTTGTGTGTCTGCCATGGACCGAAGACGTCAGAAAGTACACAACACCTTGTTGCTCATCACTGATTTCCAGCTTGTGCTACTGTAAACACCAGAAATTTTCCCAAGCTCATGGGTGCTCTAGCTGCTGCTCTGAGGGAAGTCTTGTCCTTCAGATATGTGGTCTGCAGAAAAGGCAGCAATGTCTACTACACAACCATGCCCCTATGAGGGCTGTGAATGACTGCAGTACTCCACACGTACTTCCAACAGTTGTAAAGGAGCAGGGTAAGCATCAATCTGTGTAAGCCACTATCTACATCATGCTGGGCCTAGAAATCTAGTTGAAATCTCGTTCTTTACATAGTACAAAAATATTCTTGTAAGCTCATGAAAAAAAAGTATATGTCGTGATTTAGTCCCAGCTGGGAGCCAAGCACCATGCAGTGCTCACACCCACCACTCATGGGAGGGCTGCTGAATCCACTGGGCAGGGCACAGCTCTTTAACAGATTTTTTTCCTCTACTTCTATAGTAGAGGAACATGGAATGACTGATGAATGGCACTTAACAATAAGAAAGAAGACGTCCAATTCAGATACTTGTGTTATGGCCCTGACTTTTACCTCCTGCAAATCCCTGAAATTTATGTAGAAGAAACCCATAGGAGCTGACTCCATAGAGCAAGTTCATTGTTTTGAATAGTTGAAATTATTGTGGAAACATTGCATAATTCCACTTTGCAAAAGAAAGTTCATAGCATGTATGATAATCTGGAGGCTGCAGTTGTCTCCTTTTAACTCAGCTTCTTAATTGTTGTTATATTTTATAGACTTTTTAATTTCCAAACAAGTTCTCATTTACAACTTCAAACATCTGTTGCTGTGACAATATTTTCTGCTTTCTTTCAAGGCACAAAGCTAGTGTTTAATGAAGTTTTGTTTCCCATACTTCTTAAACCCTGGCAAACTCATCAGAAAACCTGTCAAAATCATCCAGATTTCTAACATAATTTTTCATCTTTGGTGTCTTTTAACTCCTTTAAAATATAAAGTTTCCCCAAAGCTTACTTATTACTCCTTTTCTTCACACTTTACTCTGTTCCTTTGCATATGTCCTGTTTTCATTCTCTACTCAAGAAATCCTCATATCCTTATATTTCCAAGTATGAGGTCTAATTCAACGCTTTCTGAATCCCAAGAGATGCTGGTACCTGTCACCAGTAGCACAGATGAGGGACCCTATACTTGTGTATTTATGTACATAAAGTTCTTATATGGGGCATCCATGGCATGTAGACCAAACACCCAGTGTAATCAATGATGAGAGAATTAACAGGATTAAAGTCCATTATCTGGGTTGCAGAATAGAAAGAATTAGTGGACAGCTTGTAGGGGACATTGTGAACAGAGGAGACAGACATGGGTCACAGGTTTACAAATTCACAAGTTGTTCCCAAATTGGTGTTTGCTTAGAAACATATGCAGGTTTTTTTTTTTCCAGTGTAGGAATACTTAAGCAAAGGTTGATTATGAAGGTATTGCAGTAGTCCATGATAAACTGAGCCACTGTGCTGGAAGACTGTGGGGAGAATAAATTTGGGAGTAAGAGTTTTTCTCTCTTGCAAGAGAAAAACATGTCTAGAGGGATAGGAAAACTCTAGAAAGATCTCCGAAGAAGAATCATATACCATATGAGTAGCAGACATATGGGAAGTCTAATACCCAAATGCAGAAGAAAAAGGAAAACAGAACTGCAAGCATTTTTTTTGTCTTTTAGATCAACTAGTTCATGAGTTTGATGCGTCTTGAGTTGTATGAGATTGCCAGGCCCTCAGAGCAGGGACTGCTTCTTACAGGGTGTTATAAAGGGTGTCACAATTGGTGGCATAAAGGGTGCGCTTATTCTGCATGCAGCTTTGATGCATTTCACTAAAAAGAGAGCCTCCATTTTAATTTCTTTTTTTCTGAGTTCTGAGAACCCTTTGGCAATGATTATGACTGACATCAGCACAAACCAATGTGCTTATGGTTTGATGTCTTTTGTCCCAGTGCTCCATGACTGGATGACAGGATACTTATCTGTAATGGTTAGCCAGATGTGTCACTGTAATCTAAACTCTAAAAAAAAATCTTAAAGCATTTGACTTACCTATGAGAGCAGAGCTACCTGGGCTGATGGTCATTTGTGTTCCTGAAGGAGAGGTCAGTACTGAATGAGTGTTGATCCCAGCACTAGAAAGCATTACTGTCAAGTCTTCTAGGTAAGGAAGAGGTCGGGGAGGCTCTGGAAACAGATTGAGGGACTGAAGTAATGAGCAACACTATAGTGGAAAATGTCTCAGAAACATAAAAAAAACCCCCCACCAGCTATTTCTGCATTATTAGCTATGTTGCAGTATTACCATTTCAGAGTGGTAGTCTAAACAACTTTGTGTAACTACTAAAGATGTGCTCTGCCTCATGTTATGTAAAGCACTAAAATTATTAAAATTACATCTAGATCAGTATCGCCACAAAATAAAAGAAATTCTCTCTGAAGGCTACCATGACATTCTGGTTGACCCTCTTCATATGTGATGAAGGAACATGGTATCAGGAGATACAGCAGCTTGGATGAAAGAGAAAATTTATACAGCATAGAAACCAAATCAAATGCCCATGGCAATCAGTAGAAAACTTTTTAATGTTGGCTACAACCTGGATCAAGACCTGATTAAATATGGTTAGAACCCTGCCAAATCCTGTGGTATACTTAGGCAGAGCTCCAAAGGACTTAGAGTTCAGAGCTCAAGAGGATCAGTCTATTCTGAGAATGGCAAGTTTTAACTCTTTACTAACCACAATTCCATTTTAAACATCAATTGTGTTGCATATCATTCACAATTCTGTTTGTCATGAAAATGATGGGATATTTGATAGAAATGAATGGTGGCTTCATCCCCTTTCAATTAGACCATGGCATACACTAAACAAGTTTTCTGTTGCTGATCACATTCAGCACCAGAAGTGCAAGTCATAGATGCTTGAACTGATTCTTTCCATCAAGGAACTAAAAATATAATTTGCCTGCAAACTTAAGCAGGTTGCATAACTCACAGTAACTTTCCATCTTTTAAAACTAAGCCATTTATAAAGATCAGAAAAGGGTTTAAAGATCATCTAGGATTTTTTATTTATAGACTGAAACCCAGCTGATTTTTTTTTTTTTCCTCCCCGCCTCCCCCCCCCGAGATTTTTTAGACTGAATTTCTAGAGCCAGTCTGGATTCTCAGGGAAATCATGTGAACATTCATAAAGGGGTCTCAGTGTTCCTGGGAAACCTCACTTCAAAACTTCCTCTGGAAGCTGCATCATCCATGGGACCTGTGCTCACTCTTGTCATGAAAGATGAGAGCTGTAACAGATTCTTTAATGGTGTTGCACCAGTAACAGGGACTAGATTTCAAAATTTGACTCTTCACTACCAAATGTACAGAAGCACTTAGAAATTTTGTCTGGATCATTCACCTGCCAGGCATGGAGAAATGACAGACGATTAGTGACTGGGAAAGGAAACCCATTTCCCACACATCCAATTACCATTAGGTAATCATCATACTTCCACCTATACTTCACAGCTGACACTGTCTTTTCAGACCACTCAGCTGGACTTTCTGTCTGTTGTTTAGAAACCAAATAAAAAATAAACTTTGCCATTCTCTGAGCTTGGGCAATGCTTTTTAAAAGTGCACTGGGTTTATGCACCTGTTAGGTGTGAAATGGGTCAGTATGTATGGAACACACAGAGCCATGTATGGAAAGGCTGCTCAGCAGAGGCAGAGCACTTCACAGGTATTAAGTGGCATCATTCTTATTTCGAGAGAACCACTTTATGAAATGGTCAATAAATGCTTTTCTTAGCTATTAAATCTGAAAGAGGGAAGCAGTATCTCAGGACTGGGAGGCAGAGTCCCTGAGCTTAGCCATTTTTTCCTTATCCATCTTTCTTTTACAATCACCTTGTTTCAGGTGATGCTGCCCAGAGAACAAATGCAGACTGATTATTTTCTTAGAACACGGATGCCTGTGTGCCATTCTCTCTTTCCACATCCTCTAATTAGCTCTTCAATTAGGTGTGCCAGCAGCCACATTACTATTTCTGCAAGTGCAAAATACCCTGGACTTACCAAGAACCAACAGCTGGGAGGTTTCAGTCACCTCCCCACGAAGATTGGCTGCCTTGCAGGAGTATAAGCCTTGATCTGACAGAGAAACATTTGCAATTAACAGCAACCCATCACGCAGATGGTGAGCAGAGGATAGCTTGATCTTGTTCTTAAACCAAGTAACTTTTGCTTCAGGAACACCTGAAAAAACATTGACAAAACATAACACAAGTAAAATACAGTGTTTGCTAAATAGTGTTATGGTTGCTACAAACAAAAATTGTTAATATAGAACAATTAAAATGAGATTTTAATGTGAGTTCCAAGTGAGATTTTTTTCAGTTCAGAAGTGTTCAGTCAACTCTTTCACATCGCCTGCCTTTATGTTTCTTAGATCCCTTTGAGATGGAGCAGAATAATTAAATCCAAATTGAAGTCTTCCCTTTTATGTGCCCCAGAGTTATACAAGTGAACTCTGAAATCATCACTCTTAAAAAGCAAGCCTCTATTGGATCAGAACAAAGATTAATCTAGCCTAGTATCCTGTCTCTGGAAGAAGCTGTAAGGTAGTGACTCTCACAACATCCCACCAGTTTCAGCTCAAGGAACTTTCTGAGCCAGAAGTAGTTTCTGTGCAGGTAGAAGCCTTCCACAGACTTCTATTCTATTGATTCATCCAATGTTCCTTTTTGAAATTATTCAAACAATTAGCACTTACATCTTCAGAAAAGCAGTTTCATTGGTCTCACCAGGAATCTTCAGAGAACAGATTAACAATCCACTACGGGAAGAACTGTGTGCTTTTGTGTGCTTGGATCTAAGGTCCAGCCACGTCTGCTGGATACCTTCTTGTAAGAATGTGATCTGTCGTACAGCTGGCAAGACCTCTGGTTTTACAGTAGACAGTATTTCCTTGGCATATGGATTTAAATGCACACCAGATCAAGTAATTTAGTGTCACTGACTACTAAACAATTAATTTATGTGAAATGGTATTAGGAGTCTCAGCAGATGGGATAGGTCTATGGAGCCATGCCTGGGAGGAAATGATGGACTCATGGCTGTATGGATTAGCACATCACTCAGCCCAGTAACTGCTGGAGTACATGCTCTCCCATTTGTGGTTCCTTCTGTATGCAAGACGCAGTTAATCTCTTCCACATGAACACGTAGTTTCCTTGTGTTTACTGTAGATTAAGGGCATGTGTACAGGCAGTTATTCTTAAGTATCTACTGCTCACCTAAATTTCTTCCAGCCTTATCTCACAGAAACACTTGTCTGCCCATTGCCAAGACCTGTCTGGTTGTGCCTTCACATCAAAAACCAAAACCTACTCTATGTCAGTTCTGTGTCCTTGGCATCAGAAGTACTCACTCAGGCTGTGGTCACTGAGCACGACCCCCATTTGTCTGTATTTGTAGTGACTGCCTGATCGCAGGTGCCTAGCTAAGCATTTCCAGATGAAAGTGGGAAAGATTTACCTTATTCTTCCACATCAAAGCATTATGGCCTTTTTTCCACCTCTTCCAGAGTCACCTGGTGCCTTTGCCAAGACATCTGGAATGAGTATGTCTGAGCCTAGCAGCCAGGAACGAAAGCTGAAGCCCTGTAAGGGCAGAGGGTCTTGTTCACATTCAGAAAGTAGCAGGAAGCAGGCTGTAAAAGACTGCAGGATTTTTCTCACCTTTGTCTGACAGTAAATAGCATATGCTAATCTTCATGGCATATCCAGAACTAATAATTCTTGTCTATAATGCTGTTTTCCAAAGGCTTAGCCTTGTTTGTGTTGTTGCAACTCACTGTTTTTTTAAAAGGATGGGCTGTTGGCCTGTTTCTGACTCCCCCACTGGGACACAGCTATTACACAGCTCTCCATCTGGCTGCTACTCTTTGACCAGTGTGGCATGGGTGGGCTGACCACCACTTAAAACTTCAATGTGATTTTTTCCAGAGCATCCAGGCAGAGTCCTCAGGGGATTGCAGACAACTGCTGGACAGCAAACAACCCCAACCCTTGAGTTTATTCAACTCTGTGTGTTTATTGTGTTTCCATTGTGGGAAAAGGAAGTTTGGGAGGTGAGCTCTGGAGAGCAAAAGAGAGAAAATTGAGACTCTTGCAGTTCTGCGGTACCTGAGATGGAAGAACACTCATAATCCCAGCACTTGTCCTCTCAAGGCCACCCTAGTGAAGGAACAATCCACTCTCTCTTGCAGTCTAAGCTACTTGTGGTGCACATATTTTCACATTATGGCCATTGCTGAACTTATGCATGAAAGTATCAAGAAATGTAACTCAGAAATAAACAATCACAGGATTAAAAAAATGATAAAGCTTTCTCCAACTCCAACCAGAGCTTATTTATCTTTGTTTTGAAGACTAAAATTGGGTAGAGCTTTCAGATTTTTTTGGCAAATAAAGGAAGATAAGTGCAAATAATGGGAGAGGAGTAAAGGATAAGGAGTGTTGAGAAGGGTAAGGACGAAGGGAAAAGGACAGTGAGGACTTCATATGACCACAGTCCTCAAGAACAGGGATACAAATACAATAATTTACATCTTGCAGGCAGCTGCTCAGATAGTCTTATTCCAGAAAGTCAGGCTCCTCTTGTACACACTTCACTAGACGAAGCAGCAATAAGGGGTTAAAGGTGAGAGCCCTTATACTGTTAGGTATTACTGTTGGGTCTAGGAAAGGTGTCTCAGGAGCTCTACAAAAAACTTTTTCTGGCTGCTACTCTACAAAGTGTGTTCTTCTGTCTTCCATGTGAAGTTTCCACACTAACATATTATTTGACAGTAACCTGTACAGCAGTTCCTACAGTTTACCTTAGGGAAGATAAGCAGCATATGTCAGTGAGCAGCAGCTTCATTTCCCTTTGTGCTTCCACCTTTAGTGACATATATAAGCCTCAAAATAGGAATAAGGAGGAAGCCAGCACAGGGATGGGAAAACACATTGAGCTTTATTGCCACAAGGGGTAGCAAGAGCATTTCAGTCACTTTTGTTGAGTAACGGTGATTGGCAGAGGACAGAGGGATAAGCATATTTGCCTTGCAGAAACAATCACAGAGACTGGAAGTTTAAAGGTGCCAGGTGGAAACAAAAATCACTTTGCTGGGCAGGCAGGACTTAAGGGGGTGAATAGTTCATCAGCTTTACCCTCCATCACTGTGCATGTATCCATCACAAAAAGGTTACCTGAGATATGTAGCAAGCAGAACTGTGCATGCCAATCAAGATAATTTTTGATAAACCAGGAGCTTTTGGGGAAAGGAAGCATAGCAATACAAGGATCTAGCAGTGGTGACTCGTTTCCAGTGCTACACTGTTTTTGAAATACTGATGTATGTCAGAACCTGGTATAGCTGATGAACAAATATCAGTCATAAAGCAAAGTAAGAACCAGAAAAATAGAGGAAAGGTATGTTTAGGAGAGTTGGAAAAGCTTCAAGTGAAACATCAGAGACAGAAGCATACACAGGATAGGATATTAATATATTTTAAAGCCACTCTTCCAAAGATGTTCTGAGTCAATAGCTGGTACATGACACTGCAGATAGGTGCCTCTGTTAGAAGTCTTATGGACTGAATTATACCATGGAGAAATGCTGTAAGAACTAGACTTTTGAAATTGGTTCCTGCTTTCACGTCCAACTGTATTTTCAGTAACAGCTTGGGAAGATTGATTGAGGCTTTTGCTGTATGAATGAGTATCTGCACAGTTTAAGTGCTGAAGCCAACAGAGGCTTCCTAGTGATACTATGTGATCCAAATTATTCTCACACCCAATTTGGAGTGAAATTACCCACAGCAGTCAAACTGTGCACACTGGAAATGCTGGTGGCTTTCTGAAGCTTGGAGAAAATCCTCCAGCTGGAATTCACAGACATCTGCAAGTCTCCTAAGTGACTTCTGGATGGAAACTCCCTTAGGATTAGTTGTGGGGAAGTCTGGGATAGACCACAATCACCTAACTATGTTAAAAAAATATTCTTTCACCTCTATAGATGAAGTGGTGAAGTTATGCCAAGTGAAATAAGGCCGATTCTCAAGCTTGAATAAAACCACACCATCTTTGTGGTGAGTTTCATCCTGATATAATTCATATCATGGTCCAATTAAACACTAATGCATCCATAATTATTTTGTTTTCCCTTGTCTTACAGCTTATATCTACAGATTTCAGCTCAGAACATGGAACACAGTACTCATGCCTTTCATAAGAAGTTAAAGAGCAATATAAAATTACTTCGTAGGCTTTGGTAATGTTCTCTTCCGTTACTCTTCTTTTTAAGGAAACTTCCCCAGGCTTATCAACACCTGTAAGCAACCAGTGTATATTTCTGTCCCCTGACAGCAAGAGCAGCTTTAGAAAATGTCATAAGAGATCATTATACTTCATTCAGTACAGGAGGGACACCAAGGTGCTGGAGCGAGTGCAGAGGAGGGCAACAAAGCTGGTGAAAGGGCTGGAAAGCATGCCCTATGAAGAGTGTCTGAGGGAACTGGGTTTGTTTAGTCTAGAGAAGAGGAGGCTGAGAGAAGACCTTATTGCCCTCTGCAACTACCTAAAAGCAGGTTGTAGAGAGGCTGGTGCTGGTCTCTTCTCTCAAATTAGTAATGATAGGACAAGGGGGAATGGACTCAAGTTGCATCAGGGGAGGTTTAGATTAGATATTAGGAGGAAATTCTTCACTGAAAGGGTGGTCAGGCACTGGAACAGGCTGCCCAGGGAGGTGGTGGAGTCACCATCCCTGGAGGTGTTTAAAGAACGATTAGATGTGGAGCTTGAGGATATGGTGTGGTGGTTAGAGAAATGCTAGGGCAAAGGTTGGACTTGATGACCCTGGAGGTCCTTTCCAACCATAATGATTCTATGATTCTATAATTCTATATTTAGCTTATAAATATTTATTCTGCCATCCTGCCGACTTCTGTAAAGATGTGTCCTTATATGAGCTAAAACATCAAAATCCAAGACATGCATGGTCCTGTACAATACAGCAATACAGCACAGTGAGAGCAACACAGCTTATAATTATGAGATTAACAGGCACCAAATTCTGATCTGGAACACCTCTCAGTTGCTGTGTTAGCTCAGGCCATCACGAAATGACTAGAGGGAAAACACTAGAATGAAAAAGACTGTAGCTTTACAAAGCTGTGTGAAGAGTTTTTTCATCTAGGTAAGTCTCCACATAATTTCCGGATATGTTAGTTTGCTTTCTGATTATGTTCCCTTCATTCTCACATTCTAATTTCTTTTGTATTATTAGATGTTATTGCTTTAACCATTGCACATTAACTTACTACGAGTAGATTGACAACAGGTAAGAATTTCTATCAGTTTTGTTGTATCCACATTATAATGTGTATCTCTAATAATGATGCCTGTTTCATTGTCCTAGACCAATTTTCTTAAGCCATTACACTTTCTTGTTGGTATTGATAAAAGGAGGACAATTTCTATGCTAAGGATGAATAGAAGCAATGAAGTTTGCCTAAACCCTAGTAAGACCTTGCAGTTTCACCCAGCTGCGTCTGGAGACACCAATTACGCAAAGTTCCCCATTTATAGCTGAAGGTACCTGCATGGGAAACGAAGTAATTTCTTACCTGCTACCTGGCAGTTAATGGTAACATTTGCACTCTGGATTGTTTTCACTGTGCTTCCAATATCAACAGTGACTGCAGGTGACTCAGTGTTGATCACAGTAGCTCTTGATGCCTTTATCAGTGGCTTTCCTGTATAAAAGAAGAACCACGGTTTATCAGACCAATCACACTGGACTTGTATAAGACAGATCTCCTGGGATACTCTGTGTAAAAGTACCTATAAAGGACAGGTGGATAAGAGAAAATCCTGAAGTACAAGGCCACCTGCTCTTTATAATATTACTGTGTCACCAAATTCCTTGGGAAAATCTGTCTTGGAAGAAGAAGCATACTTAGAGCACAGGCAGAACAGCATTAAAACCACGTGGACACACATAAGAACCAGCTTAGTCAAGAAACACCAGTACAGTTAGATCTGCAGCAAGATGTTTGCCTGGTACTGCAACCAAAATACCACCCTTTCCCAAAGGCCAAACATAGGAAAAGGAAACCAGACTGATTGCTACAGGCACACTAATAGTGCACAAAGTTTAGAGCAACATACAGGCTGTTTCTGTGTATTGATCTTGTTTTGTTTAATCTACAGTGGATACACCAGTATTGGGAAGGCCAAACCATAACCAGAAAATTTTCTCATAATGTCTAGTGTAAGGAGATGATGAACATAAAAAAGCTCCTTTCTGTCAGATAACGTGTTTTGTTTTATCTAAAGCCTTTAGCAACAGTGTTATGCATTAACATTGTTTATCTCTGACAAAAATACCTGCTTTGCCTGCAACAACTTTCCAAATCATTTTCATTGTGCTTCCAGCATTGGTTACAGTGAGCAAGTGGGTCAAGGTGTTCCCCTGCTGCTGTGTCTCTCCATGTGGGGTTAGTTACAGAACTGTCCACCACTGAGGGCTCAAGAAACCTTCTGCAACTTCTTTCTAGGGGAAATGTAAAGGCATGCCTACATGACACGAAATAGTTTAGAGATAACTTGGGCTTAGCTATGAGAGAGGAAAGTGAAGGAGGAGAGCTGACAAAGCTGGGTTAAGGCATCCCCCTGTCCCAGCCAACATGCTCTGCAGACAGGATGTTGGCAGGAGGGGAAGAACATGACAATGTGTCTTAAAATGATATGAAACTTGGGTGTTTTTTTACTTAGTGTTGTATTTTCAAACTCATTTTTATCCAAATAAACACTTTTTTTTTTTTTTTTCCTCTTTAAATAAATGGTCAGAATCAAAACAGGTTCAGGAATAAAAGACAGAGGTGAGAAAAAGAATTTGGTTCCATTGAGGTCATGGAGAGTCCTGAAAACTTTATTCAGCCTCAAGTATAAATTGTTCCATATAGCTGTATTTACACGGCTTTTAAAAAATGACTTTTATCTGGAGTTCCTGTCATATCAGTTTGAGGTGGTGTTTGCATTTTTAAACTTTTTCTTTTGGTGCTTTCAATGCCTAAGAATAGCAAAATAAAATATTACATTTTATTGTTGAAGTATCCTTTGTGGCAAAGCCTAATGAAAAGAAGGAAAAATTCTTCAGCTATTCATGAGGCTTTTACTTTCCTGACTGGTTTCCATAATCTCATCAAAATAATAAAATGTTAGCTGTCCAACCCATAAATGAGTAGCAAATAATTGAGAAAAATGGAAGCATATTCCGTTTTCTTTCTTTCTTTCCATGCATGTGTGAAACTACTCACAAAATTCTTCAGTGAAATAAGCTTTCAGACCCACTTCTGACTCCTCTAAAGATGGTTTCAACTTTCCTGTGGTTTTTTTTTTTGTTTTTGTTTTTGAGAAAGTACTTCCATTATGCCAAGAAGGTTTAAAAAAACTGCTCAGTATCCCATTTTGATATTTATGGACTCATTTCATAAGATGTTCAACACTTTGCCTTGGATAATTATCATAAAAAAGATAATAGATTTCCTGTCTCTACAAATTCCATTACACAAAAACTATTGCTTTTAAACTCACGGGTCAATATGGACAGAATAGCAGTTTTGACTGATGATTTTATTTTCATCATGTTCAGGTTCTTGCTAGTGCAACACAAGAGGTTTACTGTAGAGTTGGTCCTTTCAAAACACTATACTGTCTTAGCAGAAGCACCACTGCTCTAATACCCAGGATTCAGCAAAGATACTCGTGATCTGCAGTAGCGTAAAAAGGATCAGTCTCTTTGCTCTTGTGTACATGTAATATGTAACTCTGATGCAGATCTTCCTTTTCCATGCTGCAGGATTCCGTTGTTCTCCTTCTAAGGGACTGACAATGTCTCTTTCTAGTTGGTTTACTGATCCTGAGAACTCCACTGCTGGTCATTGCAGCATTCTTATATTTCCTTTATGCTACTCTTACTTGATTTTTTTTTTTTCCTGTGTCTGATGTAAAAACATCAAGCTTATGAACAGCTCTTCCTTCCTCTAACCATACCTTCATACATGGACACAATGGCAGCTGATGGTCACTACCTGCAAACTGAAGGCGTCCAAATGCTTCCACATTCTGAAGCAGTGAAATGAAGAGGTCTGAAAAATCAGTAAGCTTTCTAGCATTGCCAGTGTGTTTCCTTTTGCCTTCATGATAAATAGGATCTTCCTTTTCTAAGGCTTCTCTGCCTTGTCACAGTCCTTTATCTGTCTCTTCTGACTCTTCATCTTACTCAATGGCTCCTCATTCACGGTTACTGCTCTGTCCTACTAGTCCTGAGGTGGTTGTAAACCTGCTGACATTGCCTACCAGTGAACTTTGAAGATGCTGGATTCATGCACTACCTCCCATGTCCCTTGGCTTTTATTTGGTTTAATTTTCTTTAGAACTGAAACCTAAGATAACGAAGGATATTTAGTTTGCTTATTACTAGAGATATATAAACACAGAAATTAATTTTTTGTGAAACTATTTGTCAGCAGTTGAAACAGCATTAGCCATGCTTGTGCTACAGTGGATTGAATATGATACAGGGCTTGATTCTGCAAGGCACTGGCTCTTCATCTCTGGTTCTTTTTCTGGCTTATCTAATGTACATCTAAGTAAGTCTCTTGATCAGTCTGTTAGAATTGAAGAGATCAGTGACAGGTTTAAAATGAAGCATACAAATTGGGAGGCTTGGACTGCATGGCCCATATAGGCTGAGAGTAATCAGGATGAGCACTGTTTTCACATGTCAGATGCAGTAAGTGAGAAAAATCATTGATCTTTGTAGAAATTCACAAATTTAACAAACTGTCAAAGCTAGACTTTACCTCAGTTTTCCAGAGTTCACACCTTGTGTGTGTTTTCGTCAGTGAACCACTGCTGATGACCTTGCCCACCCAGCATCCATAGCCATCCGCTCACCCAGAAACAGTTTCTGTCTAGAATCACACAAGTGGCAGGAACCATCCTGCAATCACAGACTGAACTATTATTACCTGCTAGAGTGACAGCAATGGAGACAGAGTCAGATCCCAGGGCATTGGATGCATTGCAAGCATAGAAACCCACATCAGCTTCCACAGGCGCTAGAATCTGCAAGGAGTCATCAGGCTGAAGTAGCATCCTGGAGTAAAACAGAAAGATGTAATAGTCTCTTAGTTTGTGTGAGCATGAATACATTTACTGTGACTTTTTCAGGGTTAAGTAGGTATTTTTTTACAGTTCAGGCCTTTAGGTTGTATTTTAAAATCTTGTAAGAAATTTAGTTTTACATTGAGACTGTGAGATGTGATTGCTTAAATTTTAGTCTCATTCTCAGTTCTTCTACTGCTATCCCGTATTAGAGAAAGATTGCTCAGTACTTAGGACATCTGCTTATGCTCTGTGAAATCTTCTCCTCTGTTGTGTCCACTCCAACTCCTGTATAATTTTGAATGAGATGCCTAGCCTACATGTCTCCCAGTTCTGCAAATTAGCAGCAGCAATAGTAAAGAAAAAGACAAATTATTGAAAAAGAAAAATCATGAAATGTGTTGAAGCTAGACAGAAAGAAGTGAATGACAGGCTCAGTGTCAAAGCCTGAAATAGGCTCCAAATTAATTGATTGCTGGTAGTCTTCATTGCTCCCCTAATAGTGAAAACAGAGAAAAGCTCAGCTCCTCCTTCGGTTGAACCAACTGTTTCTTTCCTCTGCCAGTAAGATGAGCCTACCATTATATCAGTGTATTGCCCATGGTTAAATGGGATGAATAGGGCCTTAGAGCTCTTATGAACTGCTTCCTTTCACAGTCTATTTTTGCAGCGGTGTAACTCCGTCAGGTCCTGATGCAACTTTCTGCAGCTGTTGTACATAAACTGTTGTTTCAGGCTGTGATTGACAGTGAAAAGGGTGAAAGGGAGGGAGGTATATACCTGCAAAACACATGCAATAGAAATCTGCTCACAGATTCTGGGCTTGATGAGTTTCTTTCGATTCCCACCCTCCCAGTGAAAACTGTTGTCTCATGGATCAAAAAGCAGCAGATACTTTATCTTGCACAACACTGTGGGTGGTAGTTCCCTAAAACAATTCCAGATTAGGGACACCCATCAAAATCTACTACTGGAAAAATGGGGTTTTTTTGGGTTTTTTTGGTTTTTTTTTTTTTTTTTTTTGGTAATAATAATAAATAAAAGGAAAGATCTGCCAAGTTTTGCAAGTGCCTAGAAAAATGCAAAACATTTGCAAAACAAACATTAATAATTTTAAAATTGCTTCTTTGTTTACACAGCAAAAAAACCCTATGGTTGAAAGAATTCCCTTCCCGTTTCTGCTTTTGAGAATCTTTTCTTTCTTACCACTTAGTCATAAACAGGGCAGACTTCTAGTTAGCCACTGCTAACAGTGCCAGCAGCTAACAAATTATTTACAAAACTAGTGTTACTATGCACCAGTATCTGACACATAAATTTTAAACCAGTCAGTTTAATGCTGACTGTTTCAATCTGTACATGGTATTCATTAGAGCATTAGAATTTGTTCCAAATTATACCAGCATATAACAGTTAAAAGGTACGTGTGTTCTGCCTACATGAGTGCAAATTTAGTATGTAGGCTGGTTAGTCAGTCCTACAACACCCTAAAAAATAGTTTTTTAGAAATATTTCTGTCCCCTTCAGGTTGAAGAAAGAGCTTGTATAATATTGCACCTTTTAAAACAGAAGGGGTCATAACTTGTCTGTTGTTAATAAACTATGCTTATGTAAATCTCTCTTTGTCACTTCAAGATCCAGCACAAATATTTTTAGAAATAGAAATAAGCCAGGTACAATACCTGCCTTGAAAAAACCCCAACTCCAATACAGCTCCTTCCTCCTATATTTTCAAGCCAAGTATTAATGTTCTTCTCTAGAAACAAAACCAGTGTCCTTTTCAATAATTCTTTCTGTTATTTGTGTGTCACAATTTGGCATAGATACTTTTCTTGAAAGTAGAGATTTTATTATCCCTCTTTTTATAGAATTATTTTGGCTGGATTTCCTACTTGCTCAGATTGCTATTTTGGTTAGGTATTGAGTTTCTTGTTAGAGATGAAAGAAACACCAGCTGTAGCAATTCTTTCTGTCAGTAGCATGTCTTCAGAATCTTGTTTATGGACTTGAAATAATACAGCATAATGTTTAATCAGTCTCATCTCAGTTGCTCTACACTGCATTGTCTCCAAGAAAAAAATGCATTTTACTGGACCAGTATCAACATCTAATTTAGACGGCAACTCACAAACACCTAACTCTGTATCAGCTACTGTTTACATTCTGCTTCATGTCCATTTGCAGAATACATTCTGCTTTAGAACAGTTGAATTACCAAGTACCAGCGGGTTCCCAGTCATGGAAATTACAGCGCATCTGGAAGGCTTACTGAACAATGCATAAATCTTTCAAGGTGCTTTCACTTTTAACATTGATTTCTAAGGATGTTAATCAGAATTTTCTTTGAAACAAAACATTTTGCATCATTTACAAAAGTCCACAGACTTTGGTATAGCTACTAGCAGGCTCTGAAACTGCACTTAGAATCCATGCTGGTGTTAACCTGACACTTAAACATTAGAAGAGATTATGGACACTCATGTTAAAAATGCACTCAGAATGAATATGCAGACTTAAGTCAAGGATCTTTTATGGGAACAGTACAGATATTTCCAACTGCTGCAGCTTTTTGTCTTCTATGTTTTCGTTCTACTAAGTAACTGAAAAGCAACACTTCTGGGGGGCCTGTGTTAACACCTTTCTGTGACAGTACCTAAACTAAAGCTAAAGAAGTTAATTTTTGGAAGTGGAACTATGTAGTAGGAGTCATAAATAATTTTAGGTGGCTGGCACAGTTCATGGAAGGAGGTAACTGGAATAGAGGTATTTGTTGCAACATCACTAGTCCAGACAAAATCCATAGCCACAACGCAAGGAAGTGTGTGCCTTTATCTCAGTATTTCATAATACACAATACAGACATCTATCACAACCCAAACCCAGCAGTCTACACTCTAAAAATCACAATGCAAAACAGATACAATCAGCATCTCAGTATATTTTAGTAAGGCACGAGCTGAGAGCCTTCACCACAACTCTCTGACCTTCCTCACCAAAAGTGTCTCTGTCTTTGAGAAGGAAGGATCTTCTCTATCAATTTTCTAATTCCCATTAGGACAGAAGTAGGCAGGAAAACTGGTTTATCTTCTCCATTCAGTGGCTGGCAATGTATGAAGAAGACAAGCTGCAGAGCTGAAAGATGTCTCAAGCATACCAAATTCCACCACATGCAGATGGCCTTGCAGTTTATAGCAGTACACTGTGAGACTGCTTAAACTGTGGCTTTCATTTACACAGCTGAGTGGCAGGCAGCAAGACCATTCTGAGCCAAAACCCAAATGCTGTTGTTAAAACACAGCAAACCATCCACAACTCAATTTTTATATGCACCACAATTTCTAAACTTCCATTAACTCTAAAGTTTCAGAGGCTGAGTATATCCGAAGCCCAGAGCCCTTCCCACTTATTTCCCCCACGCCCAACCTGAATGAACCATAAAGTGTACAGAAGGAAGTTAATAAACTGACGACTGCCTCAACCTTTAAAGACCTGTCAATGAATAATGCTACTAACTGGGAAACAAATGGTACTCTCCTGAGTCTTTCCAATGGAAATTTTGAGCACACATAGTTGTCTGATAATTCAGAATAGCATTTAGTGCTATTTCAGCCAAACTGAACGGAAAAAAAAAAAAGGCTGAAAGGCATTTCAATTAAAAAAAAAAAAAAATTTGAAAAATTTCCCAAGTAAAATTTCAGAAATTGTAAGACTGTTGTATTGTCAGCTAAATGAATCTGCTTGTTGTTAAACCACGGCTGCTTATATGGTGTGAGATAAACTTGTAATTTTCTCATGAATGTCGTGTCCAGCATTAACCACAGGTGGACTTTATGTAACCTCAATTCCCTTTCCAGCATACCACAGAAATCACAGTAATTTCAAGTAGAGAAAATAAAAATCCTTTAATGGCACAATTCCAGCAGGATGTCACCACTGGCAATGAAAATCTATATATGAAGCTTTTGGAGTCCCATAAAGATATTCTCACTTACACCATGCAATAGTACCAAACAAAGTCGATACTAAAGGCCCAAATCTCGATTCAGATGGCATGCGATTTCCACAAAAGGTACACTCCTCCTCTTAGTGTCTCCCTGATACTGCAAAAGTTACCAATTTTTTTTTTGTAAATTAATATAGTTACTAGACTCCAGACACAGAGAGACAAGAACCAGGGAATTCAGCACATTAGAGAAGATGGTGACTTTGCAGCGATTTGGTTGCCAAAGTGAGAAAGGAGATAATAAACTGATTGTATAGTTATGCAGAAGGAGAAATTTCACCTAAATTGAGACTTTACTGGATGATTCACGGGCACCACACTGGTAATTAATTTTTTCCTTGACTCCATCCTTCCTTATTGTCCAAGCTAACCATTCAGATGTTGTAACTGTGGTCAGTATCTTGTGCAGAAAGAGCTGATAGAAGATCCCTGGACTGCTTTGTTGTACCGTGTTGGTTAATATAACTGCCTCTTACACTCTCTGCCCATCCTTATATACCACTTTCTCACATAACAGAATCAAAATATAAAATCTTAAGCATACACATGAGAAAAATGTATGTTATCAACACAGTTAAGCACATAACTAGCATAGAAAATAGCCTCTTTTCCGTGTGTTCTTGCACTCAAACTAATAGTGTGGAAGTGATAGGCAGATGAAGGCTACCTGAAGGAAAACTAACATAATTTCTGTGATACAGCTATGAAAGCATTTTGATACTCAGGTTCTAAGGCTACACCTGAGGCCAGCACACTGGAGTTTGAATAGATGAAGATGCACCAGCTCACATCAGAAGATTGCTTAGACATCAGTGTGTCGAGAAGACAGCACAAATAGCCGTGAAGTATGATTTCACAGTTTACAGCCTCTATCAGAACATAAGATAGGGCATAGTGATTGTAATGCCCACTGAGGTTTATCCTGGGGCAGTTTTACATGAATATACATGCACGTATACAAATACAAGCCTCACTTCCTCCATCTGCTACCACAACAATGTCAGAGAGACCCTGCTGGAACACTGAGAAATGCAAAGCATATCTCCAGTAGAGGGTAATAGTAATAACCAATACTTGATTTTCATATCTCAGAACTAATCTTCAGAGCAGAAACCTCCACTTTCAGATGGGAAAATATAGTATGGCTGTCAGTCCTTAGACGTGTAGTGTTCTGTTGACTGTATTAGGCACTTACCTACTTGAGTACTTTACAAACTCTTCTTTTTTACTTACTGAAACAGAAGTAAAGCTCCTGTTTGCCACACCAGACTGACCCAGCATCCAGACCTTGCTGAAGAGTTACAGTGCCCTGTTTACCACTTCACATGAATTAGTCCTTCTTTCTGCTATGAAATCAGACCAGAGCAAAATATGTTTTTGTCCATGGGACTGACAGGCAGCAAAACATGGAAACTGAAGAGTCAAAATATCAAGTATTTTCTTAAAAGTTAAATAATATGTTTTACCTATCATTGTATTTCACCTCCTCTCCATTCTTAGCCCAGCTGATAGTGGGCTTTGGGTTTCCCACTGCTTCACAGTGAAGCAGCACACTCAGTGTGTCACTGGCTAGGACCACCGTCTGTCCCAGGTGGGTAACAACCTCTGAAGCAGAAAGCTGTTGTGCTGCTGAAATCTTTCGTAGGATGGCAGGCTTTTGATGAGGTCTGCGCAAGCCACTTGCCAGGCCTACTGAGGCGGGAAGAAATGCTTCAGCAGATGATGTCCTTAGAGAGCTAGTAAATCCAGAAACGTGTCTGTGGAGAGGGTACCCCCCTGAGGTGGAATCTACTCTTTGTCTTGATGCTTTGAGGGCAGATTCCTGGTGCTCCAAGTGGCTCTTGAAAAAGTCGCGAGCCAGATGCACAACAAGCTGCTCAGCATAGACATCTTTAAGCTCCTCAGGCTGTTGAGACAAATTCCTTATGATATCATCCAAGTGTTTCTGCTCTGTGACCATAGTAAATGGCAGGTTATACTCCTGGCTCTGGTCCTCTTCTGAGGATGCATTTCTCTCTGTGGATTCCTGAGCTTCCCAAAACTCCAGATTTTCCCCTGGCCAGCCCCTGTGCTGTAGCAGCCTTGAGACAATATCATCATACCACCTGCTGGGGTGAGCAAGATGCCCTTGCTTTTCAACCTTGCTCCCGTTGAAGAGAATCCCATTGATATGCTTCTCCTCTGTTTGCAAGGCTTTATTTAAGCTGGTCTTTCTCATGGCCTCTTCCTCCCCAGTGCCCACTGGCTGTCCAGAAATGATCTTCTTATTGCTTCCAATTATTTTAATTACAAAATGCTCCTGGGCTGGCCCTGCTGTGCAGGTGTATGTCCCGGTGTCTGAAGGCTTCAAACGATGTATTTTCATGTACCCATAGGGTGCAATGGTGATGTGAGCTGAGCTGATGAGCCTCTTGTCATCCTTCTCCCAAGTGATCATTGATTTCCGGAACCTCCTTGTGGGACATCGGAGAATAATGGAGGTTTTGGGCAGCAGGTAGGCATACCCACCCACAATAAAGTGTAACTTCTTCTGTTTCCTTGTCTGGATGTAAACTTTCTTTACGGCCATAATATGGGGGCTTTGCTTATGAGCTGGCCTGTTGTGCCCTGGAATATCATTAATACTATTAGTATGTGATACCATTAAACAAAACAAGCAGTTTACTTTCGTGTTGGCAGCATTCGACCCATTAGACAGTAATGGGAGAAACTGGCCACCAGCTGCTGAACATTAAGTTGAAGCAACCAAAATAAGAGGACTAACAAGGCACCCGGTAGGAATGCAAAAATAGTCCTGCCCAGGGTACATGCAGAACCCAAGAAGCCAGGGACAAAAGCTTTATGGGAGGGAGAAAACTTGAGTGGAAATGCTGTTCTTGTTGGTAAAGTATTTAAATGAAGATTGTTGAATCATAAATACATTGAAAAGACAAGTGTTTACCATCCAAACCCTTAAAGGCAGCATGATCTTGCAGCTCACAGTGGTAAAGAAGAATGAAAGTGCTGCTGCCTAAATAGAACAAACACTGCCTGCACTAGACTTAAATACACATTACTATTAAGTGCACTAGTTCAGTGTGCCCTTCCAGCTTGCAGGTCTCTATGGAAGAGATCTTTGTTACGAAGAACTAAATAAAGCAACATATTATTAGTTAATACCATGCAGCCTTTGGTTCTGATGTCAGATCTTCTTTTCTCCGTGACATACCCAACATTTAGCATTTTTCAGAATTCACAGTTGGCTTTAAACTGAAGCTAGACTGACTTTCAAACTTTCACATATCCAGTTGGCTAACTGCAAGCGAGGGAAGGGCATACAGGGAGACTACTGCTCTCATGAAGAGCAACAACAAATGCATGAAACACCAACATAAAATATATCTAATTTATGTTGCATGGTTCATTAGAAATCACAGGTCATAGAGGGTTCTGAGTGACATAATGAAATATTATTTTTAAATAATTTTCAAGAAAATCCCTTACCAACCATTTTCTTTGCAGCTGTTCTAGCAGTTTATTTGCACCTGCCTTTAGGCTGCTGTGCTGTATCTCTGAGCCTCTGCATTCCAATTGTGAAATTTAGATATAGATTTTGTTCAGAATTTTGAGCCAGTTCTCCAGAAACTAGTAGTTCCCTTCTAGCACATTGGCACAGACCCAGCTCCAACAGTGGAATTTACAGCTCTCACCAACTGACTTGCCTTATATAGCATAGTTGTTCACAGGCAGAAAAACAGCAGCAGCTGCTCTGCAAGACTACTTAATACTAGTGCAAGAGAAGGTTATGGAGCTGGTGACAGTACGGATTTCTCAGTGATGACCACTCAGGACACCTTTCTCCAGACATTCCCAAGCAGCTTTTTCACTTACTTGCGCAGGTGCCTAGTGCACAGGGCCTGATCAAGGAAAAGAATGGCAAAGGTGGGCACAGTGAAGAATTGATGATGATAAAATCCCCGTTATTCAGCATCTGTCTGCAAACAGCATTTCGACTCTGGGTGCCCTCTCCACAGCTCACTGAACACTAGGAACAGAGTAAAAAACATTACGAACACAATATATTAAATGCAGAAGTGTGCTCCTTGTCACACACACTCTCTTACCTCCCATATCCACACTGTATACTCATACCATGGTACACAGATCATAGAATCCTAGCATCATCAAGGTTGGAAAAGACCTCTAAGATCAAGTCCAACCATTACCCTACTCTACCAAGTCTACCACTGAGCCATATCCCCAGGCACCACAGTTATACAGCTCTTAAACATATCTGGGGGTGACGACTCAACCACCTCCCTGGGCAGCCTGTTCCAAGGCCTGACAACTCTTTCAGTGAAAAAAAATTTCCTAGTGTCCAGTTTAAACCTCCCCTGGTGCAGCTTGAGGCAAATCCCTCTTGTTCCGTCATTAGTTACTTCTGAGAAGAGACCAGCGCTTACCTCCTACTATGTCCGTTCAGGTAGCTGTAGAGGGTGATAAGGTCTCCCCACTCAGCTTCCTTTTCTTCAGACTAAATAGCCACAGTTCCCTCAGCCAGTTACAGATTTCAAAATATCAGCGGAATAAAGCAGAGAGGCACCCAGCCATTCAGTTATAAAGAGTGCAGGCACAGTAGGGAGGTGAAATATCAAGTAGTTTTTGTCCTTTGAGGCTTTGAATTGTCCCACACTCCCTTTAGCACTTTTTTTTTTCTCTCAGATGGTATCCCTTGTTTTAATGGTACTGTGCTACAAAGCTCGTCTTTGTTTCTATATGTCTGTGTCTGCTGGCTGGAAAAATTCCTGCACATAGCCAAGAGAAGACCACACTGAGTTTAATTTCACAGTTCTGTTAAAATCTGTCCTAAAATTATCTTTGAGCTTTACTGTTGCAGATCTATTAAAATACTAAATGGATGAGTGTTTCCGATACCAATGAGTTACCTCAGACTGGTACTTACCACACATGTCTTACACAAAGGACTATAAACCTTCTAATATAAGATTGTGATATTCAGTGCACAGATGGGAATTGTTTGATGAAATTCAGCATGCTTATTTTATTTCATATTTCTGTATACAGGATCATAGAAAATGAGAATACAGGCAGTGCCATTGCACTGGGACCCAGGCAGCAGTCCGTAAGAGTGCTGGAATGTGGTTTGAATGCTGTGAAGTTGTTAGCACAAAGATACATACGCACTTCTGGTACATTTAGGTGCATACATGTGGTAATGGGAATTGGAGATTAATTGAGTGGGAGAATATACACTAAGGATCAGAAGATCAAAAACACAACAGCCTTCATGTGAAATGAGGATGAGAGAGTGAAATCATATTTGATTTTAATAAGAAATGCAAGTTGTACAGATGTCAGCATAAACCATGTAGCAACTTGTTGTGAAGGAGGACAGGTTTGGAACATAATTACCGTCTTCAGTGCCAGAATAGATATGTGTCCCCTGGCAGCAGACTTCATGAGAACATTCACTTACTTGGGTAAAATATTAGGATAAATCAACATATCAAGGGTATAAGTGCAACAGCTACAGGTGAGGTAACTGGTGCTTCTTTCACAATTAAGGAAATTTCCACTCCCTTCCATGAAAGAAGTGTGAGAGTGGTGGCAGAGATTGCAAGATGGGGAACTATTTTCATGCTTACTGGCTTTAAAAGATCAAATTATATTTTCAGTTATACTGGCATAAGCATAAAGGGAATTTTCCTTAGGCCATATGGGTCTCTAAAGGGAGCCTGGAGAAGCACAGATGATTTCAGTGTAGAGTGAGTTTGCATCACAAGAGAAAGTTGGAATGTCCCCAAGAAAAGACTATTGTCATCAGAACAGCCAGGCTTTGTGAAGAAGAAACCTTTAGCTTGGGGGGAGTACAGGTTATTCTTCATTTATGCCTTGGGTGAACGTAAGCATAGGTATGAATAGAGGCAGGGATTTATTGTTTTGAGTGTGGCTTGTGTTTATGCCAGAAGGGAGGTCTTCATGATTTGGCTGGATAGCTAAATCAGATCTGTGGAGGCAATCTCCAAAGAAGACTATTGAGCTAGTGAAAATGTACCCTACCAGGATGATAAGGACAGGGCAAAAATGGGCATAATACACTTTGTGCAGTCTGAGCTCATTTGGCCTCTCTATCTCAAGTTATTGGGGAACTTCATCACCAAGAACAGCACAATACTCATGCATAAAAATAGCATACCTGTGTCCAGTCAGAGAGAAGCCACTCATTGGGACAGTCCTCATTTTTGCAGGCTTGTTGGGTAACTGGCCTTGGTGTGGAGCAGAAGGTTTCTGGCAGCTCTAACAAGCTACCATCTGCCAGGCGCTGCTTACAAAGTGTATCTCGCTTCTGAACACCACTGCCACATGTCTGTGAACACTATGGGAGATGAGAGCAAGACAACTTACACTTGCACCATGTCAACTTGCAGCAAAAATTACTTGTGAATTTGTGTAGAAATCAACAAGTCTCAGTTTTGGCCAAACAGAAAATTAACAAAAAAAAAAAAAGTTCCAGAGATGTCAAAGCAGACTTCTTTTGAAAATATCAAAAATATCTTCTAAAGTGGAAGAAGTTTATTTTGATAATGTTTAGAAAAATTGCTTCAGTACTTTTTAAATGTTCTGTTTTCAGGCATTTCTACAAAAGACACCAAAACAATGGGTCAGAACTATGAAGCTGGAAAAGTTGTTCTTTCCCGTAGCTACCAACTGGAAAATGAGACATTTGCACATGATATGGAGGATCTACATCCTAATGTCTCTGTCTGAGCTCTATCTATTCTACTAACAGTGCCAGAGAGAGTGGGAAAGTCTTCTCTATCAGTAGGTGATTCAAGACTTCATTTCCAGGATTTGATTATATTTATATATTATATATATTTTATATATTTGATATATTAGAAAACAGTAGCTATGGACTAAATAGTTAGCTTCAGCTAAATACTCAAACTATTCCTGTTGAAAAAAGATTTGTATTAGCAAGAATGAAAATGGAAATTTGAGATAAGTAAACTTTTCTGCAGTTTATCGCTTTTCTTTTTCTTCCTTTTGTAATTTTCTCATTTCTTGTTTCTGTCCTACATGAGGTTTAGTGCTAATGCAGCTCAAAACTCAACCGCCCATCCTAGAATTCCTGTCCTTGAAGACTTCTTGAATTATGGCATTCCTCTGATTTTTAATTCACGTGAAATCTGTATATCAGGTACAATATGTGGTTAGTCTCAGTAATTGGTTTATAGGGTTAATACAATAAACTATCAAATATTAATTCAGTCCTTTTATATTTATGGCTGTCATGACAGCAGTGTGTACTCTTTCCAGAAGGTAAGGAGAAAGGTTTGAGTCAAAGTAAACTGGAATGATTACTAACCTAAAAACCACTTCTCTCTTTAATGTAAATGTCCCCATTTTTATCCATTTTCTACCCAAGCAGGACAGGAAATTTTGAACAAGCAGATTTAATAGCTTTCCTTAATATATATATATATATATTTTTTTTTTTAAACTTGATTACTCAGCCCTTTTTCCTAAGGATCTCTTTCTTGAGGGTCATAACAGGTTCAGTTCTTCTGCTCAGTCCAGACAGATCAACTCTATTCCTCCCTTCTGCTAGCAAGGAATTGCACTGGCATGACCAGGAGTTGCTTATAGCTTGCAATATACAAATTATGTCTGAGAAGCAGTACATCATATGAAGAAGTATTGAAACTTAATCAGTTAAAAAGGGACTGGTTTTGAACATCTTGCAGTCATGAAAGGCCCTCCTCCTTTAGATAGAGAGAGCATTACAGAGTAAACTTCATCACTAACCTGATTATTTTAGGATATACCTTGTCCTTGCAGGACAGAAAGTGCAGAAAGGCATATTTATGTTAATTTTGGTTTGCTCTCTAATGAGTAAAAATACTTTTTGTCCTATTTAGAATGCTACAAAGCTCAAAGGCTTAAAAAAAAAATTAAATAAGTAAAACAATACTTTAGTTTTCAACAAAAGACAACATTTATCAGCCTTTCATTTGATGACAATTCATCCCTGAGCAGAGAGTAAATCAAGTAAAATATGATTAAAACTATTATTTCAAGATTTTGTAAGGACTGTCATCATATACCAGAGCCAAAATGAGTTAGGCATTGTATGAATACAAGAAAAGCAAATTCCTCCTGTCAGTCAATCAAATCCCAGAAAGTTTCCCTGCTCTTCCACCACTACAAGATAAAAGAGTATGACAAAATAGATATTTTCCTGCTTCTTGTCTTTCAGTTGTTTACATTGCTTTATTCTGTAAAGAATAACTTGCTACTCAACTTCAAACTGTATTGCTAAGTGCCAGGTTTCTGTGTGCCAAACACAGTAATGAGATTTCTCCTTGTCTGCAGGAATGCTCTTCTAGGATGGTCCTGGATTACTGCAGCGGAGCTGTGCTTGTACATGTATTTCTCCTCTGGAGCCTTCACTACCCTGGGATCTTTGATGATTTTTCCCTAGTGGAAGCTTCCAGCCCTCACATTTTTCCAAGAAAATGGGTAATTAACAACAGCAACATATGCTTGCATTTACAGGCAATATGAAACAGTAGTTTTCAGAGGATCCCCATTTGGACTTACCCTATCTGAGTAACGTGCTTACTCTCTCTGCTGTTCAGAAAGGTCTTACGGCACCATTATAATGGAGAAAGATTCTTGTATCACAGGGCAATTTCACCTCACCCACCCAAGTAGGCTGTTTGAACTATGTCTCCTGATATTTCTGCTCCCCACAGCTTCTGAGCAGAGCCAAGCCTGATACCATCCAGCAATCCTTTACAGAGGATCTATGACTTTGCCAGCGTGCCAGCTTCCAGAGTGGCATCTCCTCACATTGTTGCCTAGATTATGCCTAGATCAACAAGTAGCTTGAGCAAACGTGAGGCAAGGCTGACACTAAAAAAGACTATACATAAAGAAGACCTATACACTCAATTCTGCCAGATAGTGGTTCCTGGTTTTGTGCTGCCTTTTCCCATATGCTGGAGTAAACATTTTTGTGGCTGCAAAATGATTTGGAGTAGAAAATTAATCTAGGCTAAAGCTAATTGTATTTCTGACTAGCTTTAACTAGGACTGCTGCATGATTGCACAACACTTCTGGAGATACAAGGGAGTGGTTGCTTTAAGGGCAAGAACGTGATCTCCGCAGCAGCTACTGCTATAAGTGCTGGCATATATCATCCTACACTGCTGGTGGAGGCCTTGGCCTCTCTCACAGTAATCATTGCTTTGGTGTCTGTTCTGCTCATACAACAATTTTTAAACAATAACACATAGAACTGATGGTCACTGTTGAAAGCAGAGGGAAAGCAGGACATCTTTCTACCTCAGCACAAACCTATGAATATCTTTTTACATGCACACAGTGCACAAGATTCAGGCAAAACCACCATTCCCATTGTCTGGGAAGTAGGGAACCTGGTCTTCTCTCAAACTTGTTGAAAAAAGGCAGTTATTAATGAAAAATAAAGGGGTAGGCAACTATTCAGCATCATAATTGTTACCAGTTTGGGGCAATAGCTGAATGATTGAAAGGATGCCATTTTATGGTCAGTCCTGCTTACAGATGCAGCTGAGGAAGGGGTTGTCCTACCCCTTAGCTGTCCTAGATGGTTTAATTTTGTACTGCTTTCTGCTCAAGGTGGTGGGACTACTGCAGTACAAGTTTTGGCCTTGCTCTCAAAAAGGAATTATCTGCTATGATTCTATAGTAAGATAAAGCATCTGCAAAGAGAGTAAAATTTTTCTCTCAGCAGGGCTTTCAGTTTCTTTCTAAGGCCGGAAACTTGGAAGTTTTAGAAAAGTCTTTTTACAATATGGAGAAAAAATAGCTAGGAAAATATCTGGAATTGTTACCAGTTTTCCCATGCTGACTCTGCTGTCAAGCCATCGTTTAATTATCCTTGGAGCAAGAATAGCAACGAGCAGCTAAAAAAGGAATGCTGGGACTGAGAATTTGGCACTTAATGGTACTCATTCTGTAATAAAACAAAGGAGGATGGAGATTTATTAATGGATGTCTCACATTTGAGGTCTGCAGTGTAGATATTTATAGGCCCTTGTAAAAATGAAAGCTCATAGCCACCTTCCTCCAGAAGCACACTACTGAAAACAAGATAAACATTCTAATGGATTTAGCTAAGAAACAGAACTATTTAAAAATAAATAGTTTGGAATCTGTAAAGAGATATTTAAAAAATTGCTTGGAATGTTACAACACTGATAATTATTGGGTGTTTATCTGCCAGGAAAACTGGGGCTTCTAAGAGCATTTAATTCAGACAACCCTACCTCAGTAAGGCCTTGGAAAAGAAAACACTGCTCATTGCAGTTCAAATCTTTTGTTTGTTTGTTCGAAACTATTGTGAGAGAATGCTCTGAAAAGCATGATGAACTGCACAAATGAGACCAAAGAAATGGCTTCAAGCCAGGCTTTGTAAAGAGCAGATGTTACCCTCTAGTGTTGGTGAATCATTAAAGAATCTTCCTTAGTGAGAGGAAGGCACTTTCCCGCAGGGCTATCCATCTCCCCATAGTGGGAAACCCTCTCAGGGATCTGGGGAGAGTGGAGGTCCCTTAATGCAAGGAAAGAAATCCTCCTGCAGAAATTCTTCTGCTGGAGGGCTCCACGGCAGCTCTGCTGCGTGACTATAGCTTACCTCCAGGAGAAGTCTCAACCACTCAGACCCTGTCCAAATGGTCTTTTCCCTCACACGTGCCAGGAGCCAACAGTTGTAACAATCCCAAAGTGTGGTGCTCTGACCCATGGTGGTCATCCATGGGAAAACTGCATGAGACTGAACTGTGTGGCCTGGCTTTCGTACAGGTGGAAATAACTGTACAGGGGTTGGTGATATGAAGAAGGATGACAGCTGTCTTTAAAAAATGAGAGAATGGAAATGCATTTTGATGGATTAGGTTGTTTTTTTTTTTTCTTTCACTGTATTCATCTAAACAGAGGCAGAAGACAGTAAGTAGAGAAGCACATTTTTTTTTGTCCTGTTTTTTTCTTGGTGAAAGGTAAGAACAGGAAATATTCAGAGCCCATGTAGTGAGAAGCTACGTAGACAGCTGGCAAACATGCAAAGCCTGTGGAAGGAAGCACAGAAGAGCTATAATCACAGAATCATAGAATCAAATGTTTTGGGCTGGGACCTCTAAAGGTTATAATATGTCCACGTGAGCTTCGTTAAGCTGCAGCAATGAATTGCAGGACAGGGTCCCTTTCTTCACTCAGCCCAGAGAAGGCAGCAGCTAACAAAAAAGGTGTGAACTAAGCAGTTTGATTTAATTTCTGATTAATATGCTTATTAATGCCTTTATACTTAATTGAGCTCCTTCCTCCTTAAGTTCTGCTACAGCTTGCAAAAAGGCAGCATATTTGACAGACCCTGAACAGATACAAAGATGGCTAAAACATTACTTTATACAGGCAGAAATACATGTGTATACACTGTTGAGGAACATGTTAAAATCTTGAAAAAAAATCTTTGGAAATTGCTCTAGTAGAAACTGTTTCAGTAGCATTCATTAGCATAGCTACTGGTCATTGTTAGCAGAAAGTCAGTTTTTCGGCATGCTATATTGTATGTCTCTTCTGACTTTCAAATAAACTTGGAGAAAACTACTTTCTGTAAGGATCGTGTCCAGTTACAGGATTTTAATGAGAGTAGGCACTCCTTCTAGCATATCCTAGCTTTGCAATGTTTGACTTTTCTACATTTTGTCCTGGTAGAGTACTATTTGCTATTTACAAATATAGCATTGATGTATGACTATAGCCTAGAAATATTCAAAGTACAACTAAACAAACGTGTATGTGAATATCACTGAATTATTTTAAACATAGGACTAATGCCATAGGCTAGTTATCTAGCTTTGACAGAACATCAGGCTGGCATAAATTTTTGTTACTGGGATAGCTGCCCAAACCCAGAGCTCTCCCGTGAAGTACAGCTTCACAGACTTACCAGCTTCATTAGGTGAGCACATTAACAACTCCCTGGCTGTTAAAAGCAGATTTTACATACGAGGATGGGGCAGATATAAGTAAACACCATGTCATCATCAGTGTCATAGTATGGAGTGAACCCTTGCACCCAGCAGAAGTGAAGATTTAAACAGGCCTTTTGCCTGCACTTCCAAAACACACAGAGATTTCCCCTTCACACTGGACAATAGGGCAGGAACCTTTCTTCCTGTGCAGTTTTATATCCAACAGAAGTATCTTTAAGCTTTTTTCATTACACAGGTGTTTTCATTTGCAAACAGATGGCAGTAAATGGATTCATTTTAGATTGCTTTCCAAAGACAGAAAGCCTTGTACAGATTCATTTTGTCTGTAGACATCAATTTTCAATGCTAGTGAAATAAGGCATCCACTTCCCAAGGAAGTGGCTAGCACTTATTTGTGACTCTGAAAGATGAGGACTGTTTCTTGTCCTAAATAAAAATATTATTTGAGAATATACGGAATACACAGCATGCTTTAGAGGTTCTCTCTCTTCCTTGATCCTCTGAATTCCTAGAAACCTTGGCATTGCTAACATAAATTCACTTACTGCAGCAGCTGACCATCATATTCCAGATATTTTTGTCTGGAATCTTTAACCAGCTGTTAAGAGTTTCTAGTAAGTTTGCATTAGAAGTAGCTATAGTCATTCTAAAAATGTGGAGGCTTTTTTTTTTTAAGAGCAAAAAGGCACACTTTTTCAGTTTTTTAATGGCTCATTAGAATGATTTATGAATCCTCTTGCTAAGCTAGAGCAAAATGATGCATCCATAATGCATGTAATGACTATTTTTAGCAGTCATAAAATGAGATTACGCATATATTCTTACCTCTTGCCATTCTGTAGGATACCAGGAGGGTGGGCAGTCAAAACGATTACAGGCTTGCACGAGGGATGGCTTGGGTTTGTAGCACAATTTATCTGCCAGAATAACAGTCTCATTGGTCTCTCTTGATAGTAGGTGAGAACAGAAGACATCTCGTGTCTGCAACCCAACCCCACAGGTAAGACTGCAGGTGCTCCATTTCCCAATCTCCCATCTGTAAAGGGTTAGGAGAGAAAACCTCAAACATAGAAAAGAGTCACCTTTATTTTTCTGTTTTTATAGTTACAGGTGGAATGAAGAATATGTAAATGAAACGGAATTCTCCTTCTTTGATCACCATCACCTTGCTTGTATCTGTCCTGGGTTTGGCTAGAATAGGATTAGTTTTTATGAGAAGGTGGGAGGGGACCATTGCCAGGACAGACAACTGAACCAGTCTACGGGTTATTCGATACCATGCCGTCTCTGGCCTGGCACTGTTGGTGCAGAGCTAGTCAGTTGCTGCAGTTTATATCAATCATTTTATATATTGTCTCATTACTTCTATTGTTATTATTGTTGTTTCTTCTTCTCTTGGGTTCTTCTATTAAATTCTCTTTCTCTGAACCCAATTCTCCTTCCCATCCTATTGAGGGGTAGGGGATGGGTGGTGGTGTGCAAGCAACCATGTTGTGCTCAACTCCCAGCTGGATCTAAACAACAACAAGAATGAATCTAAGAATATTTACTGGTTTCAGTTCTTGTCAGATGCTCTTGAACTTTAATTCTTTGAGACTTCTGCAATATTACAGGAATAATTTTGTATCATGTATCATCAATGTATTTCAAGATTGAATGGATTTAACTAGCAGGGTATTTTTTTCCTGTCTTTAACAAAAGAAATTAAGATATTAATCAAAGGAATGTATCAGTGAATTGCCAAGTAGAATTCCTCAGAGAAGGTCTAGCTGTGGTGTTCCTGACTGACTTTTCCTTGCTGTGGAGGCAGCGAATGCTGAGGCCTTGAGAGATGCAACCCCCAAGTGAAGATTTATCACTGTACCAGCCTTTCTCTGAACTAGCTATGCAAATCCTGCATCAACAGGTTTGTTGATGATGGAATTTAATGCTTATCACATTAAAACAAGATTTTTGCTATCTCAGCTGTACTGAATACAATCATATATAGAATACTGTATTCTGCCAGCCATACACAGAAAATTGCTTAAAATATTAGGTCTTCTACTCCTGTATTCTACTGGAAGGCACTTCAGAGATATTCAGAAATGTGTACACAAAAAAGTCATACATTCAGAATGAAAATACAAGAAAATAGTCTTCCCATGAACTTCATGCAAAACACTTCACTGACCTATACATACTCTCACATCCAAAATTAAAGTATGAGAGACAGATAATGCCACTTTTTCTATTCCTGAAGAATAGCTTCCTTTCCTGCATGAAGTTATTTAAGCTGGTTGCTGGGTGAGTAAATTAAGCATTCAGGACAAGAAGGCTCAGAGAACCTGCCCATGAAAAAAGCAAAGCCAGGCAGAAACTGAAGAGACTGATGATGAAAAAAGACACTCTCAGGCTCCAAGTGGAACCTCCAGGATGGAGGCAGATAATGAAGGGAAGTTATGAAACGTGTCAGCTACATGAAGCAGAATTTGTGGAAGAAGCAAAGGAAAAACAAGCTGATGTTTAAAATGCATTGTGTTAATAACCACATTATGGAAATAATTCAAGGTTGTGCCATCCTACAGTCACAGCACAATTCTAACTTCCCTATTTATTTTATAAAGTTGTTTTGAGGATTTGTTATCTCCCTTCCAGTAAAAACCCTAATTGAAATGCTTATGGACCAAAAAACCACACTGCTTCCCTTCTGTGCTCTATCTGCTGATGACATTCTCTGATTTTGTAACAGGACAGGGTATGTCTTGAGCATCACTGTAAGCACTAATGACATTGTAGTTTGCTTTTAGACAACAGCCTTGGTTCTGTTAGTAGCTATGACAAAAACCTCTAATCCTTTCTAACAATGAACACATCTTGCATATTGAGTTAGATGTTGCCATGGTCACTTTCTAGGCCATAATACACTGCAGACCATTAAAGCCTGATACATGTATTAGCAGCTACTTAGAAGTGGAATTGGAGTGACATCTGGCAGCCAGTTAAACTAATCTAGAGTATGTTCTCCATATGAATGATCTGGGGGGAGAGGTCTTCGCAGATTTTAACATAAAATTGTCAGAGTTAATGTGGATATCAGCTATGCTTCAGTTTTGGCACAATCTAAAATAAGATATTTGAGCAGGTGCTAAAAATAAGGCATTTTCTTATTTCAGAATTTATCTTGATACATGGTTAGTTGCCAAAGTTTTCTTCTATTCAAGTGATGGTAATAGCTGCTGCCTCCGGCAACTCATTGTTGTTAGCGTGAGTGCACAATGTTTCTGTTGGCATTTCACATCTTAGTGGCTAGCAGGCTACATAAACTCTTTGGACATCTTGGCTTCTGCAGAGAAGGGTGTCTATTTCTTCTTCCAGGAAGAAATGCTGTGATTCAGTAAAGAGAAACAATTTGTTTTTTCAGTGTTTGAAATTTCTTTTGCAGGTTGCATCTGTTGCCTTACCCATAGCATCAGTTCATTCCCAAGTCTTTCCAGCTGCTTTAAACAGGAGATTCCTTGGAGGTGCTCAGGAAATATCAGGTCAAATTCTTTCTTACCCTTGTACTTTCATAGTCTCCAATGACTATTACCAGCTTTTACAGATACAAACTAAAAAAATGTAGAGTAGAGCAGAGACATGCAAAGCAGAGAAGGGATGTGCAAGTAATCAAAACCGTAAATGATACACATGATTGGCAGAATTTCAAAGTCCTAAAACCCACAGAGAAGATCAGTGATTATCTTACAGAATAGAATTACAGGGCTGTAGAATTATTATATAACAGCCATAGGTACTTGTGACACTTTGAACTAATATAATCCTACTAAATTTACAACTACTTGTACTGTTGGAGATAATAATACCCTTTTTTTAATATTGCTTTTCTGTAGTAACACAATTTTACCCTTACTGTAGAGTGTTATGTGATGTTAACTGAAATAATTCCTGCCTTAATTCATATGGTCCTTATCTGTGCATTTCTCTATTTTTTTGATTTGTTTGGGTTTTTTCAGTGTTCAGTCATAGTGAACTGACTCTTCCAATATAACGAATAATTATATAATGAAGAATTATAATGACATATATATATAATAATGCCCTCATGTCCTGCATGCATCTGACAATAACAAAAATAAAATTCAAGTAGGAAATAATCCTATACTTAAAAGGTAAATATAGGAGTTACAGGATGAACCTTGTGCAAGTAGAACTGACATCTTTGTGAGCTGAATGTGGTTGTTGTTAAGGTACAGACTTTAGGAAAAATCTGCATATTTGCTAGTTTATAGCCCAGCTGAAATTCATCAGTTTGGTACTTCCGGTATTGCTTCCCAGAGACTGATGAACAGATTGCATGGTTTTGGTCCAAAACATTCTTTTTATCCCTCCTTCTTTCTCCTTCACTAGTGCCCAAAGCTATATAAGTAGCAAAAGAGAAACAAAGACTGTTTAGTCTTATTTACAGCAAGACTTTGGCACATCTGTGCCCCTAGAACACTGGTTTTTCCTAACTCTAGGTCTGTCTCCACCTGCTATATACCTAAGTAGTGATTATGCATTTAATCACAAACTAGACTTTAAAAATATTTCAACTACCATTTTGCATTAAAAAAAAAGTAGAATTCAAAAGGTTTTCATTGTCTTCATAGGCTGACATACAGTTGATACTTTGAATATTTGAACTGATTGAAGAAAAACTATATTAATACAAAATCACAGCAACATTCAGAGATGTGACTAACAGAAAGGAATGTAACAGGGAAAAGGCAATTCACAGGGCTGGATGTGTTGAAATTGGTTGTGTGTATATCAGGGATACATGCATTAAGATACACACATATGTATGTTTTTCAAATAAGCATAAATGAAAACTGATTTCCACTGGAAATGTGTAGAGGTCCCACAATACAGCTTATTTCATGTATCATCACAAATTCAAAATACAAAACTGATCACAGAAACTTTTCACTTTCCAAATGAACTGTCTCCTGACTCCATCAGAGTGTTTTGAAGCCTTAGTAGACTTTTTTACACTTGCTGAAGTATATGGAGATATGCAATGAACACGAACATAGGCAAACTAAGTAGTCAACCTGATCTAAGTGCTCAAGGCAATGGGTTTCCGTTAGGTTTTCTTATATGCAATGATAAGGGCGTGGTCTAAAAACTGGACATAAATTCATCAAAAACTCAACCAACTGGGGCAGTAATTTTCTTGCACTTCCAGGAGCTGTAAACTAAAAAACTGAATTAGTAATTGTCAGATTTTATGAATAGAAAAATACTGTGTAGGAAATCTAACACTCAGTTCATATTATGAATTTGACTAATAAGCTGTAATATACTATTAATTTTAGGAATTGAAATTCTAATTTCTAAAAGGCCAATGACAAACTGTATTTTTATGGAACATTCTCATTAAATAAATTAGGCTTGACTAAGCAGTGCTTATGCATGTGCTTAACTTCAGGTAAACAAGCAATTTCCACAATTAATGATGGTCAGTATGTTTTAAAATGTCAGTATTTGAAGCTCCCTTGAATAAAAGCAAGATAAACAATTATGAAGCTCCAGTTGCAAAAAAAGGGCAAATAATGTGAAAATCTTTATTTCTATCACAGTGCAATTATTCTATATCATTAATATAAGTCTAAAAATGTTAGAGATGCTCTCAAAACCAGCTTAACCATACTATTTCTAATAAGGGAAATTATCTTAACATAGTTACCAAAAATTTTGCCTGTGAACCCTAAATTAAACTTTAGCATGCTATATGCTATAATTTAATGAGTTTCAAGTTTTGTGAGGGACCACATATAGAATATAGCCTGGACATTTGTGATAAAGTTGTTTAAAAAGAAAATAAAAAAGCTAACACATAACATGAGCATGGATTTCAAAATGGCTCTATACATTTAATTTTAATTAGAAATGAACTTTCCTTCTTTACTGTGACAGAAGAAAAAGTATCAATGTCATATTATGCCCAAGCAGTTCAGGTGAAGATCAAGTGAGCAGGACCTTGTTCGTGGTTCTTCACTTGAACTCCAGAGGTGACTGAGATCAGAAGTGCTGGCATATGGGCTAGGCTCTGAGTATGTGAATGTACCCTTTTGAGTCGAATGGGAAGACTCCACTGCTGGGCTGGATCATACTCTTCTACCACATGTGTCTCAACTACACATCTGCAAAATTGTAACAATACTATTTCTTTCTTTTTCTTCTTGAGCTTTGTCCATGTTGTCTGCTTAGGTTGCAGTCCTGCAGCAGGGATGATTTCTTACTCTGTCTTTATCTACTGCATAGCACAATGGGAAAGTCAGCTTGACATGAGCCTCTAGGCATTAGCGTGTTGTGAATAACAACAACAACAACAATGCATTGTTGCCTCAGTTTTGAAACGTCCCTCTTATTGCTACAAGAACTGGACCCCACATAATGATTCTGCTAGCTAGGTAGACCAGCAAGTGGCACCAGCTAGTAAGTAGGTACTAATGGCAGAAGAAGCTGCTAGAAATAGAGTTGTTGCTCCAGCTGAGCTACAAGCCTTCAGAACAAAGCACTCTTGCACCCCCATAGTGAGTCAGAAAAAAGTAAATGGTGTAGGTAGAACTCGAAAAGTTTATAGTCTTGAGACAAATGCTTTGCATGAGTTCCTATATGCACAGTATATATGTCAGAAAAAAAAAAGCATTCTAAGCAGTTAGGTGTTACAAGTAAAGAATATTTTCTGGAGATATATGATTTCATCCTGGCAGAATCCCTTCAAGCACTGCCAAGAAAACTGAACGCAGCACAGGAAAAGTAAACACCCTTCTACACAAAGACCACCCGAACTAGTTCTAAAAAACCCCCTGAAATTGTTGTCATTTTTTAATGTGGTTAAACCATATGAAAGTGATACAATAGAACCCTTCTTATTTCTAAATAAACATTCATCACTGTGGAGAGGGCTTTGCCTGGAAGCGTCTTCCTCAACATCTGACACCTGCCTGAATAGAAATGTTCCTCTGTGCACAAGGGCTGGGTGGCAGCTGTGTATATGTGCATGCAACAGACTGAGCAAATCACATACTATGTCAATACTAGCTTCCTCTCATCTTCTGTCAACCTGTGCATCCTACACTGGACACTGCAGTCTGAGAAGTCTACTCTGAGCCCCAACAACTCCTCCCTTCTTTTTCTGTTACTGATCAGGATCTGTGTTTGTGGCAAATTTTCCTGTTTCACAGGTGTGAAAGGCTTTCTCGAGTCTCCTTTAGCAGATTTATCTTGGGTTGAGGCAGGATCCTCGGTGTCAGCTCTTAAACACCATCCAGACTGTGATCCTAACCTTTGGACAGCAGTAAGAGTTACTGTCAATCCTATTTAGGTAGCATACTTTCCTGCAGTGAAGCTACACCATCTAGATGAGGACTCCTAGCTCAGTTCCAGGTTTTATATTCAAACTAATCTAAAATAAAGGGACATAAAAGGTAAAGAACTTAACTACAACTAATTTTTCAGTCAGCTGTTAAATCAATCACAGCAAAATCTGACTGCTCCTTTGAAGTGAATTGTGAGAGCTAAGACCCCAATGTAGGTGTTAAAGCATGGATCTGAGTTTCTAGGAAGTGACTCCCTTCTGTTTCAATTTATGTTAGAGAGAACATTACGAATATATGCACACATACACACCTCAGAGGAAAACTGAGATCTAACTAGGGTTTGAAAAAGGTAATACTCAAAAATGAAAAGGCAGAGTGTTTTTAAATTAGCAGCAACAACAACAAAAAAAAATTCAGTTAGTTGTTGTTTAATGCCAGCCTGACAAAATAGATTATTCAGTATCACCAGTGTGACAAAGCAGCTGAGCAGTCAGGGAAGGCTTCAGGGAATTGTTGTGCACAAGAAGAGTGAGGTGCTTTTCTTGCAAAAGCGTCTTTCTTGCAAGTGAAGGGAATCCATTAAAGCAACATCTATGCAGCCAGGAAAAGCAGATCAGAGACTCAATGGGAGCTGACACAAGTGGCCTGTGTTCACTCTGTAGACTTACCAGTATCAATTAATATTGCAGGTCATTATAGCTGAACGTGGCAGGGAGACATTATTTATGTAACAGAGCCAAATAGAGGAAAATAGAGGGGAACTCAAAAGCCAGAGAAGAACAGAGGATAAATGGAGTACACAACAGCTCTACAAATAGCAATTTTGGTTGCTTGGAGTAACCTTCTAACATGCTTCAAGCAATATATGTAAGGTTCCTTACAGTAAAAAAGTCTTGCCATCCCTTGAGTTGAAGGCAGGTCCCTAGTAGCCCATTTCAAAAATGAAGATAGGGAACTGTTGAGGAACAGAGCAATTTAGTGTAAAAGTGGAAAGCTGGTTAAGAAGGGATGTTGAGGATGGAAGTTGAATAAATTACACTTGTAACGGCAAGTGGCAGAAGCTGAATGAGAAGTGCAGAGAGGAGCAGAAACTGTAGGAACTACAGCAGAGCAAGGTAATATGCCTTGCCCTAAACCTATATTGCAGTAATGCAAAACCACAAGAACTGCTAATTTATGAAATAAGTTCTGCATATCAGTCTATGAAGCACTTTCATATGGTTCTTCTGTAAAGGAGCAGAGGGACAGTTTAACACCCTGCTTCCCATGACAGAGCTGCTTTATATTAAAAGACTCCCTGTCTCTTTTCACAGTGGTGCTCTCCATGCTGGACTGTCTTATAAGCCAACACCTTTCTCAGGCCTAACTGTATGCCATATGGAAAATGGTAAAAAACAGCTGTTCCTGAAGGAGAAATCAACAAGCTTATAGATACCAGAAGACAAAGAAACAAAAAGGTCAGCAAGTCAGAGAGATGTGAAATGAACTAGTTATTTGTAATCTGAAATGCCATCTAAAATCAAGCATTTTAAAAATGAGACAGTTGAAAACGCATGTAGGTGGCATGGGAATAATATACAAGAAGCCTGACTTCCCAAACTATAAAATCAACAGTCATTAAGACATGATTTTTTTCCCCACAGATTAACAAGACTCTCTTATAACCTAAGGATTCCTTTGCTGAAATGATCAGTGCAGGAAAGAAACAAAGGAAATGTCATGGGATTGAATGGAAAAAGAAAGCAGATTTTTGAATGAAACAGTGTTCAGATAACAGTGAGTGGGCTTAAGTAATTCTCTAGCAAGACCAAGTTTTATGAGCAGTACTACCACAAAACCAGAAGATAACATTAGCTTCTTGCTGACCTGGTTGGCAGCATTACAGGGATAATATTTTCATTAGGATGAACTGTTCCTGAACTATTTTGCCAGTGCAGAAGGTACAAACAGGCTGTCTCTCAAAATCAGGCTTACAGGGTTTTTCTCTAGTTTTAAAGTTGGAGGAGGGGAGAACACTTGAACTTAGGTATATATATTTATATGGTACCGTGACTGAACTCAAGAAACTCCCAATGTCTGCTTATGTTTGAATTCCCTTCAGTGCTCTCCTTGTGACATACAGTTAGTACAGCACTACAAGAACTTTGTTCCAAGGGCACATCCAGATGCAATATTTCAGTTTTACTTTGCCCTTTGAAATCCTGTAACAGTCACTAATAATCTATTTATTAAGTCATACACTCTTCTGCAGTAAAAGATGTTTTTCCTTACATTGACATCCTAAGATCCAAACATACAGGAACTCTTCACACAGGGTGAGGAGTCTTTAAACTGATGCTATACCCATATATAACCAAAACAACCATAGTAAAGTACTCAGACTCATGGAAGTATTGATCAAGATCTGATTCTGATTAAAAAAAATGCATGGAAGTAAAAGTTATATTCAAAGTGGTGGTGTCAGAAAAGTTACTGTATATATAGGCAAACTTGCACTAAAACACTTCATATCACCATTCTAGTAATTGTATCAATATAGGTCTGTGTGTAGAATCCACAGACTACATAATACACTTCTACCCAAACTTTTCCCAAGTGAGAAACTGGTTTCTTAGATCTTCAAGAAAATAATCACTTTAGACAGTACAGTTTGCTTCCTCATGAGAAGGGGAGTGAACTTGTCATATAATCATAGAATGGTAGGGGTTGGAAGGGACCTCCAGATCATTGAATCCAACCCCCTGCCAGCACAGAATCACCTAGGGAAGGCCACACAGGAACAGATTCAGGAAGGTCTTGAAAGTCTTTAGAGAAGGAAACTTCACAACCTTTGTGGGCAGCCTGTTCCGTTGCTCTGATATATCCAAACACGTTTGTTCACATCAGGAACCATGACAGTGTAGCAATTATGGTTTACAGAAAAAAACCAAACAAATGAAGCACAAACCTTCATTCGATATAGTTTTAAGAATACAAATCTGTGGAGCCATTGGGTGGTAATTAAATGCATTGCTGTTCACCCCTGTATGAGTGGTTCATGTCTTTCCCAGAGCTGTGAATGTCTAAGATCTACTAACAGCTTAGTCACAGTCTAATGGTTAACTGCACACCACAAACTCTATTCCATCAGTGAAACCTTCATTGCTTAACAGTGCTAGCAGAGAGGCCAGAGAAATGGAGATCATGTAACTGAAGATGATAATTTTCTTGGACACAAACAGGAGGGCTTGCTGTGCTTCTGCAGCTGTGCTTCTGTGACAGACCTACCTGGCAGACACAGCACTCTTTGTTTAATTAGTGTTGCTCCTTCTACAGGTACTTAATTCACTTCAAATTGAATGCAAATGAAGGTGCCTCTTCCATTTACTTCATGTGTAAATCCTTCTGATGTGTAAGTATGATACAGAACTGTACAGTATATTTTCAGCAGTTAGGGCCATATTTTTATTTTCCTTTTACATATGTTATCTTTTTATTCATAAAGGTTTATTGATTTGAAAGCATTGGATATTTCTCAGACTACTGCTCTAGTAAGTTTCTTCAGCAGTACTGAATAAATAGAAGATATAATGGTGCTCTTCATTTCACTCCTTTTTAAAGGAAGTAATGATGCATAGTAAGATGAGCCACTTGTAAGACCCTGTACCTTATTTCACAGGGCAGTGATAAAGTTAACACTGGCCATTATGCTACAAAATATCTGCCTTAACTTCAGATTTGGCACAAGAACAAAGACATGCTCTTTATTGTCACTGTTGGTAAAGCTTTCTTTTGGGAGTGAAATCCTGCTGTTGAGGCAGTAAATTAATACACAAGAAAATACAGAATAAATTTAGAGAATATGTTAGAATTTAGAATATGTTAGAAGTTATCATATAAAGTTCTGAAGTGAGACCATATTGTTGAAAATACTGAAAAATATCAAGTGAATATTAAGTTCTGGTTAGTGAAGAGAATAGAGAAAGAAAAAAAAAGGGAAATTAACAGTGCCAGGAAAAAAAAAGAAGAGGGATTGTCTTTTGCTGAGGGATTTGATAAGTCCCTGCCATGACTTTAACCTCATACTTAATCACAAACCAAGATACAAAATACCTGTGGTAGGGGATGGTGAGATTGTTTTAACACAAGGGTCTACTAAGTTGTCAAAACTCATGACCTGGAGATATCTGTAGAAGAAAATAATCTATTTAGGTATATAGGATTCTGAATAAGAAGTGTGATATACCATTCTTAGAAGTAAGAAGGAAATATGGCTTAAGTTATTTAAAAAATGGATTTACAATAGCACTATAATATTTTATGAAGACAGTAGTCTGAATGGAATGCAAGCTGAAATAGAGGAAAATACATATGAGTGAAATGTCTAATGAAGGAACCATCATATTATTTAAGAAGGCAAAATGGTGGGGGAAGAGGTCTGAAATTTTAAACTAGATGAGAGTTTAAACTGGAGACAGACTGTGATGGGGACTCTAGAGCTTCTCCACTGATGCTGTCAACTTGCAAGTTGAAGCTCTGCTTCACATTTAGATGTGACGCACATGGCTGAAAAGGACCACTACCCATGGGTCCCCTTGGAGACTTCACTATAACTTCTGTTGAGGAAGAGACAGAGAAGCATGCGATTACTGCTCCACAACAGCAGTACTACAGCACCACAACACATCCAGTGAGAAAGAGGAAGGGTGGGCTGTCAGACACATCTTGGACAATCAACAACTGGAGAGGGTACAAAGGGGGAGATTATGTTATAAAAAAGGACAGAGGGAGGTAAGTGTTCTTAAGTCACAGATTTGTCTACATTTTAAGGCCAGGGCAGTATTACAATAGTGGAGGGTAGGCATGAAGGTAATGCAGGTACAGAATAACACAGCTGCCTAGGGATGGCAGCCTGTTTAGACATCTTTGTACATTTCCATCTTTAGCAAAGTAAACATAGACAAAAAATGCTATCATGATTCTCTCGCTGAGCCCATGACTCCTGTCTGTTTATCAACCTAAAGGATTCAAATAAGGGTGAATCTACCCTGTCTGACAGCATATTCCTTCTAATGTCTGATTCTCCAACCTACTCCATCAATTTAAGTTGTGGTCTGTGATCCCAAGAAGTTCTGTGGGTTACATCTTAAGAGGCTGTCAAAGACATTCTCAATACACTTCAGTACAAAATAGATTTAAATACATCCTACTTTAAAAAAGAAAAAAAAAAAAAAAGGGGGCTTGTGAGGGACTGAAAATATTTCTGTGACACAAAGAGACAGTAACACCATCACTACCTCATTAGTGTTATTTCTAACTTACACCTCGGAGAAAAAGCTGCAACAAAACAAGAACTGGTATCTCCTGCCACTAAGGCTATACTGTGGTGTCTGTAGATATAATGAGTTGCAAATCTTTTAACCTTTCTCGTGAACTAGACAGAGATGCTCTAATATTTCACTTAAGTGATGCAAAACACGTATGCAATGACACCCTCCCACACAGAGGTCATCTTTGATAGATTGGAGAAAGCTGTAGCCCTTCCACACATACTGAATTAATTTCAGATTGTTGATGGGAGCACATCTTGCACTAAGTCTGACCTATTAGCAACCTAATGCTTCATGTTTCCAAAGGCAGTGAAAAATGTGTTGATTTCTTTTTCCTTTTAGTTTGCCTTAGTCATAGAAAAGGAAATAGAGCAAAACAGATGGACAATACTGTGTTCACAAAAAACATTAAAATAATAACAGGTAATTTATTGCCCGAACACGAACCAAGTAGATGTAGGGGAAAAAAAAGGAGGAGAAAAAGAAGATATTGTGCAATAAGCTAAATCCCAGCCTAACTAAGGTTATCTTGATACTTCAGTCAGGTGTCAAGACCACTCAGATAGTTTCCTATCTTTTCCTGGTAACAACAGAAGCTTGAAGGAGTAAAGGGAGAGTATTGGGCTGAAATGGTGTGCTATCCCTCTGCTATCCATCTGCTTTTGCTTCACTGTTTTCGGTTTTTGTAGTCTTCAGCTGTTCTTTGTTGTACAGTAATAAGAGTTCAGTTTTGAAAAGACGCAAGAACAAAGCTGCAGAAATTGCCTGGAATTTCCTCCATTTTCATCCATCTGGCTTTCATTGCTTTACTTCCCGCTCCACTCCTCCATACATGTTTACCAAATCTTTTCAACACACATTGACCAAGCTATTGAGGAGTTATAATTAATAACACAGTTAAAACATTATCTTTCACCCCTTTGGTAGAGTTTGTTGGCTCACCATGAGGTGCTCATGCTGTGGCTGTTACAAACAAGAGCAATTATATCTGATTAGATGATGAGTGCCTCTGTATTTTGGGTTGTGGAGGCTGAGGAAAAGACACGTTTTGGATGAGAGTCATATTGTTGTTGAAAACAGTAAAGCCAACATTGAAACAGAGTTTTTCTAATTGTTTTTGGAGTAATTTATAATACAAACATAGCAATTAGCAAAATTGAGTGATCTGCCCTTCCATTTTTTGTGCTAAGGGAAGAAACTTCTAGACACTGAACAATTATTCTGCATTTACTTCTGGGAAGACTTTTCTCAACTACTTCTACATAATTCTGGAAGCTTCATTGACACAAATTAAGTAACTGTCTGACTGAATTAGAATAGTTTTAGCCTTCAGACCTCTCCTTCCTGGAGAACGCATGCTGGGTCTCCCAATACATCAAGACAGGTTATATACTTTTTATAGGTATATTAAGGACATACCAAGTTAATGACACTGAATTTTACTCTGTACCTACTGTTCTGAAAATCTGTTATTATCTCCCAACTTAACAATCAGCTCCAGTGTTTCACTATTCCTTAGTTCCATGCAAAATGGGAATTTTTGTTAGGCTATTTTCCAGGAGCAAAGGGACTGGGCTCTTCTTCTGCTATTGTTCTTGAAGCAATAAGTAAAAAAACTCTCAATGAAGTCTGAAACCACAGGAGACTTAGCTGCTGTGGGATTTGTATATGGATGAAATCTTCCAATTTTTGTGTGCAACTCTTCCTGATTCTTCTTTCTTCTGTAAGAATTTTAACCATGAGATTTTTCTGACTCCATACCTCTGTGAATATTTGAAGATGAATTTCTGTGGTTTAGTTTTTCTGCCTCTCATCAATGGACTCAGAATAGTAATTCACTAAAATACTAAATCAGAATTTCAATGAATATTATAAAGTTATCTCAGATGCTATACAAGTACCATCACCTCTCAGTGTTTTCATAAATCAGAATTATTGGCAGGATATTCTGGCTTTTACCATATTTTCTTCCAGAAAAGATCAGAGCAATTAGGAATTTAAGATCATGATGATAACACAGACTAATTTCAAGGTAAAGCATTAAGCGAGTAATGAAGTTTTATAGTCAACCCAAATTTACTCTCAGTAGGGAGCAAAAAGAACAGCAACAGTGAAGATCCCTTTAGCATCATTCTTTGTAAGACTCCAAAAAAAAAAAGATGAAACAAAAGCAGAATGCAATTACTCTTCATTGACTACTCCTACAGTATCTATCTTGAGGTGTATGACTTCTGACCTTCCAGAAAGGCTGAGTAGTTTCTGTGGTTCAATGCTTTTTTTCATCTGTATTAAACCAGCTAAACCAATAGCTGACCAGGAGAGGCTTACACAACTAACCCTTTCAGGGGCCATGGAGAATGCCACATGTAACCAAAAGTGCCTGCAGCAGAAGCAACACCAAGCTTAGAAGTTCTAATTTTTAAATGTTCTCTCTCTTAAGATAAACAAGATCTTGAACTGTACTACATTTTACACATATGCTGTGCTGTTTTGGTTCAAGAAACATTACTGGAATAATTTCTCTAAATATATTAGGAGGGAATTTGACTTCTCTTGGGCAAGACTTCTCAGCTTTTTCTACATGCTGTGGACAACAATCCCTTGTCTACTAAGACTTGTCACCGTCTTAGTTGCCTTTTCAGCAGACTGCCTCCTCTACCCACCACAACTACATGATCCAAAAGTTACTTACACATCAAGGCCATTTTAGGAAATAATTTTTTATATTTTTAGCTTCTGCTAATGCATTTTAGCAGCTGGATAACAGAGAGAGGAGTCAACAGTATAAGACTAGCCAGATCTCTCTATAAGCTGTCAGTGAAAGCTCTGGGAAGTATCAATGGTTCACAGATCACATTTTGGGAACTTCCGTAACAGGGATCTAAGCTCACAACCACAGTGTATTACAAGTTTCGGACTTGTCAGTGACTGGCAAAGCCTTCATCAGCATTCAAAAAGAGAGGATTTTAGCCTAAACTTCCACTATATTCCTGGATCAAGATTTCATGAATCAGAATCCTGAAGCATCTTATGATTAAAACAAAAAAAGAAAACCCTGAAGCCTTTACTTATTTTCTTTTGTTTGTTTGTTTTTTCATGTGTTGTCTTTGGAAGTCTTAAGACTGTTATAATTAATGATAATAAAGCAATAATCTTTATACACTAAATACTGTCAGTTTAATTAACATAGCATTGTATTGAATACAGTAGCATTAGTAGACATAGCACTAAGCTATAAGCACTAAGCTTACAGGAATTAGGGAAGCTAACCTGTCACAGCCTGCCTGGGAGACATCAACTTGCTTGCTTCTCTTTCCACTAGCCACATGGCCTGCTGTCTGCAGCCTTGAGTTTTAGGCCTCCTTGATCTTACCAGAGGAGCCATTTTGCAGAACACATGCTGTTCTTCATCCTGTGCCACTTAAATCTCTGCAGGCAGGCGATTTCCGCTAGACTGAGGGAGCTAGAGGAAGAGGAGATGCATATACAGGGAAGGTAGTCATTTCCCCTTTTCTCCATTGCAGTTTCAGGGGTGGATGAAAGCTTCTTAGTCTCCCCCAGCTGTCCCAATCCCCTTTCACCTTGGCTTCACAGCCTGATTCTCACCTACAGTATGATTGTCTTGTAATCTATGTGCTGAACTACATGCCCAATGTTGCTTTAAACTAGCTCTGCTCTGGTAGCAAAATTAAAACAGTGGTATGTATTATCATACAAACTAATTTAAAAAGTATTCATCCAATTTCTCAGACTACTTTTGTAACAGAACTCACATAAATACTGCCCTATGTGAGTGTGCTTTATTTTTTCTTAACAAGTGAATATTTATTTTCCATGTCAGAATCAATGGGTGAGCTCTCCTGTGATGCATTCCTAGGTCCAGTGATACTGCTACCTACCAATTACAACAAAATTTCTACCTGCAAAGTTTTTTTCAAGCATTAATATAGTACATGTATGTTATTACCAGCAATTAAACAAAGTCAGGGTTGCAATATCTTTATAAGCAATTCTTTCTTGCTTTGGTAAAAAATGTCAGCCTATTTTGCTTTGCTTGTCACAGAGTCAAAATCCCGTTCATCCAATCAGACCATTATTTCTGTGGAAATCTTGTTGGATGCTGGCCATATTTGATACTGTATTTGATCTTTAATGTGAACATTCTCTGTGTTCCCAAAATCTACTAATATTGATAATGATATACCTCTGTATAGTCTGCTGTCATATAAAGCATACATACACCTACCGGTTTTTAAGGAATATCTACCACCTGGAGAGCACAGAATGTTTCAAATAGTCTGAAGTTATAAATCAATGCATATCAAATCTGCTGCACTACCGGAAGAGAGTAAATGCATCTGTGTATAGCTGGGAATAAAGACAATATATAAGCAGTACATCTTGAATACTTGACAGACCCAGGTTATTTAAATAAACCATGGGAACCTGATGGCAGCTATTTTCTGTCATAGAGGGTACAGACATCTGCAGGCAAAGATTTGCTGTTTTTAGGGTCAGGATCAAGGAAGCTGCCTGAGACCAAGGAGGAACAGGTTCTGCAAAACCTATTGTGAGAGGGGAGGTTGGAGAAGCCTCCTTAAACTTGACAACTCTGTGTAAAGTTACATCAATCCATAAACTGTCTGCCTGCAGGATCTGTATAGGCAATCAGTCTGAAGTTTGCCCTTTTGTTTTACCACTGCTTTGCACTTTCTGGTCAATAGTGGAGAGGCAGTGCGTGTCTCCAGACCAAAAGGCCATTGAGTCTGGGGTCACAACTTACTAAAAATTACTGGTTTTTATACTGCTGTTGATGTTTAAAATGCTCTGGGCAAAACTTTGGACTACAATCACCCACACCTGTGTATTTGTTTTGCTTTTGTCACGGATTTCTCAAATTCCATTAAATGATTTTTGGTCAAGACTAGGAGCCCTGGCCTGGGTACCCTCACCTGTGATAACGCTGGCTTGGCTGCACTGATCTGCTACCTCACAGAGCAGCAGAGTTTTACTCACATGTATCACCTCTGCTCACTGCATGTCAGTTAAAAGGAGTCCCAGGGGGACTGATACAGTCACTCCCAGGGGGAGTGGTATGGATCTGCTGAACTCAAGACAGATGAGTCTGGTACTGTACCCCAGGTTGTACGGCAACCTGGAAAGCCATTTCAGGCTCTCATCTGTGTATTTAACTCCTGTACTTCAGGAGCCATTTCAGTAAAGCCCAGATTTAAGTATCTCTAGCCCCAAACATCTCAGATTCATGGGGAGCTTGAAGATAAGTTTCTCAACTTCATCAGTAATCACATCTCCTTTAAGTCTGGAAAAAAAAAAAGTCTGCCTGGTGATAAGATATAAGAAGCCTACCTTGGGGGACAGGGGTCCAGGCTACAGGCTTTCAGCAGCTGTGGAGGTCGGCGGCTGGTTACACACAGCATCTCCTCTGCGGCCTCCCTGGTTTGTTTGTTCAGGCAGGTCACCACAGCCTCCTGGACACCTGCACACAACAACGCATTGTCACAGCCAGCTCTCCGTACCTGATGAGGCAGATGAGGGCAGAGAAGGGCCTGGTGGGGCCAGTGGGGCTGCTGCCTTTGAAGAAGCACATCTGCACTCCTAGAAGCACATCTGCGCTGGATGCAGAGAAGGAGGAGGCTGCTTCCCGCACAGTGGTGAGATGTTTGCTGTTCACATCCACGTGCTCTGCCTGATGGTCTGTGAGGAGTATGGAATGAACACCTACTGAAGGGGGATGGTTTTGGCACGGTGTACCTGACTGAGTAGGGAAAACCAGAGCTCCTTTTCTCCCCTCTATTAGAAAAAGCCTTCATCTGTAACTCTTGCAATTTTTCAGACACAGTTATACATTGCTTACTGCACCTTTTTGTATCCTGTTCCCCCCCAGACAGCTGTGAGATGGCCTGATCAAAGCACTGCATGAGATTATGGACTTGCCCTTGCTTCAGTCTTGCTAGTTGTCTCAATTGCAATGAAAAGTCCCTAGATCCACTCACCACTTACCTTCCCTGGACAGAAAATTGTCCAGTGCTCTCGCATGACTCATCCTTTTGCTATGAATTTAATAAGGCTGTTTATTTGACAGTCAAGCATGCTAAGGTGTGAAGATGGCCCTGCCTTCAGCATGTTATATTTTAAGCCACAGTATGATTGCTGTACATGCAAAAGTAAAGTAAATTAAGATCAGACAATTCAGCTGCTCTCAGTTACTCTTCTGCATCCACAGACCTTCACCTATATGAAAAGGTAAACCTACAGGGTATATCTGAGATCTACGACAGAATAAGGATTGCCTTTGAGACTAAGAGAGAAGCTGGAAGATTTGGTGATTACGTTTTAACTCAGGAAATCCTTGGTGATACCAAATTCCTTACGTACTCTGTCTCACTTTCCCTAGGAGTAAGGTAGGGATTTTTTTGTTTGCTTTGTTGGGTTTTTTTTGATCACAAGGTCAGAAAGCTGGAAAATGGATTGCAACACTACATGTCATAGGAAAGAGTACTTAGTGAGAGGATCTACTATAAGATAGTAATTGTCCTGAACTTCTTTAAAATCTAATCCACAGTGGTTCAAGCAAAGTGGAAGTATGTTTTTTACATTCATCCTTACTTCCTGAGTTCAGAAAAGATTAGTAGAACTCAAAACAATTGCATCATCTTCTCAAAACCAGCAATTACTTTTCCAAAATATTTCACTATCTTTTGAAGACTCCAATGTTTCTTTTTAAAAGAACTGTGTCGGAAGAACTTGAACAGTTCCAATAGCAGTGTAACAGAGCTGACAATACCTCTAGCTGATTCTAATGCCAAAGCACATGTTAGGAAAACACTGATACTCTGTTGAATAACAGGATCAAAGTGTTGCAACTCATCATGTCCCTGTACTGAAATCAGTCATGATTCATTCCCCTTGTTCTTAGTACAGGCTGAGGAGAGGCCTACAGCAAAGTGGCATGTTGAGCAATTCATTGGCTCCCATGTGTGCAAGGCTATTCAGGACATGCTTCTGACTCAAGGATAGGCAGCGTTTCCACTGTACTGAAGGTGATGAAGAAAGAAATTTGACTTTTTTGGACATGGACTTCAAATTTGAAATTACCAAAGTGTCTGAAGTCTGCCAACATTGTTGTGGGTTTCTTTATTTGCAAGGTGGCCCCATATTTTAAAACCATTTTGCTATTCAAGTAATCTCCCAGAAGACTTAAAAAAACTGTAAAATGGATAGCCCATTGAAAGAATAAAACAAATGGTAATGATTATTTCTAGGAAAGGAAACCAGTGAAATTTCCATATATATACAGTATGTTCTCTACTTTGTCATGTTTAGTATGTTTCCAGCTCAATCATTTTTTCTGTTGAGCATGTTATCACACGTGCACAGCAAACAGGGGCTTATGGATTCCTAAGGACTGACTGCAGAAGAGAGGTGGGTCTCTACCTGATGGAAAATAGCATGGTGTTCCAATTACCGGTAACTACTTTGCATTGTTCACCAGTGCAGGCCTGACAACAAGGTCAATCTGATGAATCCAGGAGAGAAAGAGTGCTAATCCAGAGGTATGGATATTGGAGAAGGACTCTCCTTAAGTCTGTGGAAAGAAACCACTAAGCCCTGACACATCCTGGTGACATAATGCTGTTTGCTAGGGATAGAGCTCACCCACCATCTACATGTGGTGCATGTTTTTCTTTTCAGATCAAAATTTTGTAAATGATGTACTTCCATAGCTTCAATATCTCCTGTCTGAAGCACATCGCTAATGAGCTCTTGACTAATGTTTATCAATTACTTTAACACTTTCACATTGTCCCTTTCAGTGCTGACTATCCAAAAGTGGTTGACTGCAAGGTCTTGAATTCAGCCTTTTCTCCATTTCTTAGACTGATCATTTGGTTTTATGAAATTCATATAGTGAAGCTCTGATACTACTGCTCTTTTCAGTATTCAGCCTGCCCCAAAAATCCCAGTGAGATAATTCTATAATGTTTATTCTGTGTGGCCTGGGTTTTGCTAGGATAGGGTTAATTACCACCAGGAGTTGGGAGGGGGCCACATCCAGGATAGTCAACCAAACCAACTAAAGGTTTATTTTTATTTGATACTGTACTGGTGTCATGCCTGCTATAGAAGGAATGGGGTGGGCTGGGAGTGCAGTGTCTGGCTTGGCATTGTTGGTGCAGAGCTAGTCAGTTGCTGCGGTTTACATAAGTCATCTTATATATTGTTTCATTACTATATTGTTTCATTACTATTATTGTTATTATTTTTGTTTCTTTTACTCTTGCATTGTTCTATTAAATTCTTCTTATCTCAGCCCACAGGATTTTGCCTTTTTTTCCTTATTCTGCTTCCCATCCCATCAAGGGGTGGGGACTAGTGAGCAAATAGCTACATGGTGCTTAGCTCCCAGCTAGGTCTAAACCATGACATCTTGTCACCTAAGTCATCTCTCATTGTATTTCCAACAATTTTAGTGTAACCTAGCAGTATTCTACTCTGCTTGTTATAATTTCCTTTCAGGCATTCTTACAACTTTATGCCTCTTAAAGATAATGGTGAGACTAGTAATCTTTCCTGACAGCATGGGTACTGGAGAAAAGGGCTCCTGTCTGAATTTAACCAGTTTGTGGTTGCTAGACTATGTATTGACAGAATTTTCTGTCTCTTGTGTCAGCAACTGAACAAAAATACATCTGGCTTGCTCCAGCAGCAAAAAAATGTGCTCAGAATCCCTTTCTTCAGCTTCTCCTTGAATATTGAACTAACAGCACACATATAACATCTGTCCCTCTGTTTTTAATAGGACAGTGTGGCAAATGGTTATAAGCTTTAGATCAAGGATGGATCACTGAACATTTAGAGAACATAAAGACCTTTGGTTTTCTGTCAGAAGTTCCACAGCAGAGTGATAATTAAAAAAAGTATATGAACTTCTGGCAGTTTAATTGCCAAATAACTGAATCCTAAACATTATTTTCTGCACAATATTCCTAGAACAAAAAGCTGTCTGCTTTAAAATCGCTTTCCCAGAAAACAAGAAATCAATTCTCAGTAGGAAATCATAGTATAAAAGGGTGTTGTAAGAGTGAGACATGAATCTACGCAGATTAAGCTCACTTTCAAAATACCGTCAAATGAGATTTTCTGTGTTTATATCTACCAGAACAGAACAATTGTTACATGATATTTGACGACAGCTTTGTGAAATGTAGCCACTAGCAGTAGACTAAATGACTAACTAATTCCTTCTGGTTGGTGCTTCTGGGAGGTGAAAGGCTACTTCTTGGGGGTGAAAGGCTACTTCTGCATCTATCCAATTTCTACTCTTGAGACTCCAAAACTAACAAAATTAGTTTGACCAGTCTTTCACCTATGGCTACAAAAATGTCTGACATAACATCTGCTAATATGGAAAATTTGGTGCTGACATCAGACAGAAAAAAAAAAGAAGCTTTGGTTAACAATTTGCTGATAATTGAAAGAGATTAAATTTGTAAAGCAAAATGTCTCTGTCATATCAGTATCTGTGAGTTATATTTGAAAACTACAGACATAGTCACTATATTAAAATGAATTACTTCAAGAGGATATTTCTAGAAGTTCTTCAGGTTTCAGTATTTACAGTGTAAGTGGGATAAACTGTTACTGCTTGCTAGTAGCCTCAATATATGACAGATACTCCTGTAAAGTCAGTGTTCGTCACCACTTCGCATACATTAGTGTCATATTTTTCATGTAGAAAACAAAGCCATGGTGGCAATGGTCTGACAACTGTCTGTGAACTGCTCTAAACACTGACTACCCTCAGCAAGCTAAAAGTAGGCATAGGAAATGTTTGCATTATTTTCTACATGTGCTTTTTTTTTTTTTGTAGCTGATTACTAGTGAATCTGTACAGATCACACAATTAACCATTCATAATGCACTCAGTGGTTTCCAGTTCTACAGTACCTATTCGGCATTTATCTACAGCAATCCTTTTTCAAATAGCCTGAAACTTGTAATGTAAAAAGACAGCACTAAAGAAGTCTAGGTTTAATTTTGAAAACACTAGAGAGGAAATGTTTCTCAGAATTAGCTAGACAAAATGGTAGGAAAAAAAGGGTATCAGAGGACTGTGCATTAGCCAGTCTCTAACACATGGAACCTGAGACTTTGATTAACTTTGACAAAGTCAAAGTTCCAAGCCTGTTAGATTCAGACAATCACACTGGTAGTGTTTTTTTACCATACATTTTCTTTTGCATTGGGATCAGAGCTAATGTCTTTTGCTAGTAGAGAAAAAAAGAGAAAAACCATCTGAGCCCTTAGAATATCAGTAATTTAATGCATCTGCTATGGGAGGACAATTTACTTCCACATGTTTATAGTTACACAGTACAAATCAAGAGAAAAAACAAAAAAATTATGGGACTTTTAGCCTGTATCACCAGACCACTTTAAAATTCAGCTTTCTTTTTTTGTGAATGTCTTTTCAGTGATCAGCTGATAGAACAAAAGAGAGATATGTGATACGTTGATCAGTATTGGTGACAGCCTTATCATGGAGCCTGAAAGTTCTTGGCTAAAGTATGGTATGCACACATTTTTTCCCACAGTTTTCATCCATGCCTTTTCAAGCATAGTTGAAGTTGATGGTATTAAACGTCTATTCCAACCTAAATGATTATATGATTCTAAATAGCTGCATAAAAGGAGCATGTTTATAGGCATTAACTGCAAAGCACGCACTTGAAGAGGGAAAGCATTATCCATCACACTTACCTCCTCCACAAGACTCCGAACATTCAGTAAAGCCTTCATATTCCCAGTCATAGAGCTCATCGAACTCCTGCAAGCTACCATGCATCAGCTCCGTGTCCTCTGAGGTATATTCTGTTGCCTCCCCACTGCATGGACCGCTGTAACAGGCTCTCTGAGATACAGGTTTGGGACCTTCACATTCATCGATGGGCAGGTCAGCCACAGACTGAGAGAAAGAGAGGAGCACTTGACATTTCACAAGCCGCACCTGGCTGCCCACTCCACAGGTGACACTACAAGCAGACCAAGCCTCAGGAATAAACCTGTGAGAGAGGAAGAGAGCAAGCAAATTATGTCCATGAACAGTCAGGCAAGCAGAAGCAGTATACTCCTGTGAAGGTCAAATTCTGTTTAATGAGAAACAAATGCTTCATCTCAACATAGGGCTATTATGGAACACATGTAAGAGCTATGACATATTGTTGACAACTCAGTGGCAACAGTGGAAGAGCTCTCCAGCGGAAGAGCTCTCAAGTACTTATGTGAAGTGTCTCCTTATATCTAGGAAGAAAGATACATGCTTAGAACACCTGCCTTGATCCTAAAATGTCTCAGTGCAAGGCATCCTGCAATCTCTTAATGTACATCATGCTGCCACTGGCTACATTTTACAGTATTCAACTTACATCACCTTTGCCATAGCTGGCATCAGAGTTACATCACTAGTAAGTATTGAACAGGCTGCTGTAACCACCTACTTGCAGCATTACAGGGAAAAAGAAATGCAATCATTGTCCTTGTATTGCAGTAGCTATAAAAAAAAAAGAATCCATTGTGCCTTTAACTGCTTCCCGCCCCCCAGCACATATAATTTCCCTTCTCATTAAAAATAACATTTCTGTTCTATATATTCTCTGGCTGTTGCTTGTTCTTGTTGATTAGAAACCCTTACACGCTCCAAATGTTTGCCTCTGGCAGCTCCTACATACTGTAATAAAAGCACCTTGAACCCATCATTACAATAAGCAAAAAAGACTGACTTCCACTTCTTCTTTCCTCAACAATGGAATAATTTCTCAATTTTTCTGTGTTGTCACCACTTTTTCATCATTTAAAAAAAAAACAAAACAAAAAAACCAAGCAAAAAGCAGTGCTGGAAATGGGACGAACATTTTACTTAAAGTTATACTGAGCAGATGGGTCACAGTCAACTCCATACCACATCATTACCACCTTGCTTAAACATAACACATCTTCTTCTGATGTGTTCATGTTGATTTATGCTGATTCCTAAGTCTCTCTGGAAACAAATGGTTCCATAGTACTCTATGACCTACATTACTTATGCATAGATACTTAATGTTGGTAGTATTAAAGCACTGCAGTAATGAATCTAGGTTGCAGGGTGTTTCAGATAGTTTTGTATGACAGTCTGGTGTCCTCTATTGGCCATTCTGCCAAACCTTCTGCCATGGGCAAATAATAAGACAGAAGTTGTAGATACACTTCAAAGGCTAGAAAAACAGAGCAAGTAGTTGGATCTGACACTGATCCCTTAAGAACCTCACAGGAATAATCCCTGTTGACAATGACCTCCCATTAACAGTAAGTGTTTTGTAACTGTCAGCTCTTTCAAACTCGGCAAGGGTTTTTTTTTTGAGCAATATATTACTATATTTGAGCTATAATCTAATTAACTGAAAGCTTTTTTTTTGTGATGGGGCCAACTGCTTGACAGAAATGTAGGTCCTTCAGCACTTAATCATATGCATTAGATAAAGTTATCAAATAAATCATAGTTCCTAGGATCTATTTTTGATTAAAACATGGCTGTCACAGACAGTATGCCTCTTCCTTTTGGTCTCTATTTAGATAGGCCACACCAGACTTAGACAGCTTTATTCAGGGCTGAAGGCAATACACACATCCATCTGTTCTATGGTCTTGGGCTACTCAGGCCTATAAGAGTTGTCCCCTTTGTCCCCTTGAGAACCCCATGAACAGTCTGGTAGGAAGAAAAAGGACATTTAGTTTTCTGATCAGCATCTCAAAAGTATTTTTACACACTGCTCTTTTTCATTCACCATGTTTCTCTAGTTGACAAAAGAACTTTCCCTTCACTCTGGGGTTAAAAAAATGAAACCACAACCAAAAAAAGAGCTTGGTGTTCCCCAGTATCCACGTACCAGGAGCCTTGACTGGCACAGTGTAGTCTCCTAGAGCAGAGAGTGAGTATCTCTTTACTCAATTTTGTGGGCGTTTATAATACCTTGTTATAAACCTGATATATAGGAATAGAAAGGAAATAAATGGATTGTAATATTGTAACATTTGAAATTGGTTATAAAGCTGCTACGAAGACTGCAAAATTTCTTTCTGGAGCAAAGCCTTTGAGAAATTAACAATGCAAAGTGATTCCATTTCTCTACTTTGAGACTTTTATCTTAAAAGATTGGTCCTGTTTCAAAGATGATATCCTTGATTTTGAAAGGATTATAGTGTTTACTAGTATAGGGGAGCCACTTACCTTATTTTCTCTAAGACTGCTATAGTACTATTTTGATGTGGAAAACCTCTTGTCAGCTGCTGTGACTTAGACATTTTGATTAGTTCAAAAGTATAGCTTCTTGACCTGACAAACCAAGATGTAGAAATCCTCTGGAAACACTGTATCTACACAACTTTTAAATATTGTAAGGGATGGTGATTCAACCACTTCCCTGGGCAGCCTGCTCCACTGCTTGACAATCCTTTCAGTGAAAAAATTCTTCCTCATATCCAACCTAAAGCTCCCCTGGCACAACTCAAGGCCATTTCCTCTTGTCTTGTCACTTGTTACTTGGTTGAACAGACTGACCCCCACCTCTTTACAACCTCCTTTCAGGTATTTGTATAGAGCAAGAAGATCTCCCCTCAGCCTCCTCTTTTCCAGACTAAACAACCTCCATTCACTCATCTGCTCCTCATAAGACCTGTGCTCTAGACCCTTCACCAGCTTAGCTGCTCTTCTCTGGACCCACTCCAGCACCCCAATGTCTTTTTGTATTGAGGTGCCCAAAACTGAACACAGTACTTGAGGTGCAGCCTCACCAATGCTGAGTACAGGGACACAATCACTTCCCCCGTCTTGCTAGCCACACTGTTTCTGATATAAGCCAGGATGCTGTTGGCCTTCTTGGCCACCTGGGCACACTGCTGGCTCACATTCAGACAATTGTAGATCAGAACAGCTTCATCGGAAGCTGTACTCCTTATATTTTATATCACTGTGAATTGTTGTGTAACTTTGCATTGCTGAAGACCTCTTCAATTCCAAACCAAAAGGGATGATATGTTGGCAGCTATTAAAATTACTCATTTTGAAAACCAGATATACTTCACATACTTAGAATATTTTCACATGATGTATATCACATATCAAACACAGGAAGAAAAGAGGGAGGACAAAAAAAGGGAAGTAAGAACATTATTAAAACAGACTGGATCCTTTTTGATATGAAGTTTGATCTATAAATGCCACATATTATTATTATTATTATTATTTTACACTAGTCAGTAACTCATAATGAAAACACTGGAACACCTTCAAGAAATTATACTTCATTCAGCCTTCTAGGCAAAATTTCTACATTTTAAGTGGTAAATTTGGAAGTGTAATTTATTTCTAATATAACTGCTGCTTCTAAAGAGGGAATTGGTAGAATAAAAACAGTTGAAAGCAGAAAAAGAAAAGAGGGGAAAACTCAAGAAAACCCTGCAAACAAAACTTCCATATAGGACTTGTCATTAGATACTGACTATTTATGTAATGTGAATGTATAATATAAATATGCAATAGTTCTGAATTTTCCATCATCCTAAACCCAGGAAATTACAAAGGCTTTCAGATATCTTTATGTGGTCATAAATGATAAATGTTGCCAAATGGTGAACACAAACCACAAAAAGTATGTGACTAATAAGCAGTTAGTTCCATAGGTTTAAAGTTATTTGTTCTGCCTATAGTGTACCTTCTATTGCACAGACATTATGTTTTTCTGAGTGCTGACATCTGAATCGTTCTTGAAAATGGAAGCAGTGGAATAGACTTATTGAAAAATAGTTTTTTTAGAAAACAAGAAATTACGTCGATTGAATAATTGCCATTAAATGGCTGCCATTAAATGTTTTGCTTTTTTTTAAATTAAAGTAATAGTAGTCCCTATAGTAACAAACCTAAAAAATAAGACAAAGTCAATAACTGGTTCTAGTAATGTGGCACTAGTAGCTGTCATCCAGAGCCCAATTGTCCTAATAGCTGTACAAATAAAAAATTAAAAGCTGCCTCTTGCCTCAAAGAGATTACATTGAGTATTTCATAAGCTCTTAGCAGTGCTTAGCATGTTGCTATTGCATCAAAGAACATCTTCTTTCCAATGTTTCCTCCCCAAAGGAGAAATATGGCAGTAAATGTGTTCTGAGAGGTCTGATGAGTATTTTAAAGAGAAGTCTTTTGCTCCTGTTTCAGAGAGATTACTATAAGGTGTGGAAGTGGAAGCTGGAAGGAGGGAAAATCATGACCTTGCTTTGTTACAACTGAAGTAACCACGTATGCTACTACTTAACTGCCGGAGCACTGACTACATTACAGGAAGTTGTGGGACTGCTCAAGGGACTTTCTGCCTGCCCCCCTCCCCCCCCCCCCCCTTTGAATGGGCATCTCTGCGGGCAGCAGTGCTCTCAAGCTGGAAAACAAAGAGGGTTGGAATGAAAGGGAAAACTCTCCAAAGAATACTGGGGGTTAAAAATGGATGGTGTTTATACATAAATGCCTATACTTTCCTTGACCTGTGGGCACTTTTATGGTGATAGACCAGCCACCTTTCCCATTATACAAACAAAATAGTGAGTTCTGGATTTAAGAGAAACACAGAGTGTGTGTTAGTAACAAGAGACCTTCCACAACAGCTCATAGTGGCTTCAGGGTGAGACTCATAGAGTGCTCTGCTCTATATACACTTGATGTATATAGACACATCCTTTTTTATCTAGAACCCAACTCTTTTGGGTTCCTACAATGTTTGTTATGATTATGTATGTTTATAAAGGTTAATTTTGTTATGAAGAAAAAAGAATGTTTATAGAGACTGATGTCCTTTGAACTGTGGAGAAAAATAGCTTATTTTCTTCACCGCTACTTAATTACTTATTGTCCTTCATTGACTAATGTTGCTATTTCTTAAATCCATCGTTGGGTAAGTCCATGGTTAAGACAAAATCCGATGCTTCGAGAACTGTACATGCCAGTAAGACTCAGTAATTGAAAGCACAGACACGCAACAATTAAGGCATTTAAAATTAAAAAGTACTGTTGAAAAAAAAATGCTCAATGGCCTGTTCAAAGGCTTAGAACTCTCCTGTGACAGAACCAGGAACTGAGTTCAGACTTCCAGAGTCCTTGTCTTGAGATGAAAAGCAAACCTGTCCTTTTACTCCAGAAGAGGCCACCTTTCTTTTAGGTTTTGATGTGCATGTACCACCACAGGATGTTCACACACAGCACTGGGTAGCAGTTGGTGCCGTTGTTCAGAGAAGTGAAACAGAGGTAATGAAGACTCCTCTCAGGGCTCCATCTGTAAAGGTAGCAGCACCAGAGGCAGATGCATAGGTCCAATTCCAATCTGAGTGATTACAGGCTGTCATTCTATAGTTTCTTTTCAGTTTATTTTGAATATGATATTTTCCTTCAGCTTTGTGTCCAATCGATCTATATTGATGGTGCTTTCCATAAATTCACTGCTGCCTTTCTCCCCAGAGAAAGATAACTGGGTCTGCCCTGTATAGATATTACACATAAATCCCAAATAGTAATGACTGTCTAAAGGGGGTCCTTGAATGCAAGGTTAGAAATTATTACTTGATGTTAGGCTGATAGATTGCTGATCTTCCCTATTACTGACTACATATATAGTTTTTTTTTTTTTGCCATTGGATCTTAATAAACAACTTCCTCTTCACACAATACTGAAGTGGACACCGCTTTGTTTGTCAATCTAATAATCGTAACATACTTTTATTTTAAAAGTAAAACATTTGTAGGAAGTTGTAAATTAATTTTGTAACCTGTGGATCAGGTACAGACATAATGATAGAACCTATTTAACAGGGAAAACAAAATAAAATAGTTTATGTGTCTTTGGAAACATAAATACCTACTGAATAGCCAGAAAGAGATATTGGGTGACTCTGTCACACTGGCGTCTCTGTCCATACCCAGTTCCCTGAGGGCTTTGTCCCACCACTGATGCATGTCAGGAATTTCCTTTTGTTTTTGACTGAACTGGCCCCATCACTACAATGGTGCCATCTGGTATCCAGATATTATCGTTTGCCCTTTTCCCCTTCTCCTCCTGCCCTTATTTTTTATGGCTAGCACCAGGATTATTTATGGCAGTAGGTTAAAAGCTGGGTATGGTTTTAACGTACAAAAGCATTTTTTAAGAGTTAGAGACAAAAATCTTTTAAACAAGCCTTCACCACCCATAAAACTCATTATACACAGGAAAACCCTTGATTTTTTAATCATGACTGCTGCTCTTTCTCCTCTTTCTTACTGTGGCTGTCACACCGTACTGGTGTAATGAAAGGGGTCAAACAGAAAGATACTGTGGATTCTTGCTCAGATAACCTAAGTGCTGGTAAATGGTCACTTCAGAGATCAACAACAATAGGAGAACAATACGTACAATAACACAGGACAGCAAAGACTTCTTACCTTAAATCTTTTTCCTAACAAATATTACAATAGTTTCTTACCAACCTAGAGTATTTAATAGTGGTTCTGCCAGCAATTAATATTTAATTGACTCCATCTAGGTGTGCAGCAGGTCAGACAAGACAAACATAACTATCCCTTCTAGTTGGTTGTAATTAATTCTTGGAGCAGCATAACTGAAGAAGGGTGATTTAACATGAATTTATATCTGAAGGCCGAGTGCCCAAGTAGATTCTCTGATATCTCTTAAGTATCAAACTCCTTTAGAAATCTTTCCTTCAGCTGGAGAATTGTAGGGTGTATTTTCTGCATAGTCATTTAGTTCAGTAAAACATGTGGAAAACACTACCACAGAATTTCCTGGTGAATATCAACCAAGTTTGACAGAGGGTGATAATTTTATAACTGTGTCAAATTCAGTTAATAGGAATAAATTCAGACATTACTGAGAGAAGAGGAAGGCAACTGACAGATAGATGTATACTATACAGAAAAAATTAAACTGTAATATTTGCTTCCTTTATAAATTCCTGAAGAAATAAATAATGGAAGGCACTACATACACATGGAATAAGAATGAGGCTGCTCTAACAGCACACAGAGCATGACCACAAATTACAGGTGGAAGGACAACTGTATTAAAAAAAAGTGTAATCTTATAATTCACAGTATGCAGTTTCAAAGCAAATACCATATTCGACAGAAAGTCACAAAAGACAAGACAGCAACACAGAGATTTCACAAGTCTGAGAACTCAATGCATAGAAAAAATTTGCTGAAAAATGTCATCTTTAGCTTTTCAACTTCCAATCAAAAATAAAGATAAAGGAGGACAAAATAGATTTATAGATGTTTTCTTTCTCTGCCTGAATCATGATAAAGAAGAAAGGGTGAACAGTAGCAGGGGAAGAAAGGTCTGCTGGCTACAAAAAACAACGCTGTTTGCAGAGGAGAAATGTGGTAGTGACTTTGTGGTATAAGAAAGCCTGGGAAAAGCCTCAGATGAATTGTAGGAAAAGAATGAGTCCTTACTGACATCTGCTCAAATGCTGTCATGAAATTGGAAATTATCGCACCAATACAGAGTGAATTGGAAAACCGCGTAAGTATAGCTTGTCTGAAGAAACTTCAATTATTCCAGCTTCAAGAAAACATGATCATGAACACATAGAATCACAAAATGCTGTGAGCTGGAAGGGGCTTCTGGAGGTCATCTAGTCCAACCCCCTGCTAGAGCAGGTTCACCAAGATCAGGTTGCACAGGAATGTGTCCTAGGGGGTTTTGAAATTCTCCAGAGGAGATTACACAACCTCTCTGGGCAGTCTGTTCCAGTACTCTATTACTCTCAAAGTCAAGAAGCTTTTCTTTATGTTCATGTTGAACTTCCTGTGTTCCAGTTTGTGTCCTTTCCCCCTGTCCTGTCACTGGACATCACTTAAAAGAAACTGGCCCCATCCTCTTGACACCCACCCTTTAGATATTGACAATCGTTGGTAAGATCCCCTCTCAGTTCTTCTCTTCTCCGGGCTAAACAGACCCAGGTCTCTAAGACTTGCCTCACATGACAGGTGCTCCATTGCCCTAATCATCTTTGGAGCCTTCTGTTGGACTCTTTCCAGTAGCTCCCTGTCTTTCTTGTACTGGAGAGCCCAGAACTGGTTTGACTTTGGTGCCAGGGAACCTGGTGGAGCAGAACATCCTGAGTGCCATCACACAGTACATGCAGGACAACTAGATGACCAGACCCAGTCAGCATGCGTTTATGAAAGGCAGGTCCTGCTTGACTGAACTGATCTTCTACAACATGGCCACCTGCTTAGTGAACGAGGGAAAGACTGTGGATGTTGTGTATCTAGATGCTAGTAAAGCCTTTGACAATATTTCCTACAGCATTCTGCTGGAGAAACTGTCTGCTCATGGACTAGATGGGCATAGACTTTGCTGTGTAAAATCTGGTTGGACAGCTGGGCCCAAAGAGTGATGGTACATGCAGTTAAATCCAGTTGGTGTCTGGGAGACGGAGTAGATCAGTGGAACAGGACTACTACTATGTGCGGTCCTGCACTTTGGCCACAACAACTCCCAGCACAGTTTTGGGGAGTTGTGTCTGGAAAGCTGCTCAGCAGAGACAGACCTTGTGGTGTTGACTGACAGCTGTCTGAACATTGGCCAGCAGTGTGCCTAGGTGACCAAGAAGGCCAACGGCATCCAGGCCTGTATCAGAACCAGTGTGGCCAGTAGGACCAGTGAAGTGATTTTACCCCTGTACTCAGCCACATCTTGACTACTGGGTTCAATTTTGGACCTCACTACAAGAACCACAGAATCGCAGAATGTTACGGGTTGGAAGGGACCTCGAAAGATCATCTAGTCCAACCCCACTGATAGAGCAGGGCCACCTAGATCAGGTCACATAGGAATGCATTCAGGCAGGTTTTAAATGCCTCCAGAGAAGGAGACTCCACACCCCCTCCTGGCATCCTGCTCCAGTGCTCTGTCACCTGCAGTGTGAAAAAGATTTTCCTTATGTTTCTGTGGAACCTCTTATGCTCCAGCTTGCACCCGTTGCCCCTTGTCCTGTCATTGGACATAACAGAGAAGAGCCTGGCTCCATCCTCCTGACACTCGCCCTTTACGTATTTATAAACATTAATGAGGTCACCCCTCATTCTTCTCTTCTCCAAGCTAAAGAGACACAGCTCCCTCAGCCTTTCATCAAAAGGGAGACGATCCACTCCCTTGAGGAGGATATTGAGGTTCTGGCATGTGTCTAAAGATGGGCAATTAAGCTGGTGAAGGGCCTGGAGAATATGTCTTATCGGGAGTGGCTGAGACAACTTGGGTTGTTTAGCCTGGAGAAGAAGAGGCTGAGGGGAGGACGTCTTGCTCTCCACAACTACCTGAAAGGAGGTTGTAGAAAGGTGGAGGTTGGTCTGTTCAACCAAGTAACAGGTGATAGGACATGAGGAAATGGCCTCAAGTTGTGCCAAGGGAAGTTCAGGTTGGATATTAGGAAGAATTTCTTTACTGAAAAGGTTATCAACCATTGGAACAGCTTACCCAGGGCAGTGGTGGACGCACCATCCCTGGAGGTATTTATGAGTTGTGTAGATGTAGTGCTTAGGGATATGGTTTAGTCAAGAACTTGACAGTATTATGTTAATGATTGGACTCCCTGATCTTAAAGGTCTTTTTCAATATGGGCAATTCTGTGATTCTGCAACGGGACACAATACTCCAAATGAGGTCTTACCAGGATTGAGTAGACGGGGAGGAGAACCTCCATCGACCTGATGGTCACACTCTTCTTAATGCAACCCAGGATGGTCCTCTTGGTTACAAGAGTACACTGCTGGCTGATGGTTAAGTTGGTCCTTCTCCACAGGGTTGCTTTCCAGCAGGTCAGCCCCTAACCTGTACTGGTGCATGGGGTTACTCCTCCCCAGGTGCATGACCCTATACTTGCCCTGGTCGCACATCATTAGGCTCCTCTCTGCCAACTCTCCAGGCTATCCAGGTCTCATTGAATGGCAGCACAGCCTTCTGGTGTGTCAGTCAATCCTCCCAGGTTTATATCATCAGCAAACTTGCTGAAGGTCCACTCTGTCGCTTTATCCAGGTCATTGATGAATACGTTGAACAAGATTGGACCCAGCACTGACCCCTGGGGAACACTGCTAACTACAGGCCTCCAACTAGACTTTGCACTGCTTATCACAACTCTCTGAACTCTGTCGCTCATCCAGTTCTCACTCCACCTCACTGTCCACTCATCTAACTCACACTTCCTGAGCTGACCTGTGAGGATGTTATGGGAAATAGGGTCAAAAGCCTTGTTGAAGTAGAGGTAGACAACATCTGCTGCTCTCCACTCATCTAATCAGCCAGTCACACCCTTGTAGAAGGCTATCAGATTGGTCAAGCACAATTTCACCTTGGTAAAACCATGCTGACTACTCCTGATAACATTCTTCCACATGCTTAGATGACCTCTAAAAAGAGCTGTTCCTCCATCACCTCTGCAGGGATGGTGGTGAGGCTGACTGGCCTGTAATGTCCTGGCTCCTCCTTTTTGCCCTTTTTGAAGACTGTCTTTCCTCCCGTTCTCAGGCACCTCTCCTGTTCTCCAGGACCTTTCAAAAATGATGGAGTGTGGCTTAGCAATTACCTCAGCCAGCTCCCTCAGCACTCATGGGTGTATCTCAGTGGGGCACATAGATTTGTGGGTCTCCAGTTTGCCTACATGATTTCTAATGCAATCCTCACTGACCACAGGAGAGTCTTACTTCCTCCAGACTTCCTCTCTTACCTCCAGGGACTGGAATTCCTTAGGGATAGATTTAGCAGTAAAGACTGAAGGAAAGAAGGCATTCAGTAACTCTACCTTCTCTGTATCCTCTGTAACCAGGGCTCTCACCTCATTCAGCAGTGTGCCCACAATTTTGCTATTCTTCCGTTTTCTACTGGACTACCTGAAGACACCCTTCTTATTGTCTTCTACATCATTTTCCAGATTTAATTCTAAGAGTGCCTTGGTCTCCCTCATTGCATCCCTACATGCTCTGGCAACATTCCTACATTCCTCCCAAGTGGCCAGTCCCTTTTTCCACATTCTGTAAACTTTCTTCTTTCATTTGAGTTTTCCCAAAAGTTACTTGCTCATTCATGCAGGTCTCCTGCCTTTTCTACTTGATTTTTAACTCATAGGGATGGATGAACCCTGAGTTTGTAGGAAGTGGTGCTTAAATATTAGCCACATCTATTGGATCCCCCTATCTTCTAGTGTCCTAAACCATGGTATTCCTCCAAGTAGGTCTTTGAAGAAGTTAAAGTTAGCTCTTCTGAAGTCCAGGGTTGCAATCCTACTTATTTCCCTGCTTCCTCCTTGCATGATCCATGTCCAAACTTCATGTCCCCAACCAGACTTTCTTAGTACAAGGTCCAGCAGCACACTTCTGGAAGAATATACAGATGGAGGCTTCAGTTTTTATTTGGTCTTTCTGTCTCATGCTTTATCACTAAAAAACTTTCCAAGCTAAACACAAGGGATGGCTATCTCTGAGCTCTGGGGAAGTTTTCATAAAGATCCTGACCTTTTGCTCTTTATTTTAGCTGTTAGTCAACACATAAAAATCCACACTTGAATTTAAAGTCAAGTTAATTTCTCACTATATTGGGTCTGACTGAGCAGGAGTTAATTTTCCCAATATCAGCCCTCCAAGTGCTCTGCTTTGCACTGAGAGCTGGAAAGGTGCTGATAACACACCTGTGTTGTGGCTGCTGCTGGGCAGGGCTCACACAGCACCAAGGATGGTTTTCCAAAACTAGCCCCCAGTGGGATGGGCTGGACAAGATCTTGAGAGGGGACACAACTGGGATAGCTAACCCAAACTGACCAAAGGGATATTCCATACCATAAGACATCAGCTCAACAATAAAAGCTAGAAAAAGGAGGGGGTGGGGAAGAAGGGGGAAGGGGGAATCATCTTCTTGTCCTTTGGAGCAACCACTATGTGTTTGGAGCCCTGCTTCCCAGAAAAGGGGCCAGACATCGCCTGCTGATGGGAAGTAGAGAATAAATCCTTGTTTTCCTTTGTTTCCAAATGTGGCCTTGCTTTGCTTTTCACTAAACTGCCTTTGTCTTAACCTACGAGTTTCATCTTATTTCCTTTCCCCTGGTCCAGATGAGAGGAGGAGGGGGCAGGAAGTGATAGAGCAGCTTGGTGGGCACCTGGCATCCAGCTAAGGTCAAAGCACCACACTCATTAGCCTAAAATAAAGACTATATATGCTTCCAGAGTTGTGCTTTGCACGGAGAAAAAAGTGCACAAAATGTCACCTCATAGCAGAATGAACCGAGTCTGGACTGTGCCCCACTGTATTGGTATGCTAGTATCCCACTGGTATCACTGAAGTGTCACAAGAGATGGCGCAAAAAGATTAGGAGATTTTTGCAAAACAAGACCTTTACTGCAGTAGAACAGTGCACTATAAAGCAATGAGGTGTACTTAAAACATTATAAAGTTCTTAAACCTCTTTTCCCTTTGTATCTATCAAGATCTGTTTTACTATCAGAAGTAATATACCCACGAGGTTTCCCAAAATATTTTATTAAAACATGAATCATGATAAACAAAAGCCTCTTCATCTTTCCCTGCAACTTATGCTTATTCTCTGCAAACCCCTTTTCATTAATATTTTAAAACTACATATACTCAAAAATATATTACATTCTTTTTTCTACAGTACTGTCAAATTTTATTAAAAATTGCTTCATGTATCAAATTATTGCAGATATGACCACATATCAGTATTTGATAAACTTCCTGATAATACATATTTTTAGCATAAGTTTCCAGGGCTTATTTACAGTTTGATAAATGCACATTTAGCTAAGTGATTTAGTATAGTCACAAGAAAAGGCACTTTAAAAATGAAAAATGAGTATGTGCACAAATTTTGAATTTTCTAGACTTTGACTATGTATTATCAACATACAAAGTCCGTGAAATCCTGGAAACAGTTAAACATCTCAATATATTATATGTGATAGCTGCTACCGATGTATATATATATATACACACACATATGAACATGTGCTTTTGTATATGTGTGTATAAATGTGTGTGTATATACATGTATGTGTGTATATGCATTTATGTACATACATAGAAGCTTGATTTAAAAAAAAAAAATTTATCCTGAAGGTTTTATTATATATCTCTATCTCTATTTCAATGTTCCAGTTTCAAATGACTTCAATTCAGATTACCCATACCGAAACTGCAATTATACTGCATAATGAAAAATGTTTTTCAGTCTAACACACAGCTGCAGTTGCAATGAAAGATGTCATGTGCTCAGTCACAAACTGGAAACTGATTAAACCTGTGTACAGAAGTTGCAATCATAGCATGCATTTATCACAGTTCCAGAATAAATAGTCCAATACATAATCATAATAGCATTTTTAATTTCTCAGCCTCATTGCTGAAAGTGTATAAAGCACACCAATTTTACTGCAGCTTCCTTTTCAATGCAATTTTATTGGGCTAATTTATCCATAAATGTCAATAAAACTCAATTCTGAATGAAATTCTGAGGTTTTTTTTTTTTAAAGAACTTAATTTTTCTAACTTCTGCAGTCCTGCTATTAACGAAATGGAGCACGTGCAGAAACTGCTAAACAGTATTTTCAATATCACTGTGTGAAGAACCTGGCTACATCAAGTCTGTTTCATACAGGCAGATTTTGTTATGGACATATTACGAAGGCAGGCATCAGCCCTAAGTGAAAGTGTTCTTTTCCAGCTTTTTGTTGTACTATTTTTTATTTCAGCATTAGCGGTTACCATTTTACCCAATTCCACCTTTTTCCAACTCAGTGGTAGTGTTTTCACAAAACAGAAAAAAATGAATAGGAAAAAGAACACACAAAAAGTTACAGTTAACATAATGAGTTAATTTTATGTATTTAGGAGGAAAATGTACAGTTTCCATCATTTCAGGCAGCCCTAATGCAAGGGGACTGTCAATGTGTGTACATAGGCCAAGCTGCCATCCAAGAGGGTCTGCAGCAGGAGGAAGAGCTACTAACAGGGTACAAAGTGCTGACTGAGATCCGTCTGAAATGATGAGGTAAGTGATGATAAGACAATCCAAAACAAAGGGCCGAGCTTTCTAGCTTATTTTCTGCTAAGGTTAATTAATTTTATTTGCTGCTTCTACACTCTTACTAGGGAAAAAGGCGAGGCTGTCCTATATTTTACTTCTTACTTCACAGGACTAATGTGAGAGTAAATAAAGGTGCTGAGCTGAGGAGATAGAGTGGTAATGGGGAACACATAACTATGCAGGTAGACAGGCTGTCACTATAATATTATTTTAAATGATCTTAAGAAAAACATGCATAAATTTGCTCAAATTTTATCTGCCTTTTTGAATTCTGTTTCTTCATATGTAAGTGTCACACAGCCTTAAGCTCATTGATTTCCACAGTGTTGGGTTTAGCCTTTACACTCTGATGAAAGCCAAATACAATTTCAAGAGGCTGTGTTAGTTCAGCATAAGCCTCAGATCCCCATATTATGAAAACCTGTTGTAAGCAAATTTTTAAGACTTACGATGGTTCTTCAGACACCACTGCTCCTTCCTCCAGCTCTTGAGCTTGTTTATACCATGGTAACTTTGCTTCCACAGGAAGTTTCTCTATGGAACAAACAACAAGCGTATGAAAATAGGAAGCATGCAGTAATGCTGCTACATGTGCCAGCCTCCTAGCCTCTCTTGCTGAGTGTGCCTGTGATGCATATGCGCCTTCATCTACATGGAAGCTGAGCAAAAGAAGAGAGAGAGATAAAGGAGAGCAGGAGAGAAAGAAATAAACTCCTTCATCACCTGGACTATAACAAGGTTATATGGCTAGACAGTTCACTGTTGAAGCTAGAAGGGCTATGGCATTCTAAAGGCAGAGAGGTAAATTAAGCCACTTTTCAGACTATACAACTGGGCTGTAAAAGTAGGTACTTTGGAAAGAATTTTTTTTGTCAGGAGTCTTGTAAGTGTAACCAGCCTCCATTGACACTGCAAGGGCAAAGTGTAAAATCCCTGTGTTTGCCCTTAAATTTTACAACTTCAGAACACACATTAAGCTTGGTTTTGATAGACTACAAAAAGGAAGAAAATCCTGATTTTATGAGTGATATTGCAGAAAAATGGAGAAACTGTAATAAAATGGTCCAGCTATACTTTTAAACTTTATCAGTTCATCAGCTATGCAGATTTAAAAAGACAAGCTTGATACTTTTTCTGTCATTTCTGATGGAAAACAGTAGAGCTGCTTTTCTTCCTCTCCAGGATGTGTGCACAGCGTAATGAGCTGCTCTGGGGAATGCAGGGCCATACTGCTTCTCCTGCCAAACTCTGCTTTCATGCAGTGTCAAAGTGGACTATTTGAGTTCAAGGTGGTGGAGCTGGTTTAGCTCTACAGGGGTATAAAGCAAGAGAAAATTTGGCACTACATTTTAAGAAGGAGCTCTGCATTTCAGCAAAATGTTCTTGGGCTAGGATCAGCGGGAAAAATACAAATAAAAGGGAGTGGGACTCAGACTGCTGAGGAGAACCAGGGCCAGACCTATTTGCCACTCATGAATCACCTATGCCTTTCAGGTTTGTATAATTCATAGATTTGTACTCGCCAACGGCAACAGATTAATGTAATTCAGAATAGTCAGGACTTTTTGGTGACTCTTCTGTTCACAGCAGTGTGAGCCTTTCATATATGCTCATGAAACTTCCCTTCCCAGTTGTCTCATAGAAAAACAACAACTTGCAACTTGATTTCACAGATATTGCTACTTTAGCCAAGCAAATTTCCTTGGAGTGAGTTATTAACTGAAGAAAAAAGGGACAGTAATAGAGTTACTATGCCTCTAAGGAAGAATATTTGCCAGCACAGCTCTTAGTTTAATCTATATTTTACTGTATTTGTTATCCAAAATACGTAGGAGGTATTTCTATTTATATGTTCTGCAGTTTGTTTTATGGAGTTTGGAGCGCCAGATCTTACCTCTGCTTTTTTTGATAGGATGCAAAAACTTGTAAAAAGCAAAAGCTCTTGTGTATGATTGCCTGTTATGTGGCTTTTTAAATAACTTTTCCTTTTTAGAGGTGTAGCTAATTTTCATCTATACTGTAAAATCTGTTACAGATTACAAATGTTGATGGTGTAGAATGTGCTTTGACAAAAAACCAAACCAAAACAAAAAAAACACTAAAAAGCACTCCTAACACAAGCTAAGGAGGAATTTTTACCCGTGGAAATTAAAGTAAAATCTCTCCTTTTATACAGGAGTTACAGTAAAAACACTTAAATACTGTATTATACAGAAACTTGATTAGATTAGATTATCTATTAAAATGGAAAATCATTAGTTAATCCAAGGATATCAGGGTTTTTTTTCCAATTATTGATGCAAGACAAAGTGTCTCAGTGCTTGAATAAATAAACTAAAATAAATTACATGAACTATTTGCATTCTATTTCTGTTCATCATAGTGTCTTAAAAGAGGATGTAATTACACATTTTTTGGTCTTGCTGCTTCAGTCAGCTACGAATTTTGTTTTTCTGCTTTATGTTAATCCAGCTCCAGAAGGAAAAAGTAGGTGAATATCAAAACAATAATACAAGAGAGATACTTTGTTACCCCTATTGCTCTAAATTTCTAACTCTAGGTTTGTGAAATAAAAAGAACAGACTTCCAGCACATAAACAGACTAATATGGTTTAGAAGAGACCTCTGGTTATCATTTGGTCCAACCCTCTTCTGGAAGCATGATTCAACATTCAGGTATGAGTCTTCAAAGATTACCATATGGAGGGAGAACCGTGAATGCATTGAAAAATCAAGATAAGGAATAAAATTAAACCCAATCTAAACAGTATACTTTATGCAGGACTTTTTAGGAAAAAAAATGAAAGAAAGAAAGAACTCCTTACAATCAGGAATTAATTGTACACGTGCTGCAAAGATGCCGCTCTGTTGGAAGGGTGGACTTGCAGAAAACAGCTATTTATTTTGTGCCCAGACAAGTCCCATTGGAAGAGACTTCTTGACCGATGTAGGCAAAAAAAAGCTTTCCTAGATGTTCTTTATCCTTTCTCTGGTTCCCTAGGCAGAATTCAGCTGTGGGTGGATTGCAAGACCTAATTTTTTGGTGTCTTAAGGCATTTTGCTTACGCATTTTGCAGCGTGCAGACAGGACCTTGCTCTACCTGTGCTCTGAACACCATAAGCACATAAAGACCCATAAAAGCAGCTAATTGATAGAGCCCAAACCCAATGAATTTCCATATGAGGTTGAGTCATGCTAACGCAATCACAGGGTCTTTTTTCTTCATCTTGGAAGGTGAACAGAGTGAGCTCATATCAGCCAGCAAAATACACTGCAACTATTCCCACTGCTCCACAGGGGTCCTGTGTTTGTGTTTTCCCAGTTTAGTGGCTGGCAGACACTGGCAGTGAATTCTCATGGTCACAATTAAGTTGCTACCATGAAACTTGACAAGTGCACCCACACACCATTACCCATTGACTGCAGAAATTAAAATTCAAAATTTCTCTGTTCCATCTTGGATCAGCACAAGGTTGTGGGCGACTCTTATTTCACAAGGCTTCACAATAATTACTCTTAGTGTGTATCAATCTCTTCTTATGCTAAGATTTAAGTCTCCAGTTTAGGGTCATTAAGTTCACTTGCATTGCAGTAGCCCAGGAGTTTCCATAAGTAAGTTGGCAAACACACACGGAGGTTGTATCGATAGAGCTGTGTGTATGTACAGAAAGACATGCATGCTCATATACCTGCAGAAATGGTCAAATACATGTGTCTGCTGCACCTCAGCACTGCCCATGAATCCAGTCCAGTCTCCAGGACTTTTTTTAACATTCCCACCTAATTAGAACCTGCAAAGAGCTGCAGAAATATTTTCTCTGACACACAACAAAATAGTGGGGATTGACCCCAGTTTTTGTGTCTGCAACCCAGGTCAAGAAACATCACTATACAAATAGTGAGTACTCCTTGCTGTAACATGCTTCAAGTCTAATGGTCTTCCAAATTTAGCAGCCTTGCTAATAAGAGGATCTTCACGCTGGGATATAAAATGCTTGCTTCTCAACTATTTCAAGCTCCAGATGATGAATAGGCATTTAAGAATTATGGTTACATTTACCTACCATGAATGTTATTTATATATTTGATTCCCTTTAAAACATAGACACAATCAGTGAGGTCAAACCTGGTTACACTATGGTGAAATTTACTTTTATGTTGCTTGATCTCCTAGACCAAATTAACAATGAAAACCCCAGAGTTTGTAAGAAAAAGGAAGGGTCCAGCATTCACTCCAAGTTGTTAGTGGGAATTGGAATGTCAGGCTCTAAAGGTGAGAATTCACAACTCTCTGCAGATGGAAACAGTGCTACAAGCAAGAAAATAAAACAGCTCAACACAGACAAATTCTGAAAAATTTATGAGAACCGTCCTGAGTCATTACCTTTAGGTTTGTAGCAAGGAATGGGCACAATGCATTCTTCTTTTATGTGTGGCTTTGTTTTAGGACTACAGCCTCCTATATGCATCCCCCTGTGATCAATGCAAAGAACCACACGGTATCTGAGACCCTGTCCACAGGTCACAGTGCACTGGGGAAAAAAAAAAGACACAAAACCCCCATTTGTGTGATATGTCACAGGAATTAAACATAAAAGGGGAGTAGGCAATAGAATGGTGAGTACATCAGAAAGGAAAACATGATGCAGAAACACAAATCATCATAATATGTGGTAATTATGCATAAGATATAAAATTGACAGAATCTTTTGGCTTTTTGCTCTGCATATTTACTTCGTTTGGACACTTTGCTGCTGGATTTCTCTTTCAGTGTCACTGTCTCAGTGTTGGCTACTTGGCTTGCAGCCAACTGTCCCATATTGGATATGCTCAGTGACACCCTGTCAAGTTTCATCTGGAGCCACTCTGCTTTGCTTGGACAAAGTATTGGGGCTTATGGGTTAACAGGGGTGACACTTCGTTATTTTGGAACATGGCACCAAACAGAATGGGAAACTATTTGGGCTTTCTTCCCTCAGACTCACTTTGCAATCAGTCAAGAACACCTCTAACCTGTGGGTGAGTTAGCTTAGCTTCTACACACCATTTTACTTGTTGAGAAACTGGGGTGATAAGAGACTGCATTCAAGATTAAGTCTTTATGCACAAAATCAAAGTACCTTTCTACTTTGGTAGAAAAACATTTCAAATTTGGTTACTTTTGTACTGAAGGAAAGGTTAGTCAGGAACAGACAACTACAAGCCTTAAAGAACAATTTATGGCTGTATGTATTTCTGAAAATTTCTCAGACATTAATGATACTCAGTTCATGGCTGAAAAGTTGTAACACTGTTGTACACCATTACATGATTTCTGGTTTTGCTCTGTGCATTGCTTTTATGTTCCCAGGCTATTATTAGTAGAAGGTCACTAAGTAAAATTACAGAACTGATTTATTTTTCCATTATTCTCCTTATCATGTTAATCTTATTAACAGAATAATTCTGAGTTTTTCTTTGCAGTTAGACAAATAGCATAATTTAAAAAAAGAGGAAAGAAAGTAACGAATATTCCTATTTCCACAAACTCACTACACTATAATTTAAGATAAATTCCCAGTATGCTAAATACAAAACCAGCAGAGCTAAGCTGATTACCGGAGACCATTCCTGAGCAAGCCACTTTGGGCAGTCAAATATATTGCAAGGCTGGACAACAGGCATCTTTGGAGTATACATGCATTTCCATTCTTCCACGGGGCTGATATGCCCCTGAATGTCTTCTTCCACACATGAGACACTGCGGCTTTGTATGCCCCCTCCACAAGATGAGGAACAGGCGGTCCAGGGTGTACTTTCCCATCTGGGGGAAAAAAACCAACAAAACAGATACACATAAGGAAAAGGGAACCCTGCTGTTCCCACCCCGCATAAGATGCTATCTGCTTTCTGATTCATGTCAGTAAAAATTAATTATATATCTCTTTTCATAAATGGCTACAGCAGCAAAGCACTCCTGCGGCTGCTGTCTTTAAGCCACAGATTATTAACATGTGACTCCCCTCTCCCACTAACACGGTGACTACTACCACAGAAACTGTAAATACTTTTAACTTAATTACTTTTGTTTGATTGCTGGGATTACCATATCTTCACAATTTTTCATGTTCTGAAGAATCTTTATCACAAATCACTGGAAGCTGTCTGCTCTGAAGCTGCTGCTCCTTTTGCAAGAACAAAAGGAGAAAGAGCAGTGTTTCTTTCCAGGGAAACAACAGAGTTGAGGAAAAAAAAAAAGAAGATAAGAGGAAATCAGCAAAAAGAAGACATGACTAGACTGATAAGACATATGTCTTCTAATGGATAAACCCCATGGGTCTTGTTTCCTTACAGTTGAGGCAGTGGAGTGACTGAGAAAACATCTTTTCTCTACAGGTATCATTTGAGAATGTAATGTCAAATCCACAGAACAAAGTATATGTTCTGAAAATGAAGTATTCATACTTATAAGAATAATCTTTTTTTTTTACAGTGATGCTATACATCAATGTATGTACTGTTTTATATGTGTATGTGTCTGTCCACATAAAATAGTCCAGTATTTCCTCTCTTATATTCAAGCCATTGTCACAGAGAGGATCTGGGACCATTGTCATAATCCAGTGTGGCTGTTCCTGTGTAATCCTCTGCATGTCCAATGGTATAAAAGTGATCTTGTTCTATCTACCTGGAATCATTTCACAAAATCCTTTCTTTCTTTTTTTTTTTTTTTCCCTCCAAAGGCAAATTCCCTTTTGATAAGGACATGAGAAATAATGTGTGAAACAGTGTTTTTCTTAAGAAGTTTTCATTTTTTTACTTTAAAAACTTGGGTTCTGGGGGGGAAACCCCCCACATTTTTCCTCTTTCAGGCATGAAGGGAAAAAAAGGGAAGGGTGAGGATTTTTTCTCTCACTTAAACCAAAGGAATTATTTTTATTAAGTAACAATTACAGGATCACCAAGATTTTTAGGCAATATAAAAAAAGCTTGTCTTCCTCCCTGTTTTTTCACCATATCAGCCTATCTTTTTCTCATCATTACCCACACTGGCTACTCTCTGAAAGTCACATAAAACTCAGTGTGAAATAGCTTAAGTTGATAGCTGTTTATGAATAGGAAAACCTGATTAATTCTGATTTATCACTGAGTAGTGGAAAACCAGGTCTATAACACACCATAGCCATCACTGTGTGCTGAGCATAAGCTACTTACGTCATGAAAGGTAATTTTAGCAAAGTTTTAGCAATATGGCTCTGCTGAAAAAGTTTTTCAGCATGCAGCTTAAGGTTTCTCACTACCAGAAATCTAAATGAAAAGGCCCCAAACTGAAATGCATGACCAGCAGGAACTGCTGCAACCAACCTGAACCAGTTTTCTCAGGCATATAAAAAGCAATGGCACCAGGGAATTCCCAGGAGTCCTTGAGACAAGTATCCAGAGGTTGCCTTAGGCAACCTCAGTAATACCAAGAACCTTAAATGTAGGCAAGCAGTTTGGTCCTCAGATTTTTTACGAATGTAGGTGAATTTTCTTTGCTGTGCAGCTCTTAAAGCAGGTTTCACAGCTCCTTTCAAGGTAGAAAGGGTGAAACATTGAGAATTTGTGAAAGGACTTAGTGGTCCGTTAAAAGTAAGTACTATGTACATGGAATCACATTTTTCCCTCTTTGTGATAAAATTCAAGGCTGAGGGATTTCAGTCAGGGAATCTTGTGAAGATGACTTCCCAGATTTGCTCTCTACTCCTGGAGTGTTTGTCTCCTCTGACCCTTGTATTAGGTGCCAGTCTCAGACAGGTAAAGAAACAAGGCCTTATCTGGCTTGATGGGAGGGTTTTGGTTTTTTTTTTTGTTTGTGGGTTTTGTTATTTGTTGGTGTTGTTGTTTGTTATTGTTGTTTTGTGGTTTGGTTTTTTTTCCTTAACTCTGCAGGTTCAGAGGAAAGCCATTTTTATTACCCTTACTTAGCCCTGTCTCATGCCATACTAGTGATCCAGTCAGTTTCTGCTGCCTCTGAGGTTTGGGGAAGACACATGTGCCTGTGTCTTCCCTCTTGGGGTGAGGAAGGAATACCTTGGCCTTGTTCATGGGTTCATAGGAGCACGAGTGGGAGAGAGTGAGAAGAGAGGAAGCAGCAGTGAAACAGCAAGAGGGAAAAGGGAGGGAGAGGTCCCACCCAACAGTTTCAGCCTGCACTCCTCAAGAGTGAGGATTCAAGGAAAATATCATGGCTAGGAGAGTGGATGTAAAGGGACTGTTACAGGGTGAGACCATAATCCAGAACAGCTTGAGAAACAGTGTCAGCCTTTTGATCATTTTCAGGGATGAAATTTTTTTTTTCCTTTCAGTGTTACTGCATGCCTCAGGGTATTTTGATCCTTTCTTTTGGATTTTCTTTATCAGTAAGAACCCCTCTGCCTAGCTGCCAGCTCAGGATGATTTCTCCTTACATACAGTCCCTCCACTGTTAAGTACTGCTGTGTCATCCTCTGACATAACCTTGTTCTCCATCTGTTGCCAATTTACATGCCCTTTGTGCACAATTGAAATAAAATTTATTTTATTTAAAGCTAGAGAGTTGAACCTTGTATTAATATTCTAACTTCTATATTCCTTACTAACAGAGGTTTAATTTTTGAGGTTAGGAGGCATGTAAGTTTTTTGTTTTCTTTAAAAAAAGAGCAAACTGTTTTCCAGGAAAAAAGGACTTAGATGCAGGGATATATTTTATAAATGTATCTTGTGCATATTTGGTGATAATGATTGTGTGTTGTACATAACCACATGCACTTATCTAGGAAGAGTGAAGCCTGAGCCAAGTGACAGAGGTCACTGACAAAGGGTGTCAACATGAATGGCAATGACAGTGCTTGGCAAGTAAGCTGCTCTCCTCCTTGTTTTCTGTCCCACAGTTTGGGGTAGATCCATGATTTAGCTGGAGACTTTTGAACGTGAATGCCCAGTGGTTGCACACTGATGCTGAAAGCTTTCTGCATTAGGTGTCACCATGGTTTGAGGCAGTCATTTCTGCACCAGGATGAGACTAGTAAGTTTCCTAAGGGTTTCTTTTTATGATTTCACACACCATGACACAATAAATTAATGAAGAAGGAAACACAGCCCAATACTATTGCCAGTCCAGGCAGTATTCAGAAACCAAAAGGTTATTATGCTTCAGATACCATATATTTTTATCAGCATCAGTCATATTCACTGTTTAAAGAATGTGATTTTTTCCATGAGAATCTCAAATCTTACATTAAAGATATTTTAATTGAAAGGTAATTAATAACACAAATCAAGCCTTAATCCTATTCCTGTCCCTGATCTCTGATTTCTTAGAAAAGCCAATGGATTAATGCCCCTGGGGAAGGTATTAGCATGGGTTTGCAGGATCAAAGCACAATGCTAATACTGTTTAAACCCAAAATCTCACCACTTATAAGCATGCAAGAAGCAGCACCACCAGAGAGCAAGAGAAAAATTCATTAAAAGGCCACACTGTAGTCCTGTTCAGAGATGACTAAAGGGAAGAGAAAAGGAAAGGTGTGAGAGAAAAGGGGAGGTGGGTGTGGGAGGTGAGAAAAGAGAGAAAGAAAGGGATCGCACACTTAAGGCTGCATTGCTGCTTCAGCTAGAATGTCATTGCAGTTCCGCCTCAACAGAATTTATAACAATAGGTTACCATTTGAACATCTCTAGGTGAATCTGCAGGAGTTAAGAGCAACAGAAAAGCAGTATCTGTTAGTTTAGTTTGAGAGCAAAGCAGAAATGCAGACAAGATTAAAAAAAAAAAAAAGAAAATGTGTTTGTTAATCCTAGCATCTGGTTGACTGTTTTACATACCGAGGAAGGGGATGGTAGAGGTCATAGGGCATGATCTGCTTGTATCCATCTCTGTTAGGAACAATAATGCCAACCCTCTGAGTAGAAGGTACACATAACAAAATAAACACTAAATGATAACATTATACAACTTTTTTTTTTTTTTTAACATAGTATTACAAAAAAGACCTCAAACAAACAAGATATTTTACCTAAGTTGCTTTCACATTTAAAACAGAATTTATGCTCCTATCCTACTGTTTCTGAGTCACTCAAAGAATAAACAACTAATTACTATATTATTATGAACATATTACTGTTTGACTAAGAAACAGTCCATTACCAGAAGTCATCCAAATGAGTTATCCAAATATTTCAATGTATGAGTTACTACCTACCATTAAAAAAAATAAATTTCTACACTTAGTATTATTTTGCAACCTGGATCTAAAGTCACTTAAAACTACAGGAAAATTTCTGTCTCCTTCAGAAAGTTGTTTCTGCCCTTCAAATAAAAAGTCTGCTTTTACAGTGGCTAGGAATAGAAATTTGGGGAATCCCAGCACAAGCATTCAATTCTGCAATTCTTGTCTCTCCATCTTAAATCAGTCCAATCTCATTCATCTGCAGAACCTGTGTCTCTATTTGAAGAAAGAAGGAACTGGAAAGAATCGTAACATGTCAAGTTGTTCTTTTCTTTGTTCAGTTCTCTTTGGTGTTGTTATGACTGGTTGGCTTATTTTTTTCGTAATGTTATTATTATAATATCTGAATAATATTACATCAAAAGGTTATAGAATGCAATAGTGTAGATCAAAATTAGTAATTATCTGAATGATTATCATGCCAGTTATGTGTGAGATGGAAGTCACTCGACTTGTTGATAACTACAGGGTCTTACTGAATAATTAGTCTGAAACGTTATCTTTTGTCTGCACTTTGTATAGATTCTGACTCAGTATTTCTACTGATGTCATCTTTCAATTATCAGGCATATCTATTAACATTAAATGGACGATCCCAGAGCAATTCATCTATTAGCTTCATCAAAGCATCTGTACAACAGGGGACTTGGACGGGGCAGGTGGGCAGAACCACCAATGAGTGAATGCCAATTGCATTAAAATAAAAAAATGTGCCCCTAAACAAGTTCTGGAGAGAGGAAACTGAAGATAATGAAGGTGTGTTCTGAAAGCATTGTAAAGATGAGAGGTGCTAGGTATGCTGCTACATATTTCTTCAAGAGAGAAGGAGCAAAGAAGGGGGAAGGGAGAAAGTATTCTGCATCCTCAACACAGCTCACTGAAAAATGCTGTGAGCATTCAAAGGAACCTTGTCATGCTAAGGCTAAAGGGGTCTATTCTCCTTTCAGTCAACACGGTTTTCATGTGAATAATTTGTCCATGCTAGAAGAATAGATCCCATTGTGTTTTCACAGTGAGGAGTCAGTGCCAGGTCAGTGTGCTGGAATTTTCCAGCTAAAACATGGGAAGGCGCTGGAGCCTTGGGAGCATGTGAAGGGGACTAGACAGCTCCCTTTAATATTAGCAGCATCTGCAGTCACAGAAGCCCTCTGCATGAGTGCGCATATTTGCATCTTTGGAAGGCTATCTTCACAAAACTCTAAACATCTATGAGAGACAGCTCTGGCACTGGGAAGCTTTGGAAAAGACAAATAGGTCATTTAAAGTATGGCCAATACACAGTCTTTTCAAACTTAGTTTGATGGGTAAATGACTGGAGAAGTTTGAGGAACTGTGTACTAGTATAAAAAGATGGAAAGGGACTTTTTCTGAGGGTTTTTTTGCTCATGCTTTTTGTAGTCTCTGCTCTTTTCCTGACTCTTCTACCACTGCTGCAGAAATTCCACTCTGAAGCCTTTTGCACTTTCCAGCTCATCAGCTTGCTGAGGAGCATTTGGAAAAAAGATTAATATACCAGGCTCAGAAATTAAATAATTATAACAGCATCTGTTGCCTAAGAAAAAACACAGATTTCAAAACATTTCTCACTGATTGTGGTCAGAAATGTTTTCTTTCTAATAAACACAATTTATATGCATAATCCAGGTATGCATGCATTAGAATGTACAATATCCAGGGCCATTCCAGTGGAAATAACCATACAACATCCAAACACTGTTATGAAGATTAAATAACATTTAAAAAGCACTAGATTAATATTGTCACTGGAAAGGTTTGACTCTTTTAATTCTGCATACATAAATTGCATTTCTGTACATGGTATAGAGCTCCACAGAATCACTGACTGTCCTTGGGCACATGTGAGGGCTGCCAAAGGCTTTTGTTCTTTTACTGCAAGATAATGATTCGCAGCAATGTAAGTCCCACGGTCACAATAAGGAAAAAAAGCCCACAATAATAGACAATGGTTTAATTTATGACTTTAAAAATTGGCTTGAAGATACAACAGAACAGCAGATGGTCATTGTACCATTAATGGTGACTGCATCTTTCCTAGCTAGTCTTATGTGTGTTTTTGTGTGTCTTCCACCAAAAAAAAAACCAAACCAAAACACTATTCAAAAAACATCTTAGAGATTACTTTGGTGAATCCTGTACTTTTTGACTGGACAAAGTGGTTTAAAATCCATGAATCTAACAGTCCATCATACTCCTATAAAAGGAGGGAAGTGAGCTAGTTCACAGGCTTTCTTCACTGTATGTCACTTAGACAATGCAAGGTGGATGCTAAGTGAATAGAACAAATAATTCCTCCACTACACAGATTTCTGGCTGATGTGGGAGTAGCTAATAGGACTCATTCATACAACATCTAGAGCAAACCTGTTTTGACTGAAGCAGGAGCACAGAGCAAGTTATTTTGAAGAGCTGCTGTATCATATGTCTGAAATCTCATATGCCTTTCAGACTAACGAGTTGCGTCATATATTCTGCAGATTGGTTTATTTTCCTCTGCATGTTGGCACCTTCAGTACAGTTTCTCTTCCAAGGTGCATACCCAGCTGGAGAGGGAGCTGCACATGCCAGAAGTGCACTGGTGTGCTTCACCCAGGCCTGCCATCTCTGAAAATGTTCAGCTCTCCCCCAGGATGGGTGCCCACAGCTGCATACCTTGAAAGTCCTATTTGGCATTTTCTTCCCTGGCAGCTCCTTTTCCTCCTTAAGCTGCCCCCTTAGCACAAATGACAGGCATGAATGCATCTCTCCTGTAGTTCCCTGAAGACTCTCTCTCCAACCAGGTGGCAGGCCTTCTCACCTCCCTCTCCTGCACACCCATGGCTACCAGACTGGCCACTTGCTAAGCTGAGCAGGGGCACGGGAGCTAGAGCTGGGAGAAGAACCAGAAGAAGGACAAGGGCATCTCCCCTTGAGAAGCCTCTAGGTGGTGTGAACCTGCATGGGGATGATGCATCAAGGCTGGGAGTGGGTAAGGGTGTCTGTCGTTCCTGCTTTGGTGCTCCTTCACCCTACCATGCCAGACACTCACATGCCTCTGGCTTACAGCCTTCACTTCAGCTCTGGGCTCTGCTTTCCTAGGAGTTTCATACCAATGGTGCTGCAGCTGCAGGGCTGGCCACACTTGCAGGTGGCTGGAACTGTTACACCTCTTTCCTGCTGGGGACTTGCACAGCAAAGATTTAGGTCTTCACTGAAATTAGTTGGACTTAAGAGTACATGATCTTCATGGCAGGGACTATGCCATCGAAGCAAGGGTCCAAAGTATGTCTAAAGATATTAATAGAAATTGGAAAATAATAATAAAAAGTTTAAATGGCCTAGGTGGACAGATAATTCATTAAGTGAAAGGAAACCTTTAGAAGATCTGAAAAAGTTCATCACAAAAGTCATGAGTTTAACGTCCAAGCCAGCATCAACCTGAGAGCCATGGTTATCACACGACAGGCAGCAGGCTTGTGAAAAAGTCTCCAGTGTGTCCTTTTACAGTGCTCTGTGAAAATGCCACAGTGTGACCTTATCACCTTGTGCTACATGAACACTTTCTGCCCTGAGACACATATATGAAGGCCCTCAAATAGATGGTATCTGTTAATGTTTCCCATGTGTTACTCTGTAAAACTGTATTTTTATTCAGAGATGGAATAGGTGATAACTACAGCAACACTACAGGTACAGGCAACATTGGCTTTTGAATGTCTACATTTGCAGGTAGCAAGTATTGTAATTCTCAGTTATGCTATCAGTATGAGTTACATTTCTGTTTTCTGAACCACCACGCTTAACCCTGAGATACAGATTGTATCTTATCGTATTAAACTCTATCTGTGTAGAGACTGAAGAACTACCATGTGTTTTGTATTTATATATTCTTTCATATGGTCTTAGTACTTTATGGAGTGGTAAAAGCCAATGTCCCCTGTCTAAACAATTTTAAATGGAATGTCAGTAGATACTTGAATAACCTACTTCAAAATGCAAAGGACTGCCAGGAAAGCTATCCTCCAGTGTCAAGTTCCAGAAAACCCTCATACTTTAGACATGCTGATGTCTGTTCAGCACAATAGCATGTCACCTTTATAATAAATGACTTGTTCATGATGTACAGATTTCATATTCCAAGCAATTTATGGTTTATCATTGCCATACTCCGCTAAAACCTGATCTCTTTACAGAGCTTGAAATGGATCTTATCAAATGGAAGCAGCAGCAGTACTTCCTTCCTGTAGCATGACTAATGCTTTTAAAAATCTTCTCCCTTTTTATCCAGTTTACTATTTTGTGGTGATTCTGATGAGCAGTGTTTGACACGAAGGTGTAAGTACTAAACATTAACAACTGAATATCCAGTGGAAATCTCTGTAAGTGACCACCTCACTACTTGCTGCTTTTTTACCCTCTTCTAGGACTTAAATAGACAACAGTTGCTGTAACTTCATCTTAGGCAGACAGATATCTGTATCTGATGCTCACAAAAGCACAAGAACTAATTTCCCACCTTACAGTTTGTTATGTGATGCATCCTGACAGATCCTTTCTGCCTTGCTTTCTGTCTTTCTTTAATATGAACTATCTCCTTAGAGATGAATTTGTTCTGCTGTTCACATCTTTTAACACTTTGATGAATGCTTCCTGGCTCACTCTCCTTGCCTGTTCTAACAAAATATTTTTCTAGCTTAATCTAAATGCCTTTCACCCTGCCAAAAAATTCAAGTTTTTGTCTGTTTCTCTCAAGAAGAAAATTGCCTCTTTAAACATTAGGAGTATCTGCAGCTCATCTTTGTCCTGCTTTGAATTTAGGTGACCCTGATTATGACTAGAAGAACACCGTCACTGCTATCAGCTACACCTCCATCTACAACTCCTGTATCTGGAGTCATATACACTGATACTTCTACTCAAATATACCACTATTTCCAATTCAGCCTTCCTGAAAACTTACCAAGCAGTTCCTTTCCTGCCATTCTGAACTGGTTTTGGCTTCCTAAAGTTCTCCCCTCCCTTTTTCATGCATAATGCATCCCTTTACTTCATTTCACCAGCAGTCTTGGTAGTTCTTCAGTAGATTCTCAAATGTTCAAAAATCACCCTCCCTAAATATACAGTTGGAAGGACTGATATTTGTTGACAGTGCTGTCTCATTTGCAGGCAGCATATTTTTTGCCAATACCAGTCCCACTTTTCCATGCTGGTGGAAAACGTTTGTTGTCTCTTTCACTTTGAAAGCTAAAACCTTCATGTCTCATATTCCCCTGGAATGGATATCTCTTGCTGTCTTTAGGATCATTCATATTCATATGATTAGCTGTGGAAATTGAGACCAGACCCAGCAATCAGAGGCAACCAAGGTTCAAAGAGCACTGCAAGGCAGAAAGGCTTTCTCAGCCCCCCCTGTAACAAATTAAGAAGAACTTAAGTAAAAATGTAAATCCACAGAAATGACCATTTGCCTAGGAAGGAGATCAGGAAAGGACAGTGTTATGATCAGCATCCCACGTCCATGCTAAAAGCTGGGGTTTTGTCAAAAAGCCCAGTATCTGTGGTAAGTGTGTAATATTTTATTTGAGAGAGTATTCAAAACAAAGTTTAAATCTATCATATGGCCCTGTTGAGGGCAGTAACAATAAATGAGTCATTGTGTCTCAGGTCCCTCACAGATCTATGGCTGCTACTGTGTAAATCAGAAAGTGTAGCTCATCTTTTCAGGAACATACCAGCACTCAGGTTTTGTTCATCTTCCAGAAGGAATGTAGTGAAAATGGGAATACTGCACTGCTGTAATACTTGGCTTATAATTATGTTATCTTATGTAATAACTTTAGGGAAGCAGATAACAAGCAAAAATTATGTATTTGGCAATTTCCTGCTTCAGCTGCCAATTTGTAATGAAGTGAGGAGACTTCTGTTACTATCAAGAGGATACTCTATGTTGCCCTTTTAATCATGCATACTTACTCATCACTACCTCCTTTTCTTTTGAAGGAAATATATAAAAGTTATCATGCAAATGTCTTTCACTGTGACCTGGGAAATAGTATACACTTGCACATCAGCAAGAATATTGGGGACTTCTCACTAGTCTGTGTTATTCTGGATGGAATAATATCCTAGCAGTCTCTTGTGTGCTTTTACTTGTACTTCATTGCTCTTGTTATATTAGCTAAAAATTGATAAATAGACATGCAGTTTTATTTAATTTTAAGTTTCTTTTTGCTGATGCCTGCCTCTGCCACTCACCAGTATGGATAGTTAAGTGAGAATGCTAAAAGAAGAGCTTTGTCAAGTAGGAAGAGGAGTTTGTGATTTTGCTGGAGGACTCTACTATAAACTGTGTGTATCTGAGAACTCCTTCAGACCTCTGGATGTTGAAAGTCTTGCTTGAACGAGAGATTTTTCCCTGGACTTTGCACAGACACTAGCATTCTTTCTGGTGGTAGGCTTACACATAATGCTCTAGGCAAATTCTGGGGCTTTTGCCTGTGCAGACCAGACTGGCATTATTGTCAGAGTGATAAAAAGAAGCCCACATGTTAGAGGCTTGCTAATATAAAATTTTTGAGACAGATGCTGCATGAAGTTAGAATTTTTGTTGATGATGCCTTTTGAAGTCTTCTTACGCCATTGAAATCTCCTAGGAAAAGCACCACTCAAGGTTTTGTGACGAAGAAAATGGCATATTAACATGTAGCAGAGATAGGCAAAAAATAAAGGAAATTAGTAAAAATGCACAACAGTGTAGCTATAAATGACACTTAAAAGCTGAAGATGCAGCACTGATCTTGCTCCAGAGAGTATCCTGGTGAATGATGAGAAGGGCAAAAGCATTTTTCATGTTTGTAAAAACTGCTTCAGCTAATAGCACCTCAGAAGTGTCTTAAGTAAGTGTTTAGCGCACCTAGTTAAATCACATCTAAGTAGACTTTTTTCTCAAAGCAGAAAAAGTTCCATTCTCCTTTCATTAGAGGATACCAGACAGGAGGATGTTGATCACATCTAAAAACCTCCCCTAAATCTTCCAGTCTGCAAAGTTCTAGATAGTCAAAAGATCTTTAATTAAATATGTAAAATTTTAATGTTGGATTTTGACACATAGAGAAGGAGCAGACTAGGTTGAACTGGGCACTATTTACATGAGGAAACATTATACATATATTTCCCAGTGAAGTATGGACTATTGTGAAGTCTTAATGGGCTGTAAACAAATAAAGCTTTCTGTCTTTCTAAGAATCACAGAATGTTAGGGCTGTAAGGGACCTCGAAAGATCATCTATTCCAAGCCCCCTGCCAGAGCAGGATCACCTAGATTAGTTCACACAGGAACACATCCAGGTGGATTTGAATGTGTCCAGAGAAGAAGACCCCACAAACTCCTTGGGCAGCCTGTTCTAGTGTCTGTCACCCTCACTGTGAAAAAGTTTCTGCTTATGTTTACATGGAATCTCCTATGTTCCAGGTTGCACCCCTTGTCCTATTATTGGGCATTACTGAGAAGACAATGGCTCCATCCTCCTGGCAGTCACCTTTTACATATTTATAAGCATTAATGAGGTCACCCCTCAGTCTCCTCCAAGCTAAAGAGAACCAGCTGCCTCAGCCTCTCATCATAAGAGAGATGTTCCACTCCCTTCATCATTTTTGTGGCTCTGCGCTGGAATATTTAGAGCAGTTTTAAGGCAGGAGTTGGATGCCAAAGAGGGTTGATGAGGGAGACTGGACAGGGCATTGATAGTATGTAGGGATGAAAGGGGACTCTCTGTCATGATGCATCATCTGTCCCACAAGTCACTAATTAGCAGTCTTATTTAAGTGGATGGGCCACCTTTACTTACCCCAGAAAAGGAACATGTTTCATAAATAACCTTTCACACACTGCTTCTCCTCTGAGTATGTAAGAAACTGGATTTGCTGAAAGAAAAGTTGATTCATTTCCCATGTTCATTCAGTCTAAGCTTTTTTTGCTACTCATGATGCCAGCAATACTGCTAATTATTGCCATAATAAGCACAATAAACTAAGACATTTTCATGCATTAAGCCTAAAGAGGCAGCTAATTGCAGGCCCACGTGGTAGTCCTGGTATTCATTTAAACTTTTCTTTCAGCCTGCCCTTTGCTGAAATTTTTAATGTAAGCTCTTCTACAGTAACCCCTTGCAGTTGCTTTATTCAGCACCACTGTGGTCTTCCATGATTATTTTCTGTGGCATTCATTGACACACCATAGGAACAGTCAGCAGTCACCAGTCATCTGTGCCTCACTGGAACTGGGTTTGCCATGAAAAATTAACATCTTCATTTTATACTAGTGGAGCACAGTGGCTCCCACACAGCAAAGGCACTGAAGAGCCAAGACGCCCTCCACACTCACACTCCTGACCAGGTTGTTTTGTTTCACCTAACCTCTTCCTGACCATAAGAAAGCATCAGGATTCCAGAATTTACCACAGATTTCCTCTGTTTTTCAGTCTGATTGTTGATTCTTGAATTCTTTACAAATGCACTTATGAAAATAATAATTTGCAATTTGGCATATTAGGATGTTTCCAAAAAGCCAATTCCTCCTTGTTCCTGCTTGTACCCTAACACGGTATAGCTGTACATCTGAATAATGCTCCCTCCCCTTAGTCTTTATATCAACAACTTTGCCTTGGGTTGTTTTACATAAAACAAGAATTGCTTCCTGATATCTGCCCAGCTGTTATTTCTTTCTTTCTTTCCTTCCATGTATCATGCAGTTGTGTCTCTTAACATTTGATAATGTTATTTAAAATTTTCAGGAAACATATGGGAAATATTCATAGTACAAATTCTAGAGGCAAATTACATATTTGACTCAGAACTGTATATTAAAAAAATAGCAGCTTAGGGTTTTTTTGGTTTTGGCTTTGTTTTTTACAAAGCAGATACGTAAAATTACTGTCTCATTGGTACTTTGAGAGGTGAATCTAAAAGACAGGTTCCGTATCAATTCACACCTTCCAGCTATCCTTTTTCTGAGATGTTCATATTTCGGTCTCTTACCTGATCATATCTGTCCTGTACTTTACTGACATTTGTCTCAGAAAATTCAAAGGAGAATTCAAAGAAACATTTTGTGATCTGAGAAAATCACTGAGGAAAAAATACAAGACCTTTATTATATTAAGGTTTCTAGTTGAAACTGTTAATATATTTAAGTAACCTGAGAAATTAAATATATGTATTTTGTGGAAAGTACTAGGACAAGAGAAGCCAGATACTGATCTTCACAAAATATTGTTAAAGAAAAACATGGTCTTGTTGCATTGCAGTGTGGGAAAAAAAACTCTAAGTTGAAAAATCAGTTCTAAGTACATGCTCAACAGGAAATAGTTCTCACAAAGCCCTAGTGAAGCTGCATTCTTAATGTTACACCCTTAATACATCCTAATGAAATACATGATAAAGTATGTAACTTAAAGAATGTACAATAAAGCTGAGATAATGTTGGATTTTGAGATTTGATATTTTCACTTTCTAATTCTGAGAGATTTACAATTCAGTATGAGCACATTTCTGGCTTTTAATTACTTATAAACATAAGTACCATTAAAAATGTGTTTACTACAACAAAGGTACATAACGTGCCATACACTCTGGATGAATGTGTCTTTGGTGACAAAGAAACCTGAGTGTTGACTCCAGTTATGAAAAGTCAGTGAAGTATAAATGAAAACTATCTAGAAGGGGTAAAAATTATCTTGGGCTTGAAGTGATTTCTTATGCTTTGATAATGCCTAGATAGCCTAAAGCTGGTATACCTGGTTTGGGAATCAATCATTCTCAGTTGAGTGGGTACATAGATAGTCTGATAGACCCCTACTACAGCATCCTTCTCCTGGCTAGGACATCTCTTTTTGTATGGCAACATCCAGCAATTTGAAGGGCCATAGCAACTTTCTAGGTGACACTAGCTTGAACTTACTTTATCAAAACTGGCATAAAACTAGTCTAGAGGTAAATAACCGGCTTTAGTGCATCCTTGCACTGCTACCTGCTGAGCTGTGATTAACCATCTTTTAGCAAAGGCACACAAGAAGACCAAAAGGTTTAAGTCACACAAATAAATGCTTGTGGCTTATGAGCAGCTGCAGACTGACTTTCCCTGAAGTTCAGGGGGATCAGTGCAACAGTGGACTGATCCTTTTTATGGCTGTGTTCCTTTTCTTATACACGGGAAATCTGACTCTGTGCTCTTACTATTTTTACTATTAATCTTCTGAGGAAGAATGCATGGCAGGGGAGCAGAGAGGATTCTTTTGTGAAGGGTCAAAGGTTATTGATAATTAGATCAAATTCCCGTGTTTCTTGCTAACAAGCTGCCATGACTCCAAGTAAACTTTTTATTAAGGAAAAAATGTAAAACAAAAGAAAACAAACATAAAAATAATGCCTCAAATTGTGATGATAACAATTTTCCAATAAGATTATTTTTATCATCTCACTAACACTTCAGAGACATGTGTTGATCATGGGATGGTATAATGGACAATTTATTTTCTCACACTTCATAGCATTTAATGAGACAAAACACAATCTGAGAGGAAGAAACATTCATTTCAAGTCAGTCCATGTAATGTGGAGGTGATAAGCAGAGGTCTTCCTCTACACAGTACATCCTCAGGAAAAAAAAAGAGATGTTGAATTATGTAGGGTAAATGACAATGTAAGCAATAGCAACTGGATATTTTCCAACTTCATTTTACTCGTTTAGACCACAGTCACGTTTAAAATTACAGCTTACTGACCTTGCAGGACACGGATCCAGATTACACTCTTGAAGTTTTGGCTTTGGCTTGATATTTTCAGGATAATAGTGACAGTATTGATCTGCTACTACCCGGTTGCTTCTCAGATCAAAACATTCAGCAGATGTCAGCTGATAACCTGCAATACACAGTGGAATAAATAATATGTGATGTGGTATTCTTCCTGTCTCTGAAATGCATCTAAGTTCTGGTCTGTTAGAAAGTTAACTGAAAATATCAGCACTTTTGGCGTAACAGCTGCTGGTTTGCAGACCAGACTGAAAGCAACAACTTAAATCACATGTAGCAGAAAACAAAAGACAACCAGTATGAACAAATAAAAATTCAGAAATCTAGACCAAAAATAAGAAAAAACAGATGTCAAGGTTTCTTGGTCACCAAGACTTGTACACTCAGTTTCAGTTCAGAGAGTAAAGCTGCGGGTGGGGATGGGGGCAAATGGAGATACCCTGTGATTTGAAAGTGGGCCCAAATCTCATCAGTCCTTATGTTTGACAGCTGTAGCACTAAATGTCATCATGTGGATATAAAACCATATTTTATGCATAGAGCCTGGTATGATGTTAAGAAATCTACAGGCTACTACCACTGTTGATACATCCCCTCTCTTCGTATAAATATAACTACTTTCATTTTCAAATTTTGACCATTTTAAAGGTCCAAATCTCAGTGCAGCCGTTGGGACAGATCCTGTATGCAGATGACTGTTTCTGGAATACAAAGGTATTCGTTACCTCCTCCACAGGATGCTGAACAAGGAAAAAAATCAGTTTCCCTCCATCGGTGAATGATAGGCTGATAGAAGATAAACTGAACTGAACTGTCAGCAGCACCAGCATAGTGGATCTGAAAAAAATACAATTCCAAAGAGTGAACCTAACATAAATACTGGGAGGAAGCATTCTGTCACATACACCTGGAAGCTTTGAGACATCTTGCAGCTACATGTCATACCAGAGATGCTTTGTAATACGAAAATGAAATGCACAAATCAGAGCATAGATTGGTGTCAAAATCTTGTCTGCAAACCAGTAAAATTCATTCTTAGGTGTAATCAGATGCCAAGGGTTAGGGCTGGGCCAGCCCCTAGACAAATGACAGATGCTCTCTATTAACCCCTCTCCCTTCCCCAGGAGGAAGAGAAAGGGAGTAAGGGAGGGAGACTTATGGATTGTGAGAAAAAAACCTTAAATGACTTTAATGAAAATAATAACAAGAAAATGGAATATATACAAGTATATAAAACCAATATTGAACCCAACCCTCCTAATAGCAATTACATCACTGTCACCACCAATGCTGTGGAGCAGCCACTGGGGAAGTCCCCGACTGGACTTAGTGCAGGCAGGAAATGTATTCAGGAGCTGAATTCTGAAACTGAATTCAGGAACACAAAGATTGGGATTGAAGGCAGAATGGACAGAGTCCTCCTCAGATGTTGGCCATTGGAGAGCTTTATACCAGATATGGTGTATATTGGATAGAACCCCTCACTGGTCAGTTTGGGGTCACCTGTCCTGTCCACTCCTCCCCATAGGTGCAGCCTTTTACCTTCTGCCCTCCCAACATGGTACACAAGATTTAGCAGTGACCTTGGTCTGTATAGGAGCAAGTCGAAGCAAGAAATTTTCTGTACATCAGTCCTTGGTACTAACTGTAAACATGGAGTGTTATCACTGCTGGGAGCAGACACTGTCTGTGAAAATACATCATTAATTTCAGAAAGTGCAGTTAGTTAGAAGAGACTGAGATGAAAAGTAAAATCACTGAACAAAATTAGTTCTGTTCTAACCATGTTCTGAAATAATGAATGTATGGTAAATGCATGGTTACTGCCACTGAGTAATTTTAGGGATTGATCTTTATTCCATCAGAAAATCACCTGCCACAACCTTCTGTCTTTGCCACATTGATATGGATTTTACATCTTTAATATTTCCCAAACACCTTCTGAGACCATGCATACTCATTTCAACAGTTCAGAGTAAAAAAAATGGAAGGCTGTAAAAGGAGAAATACGAAAGTATAAAAATTCTAACTCAAGAGTGTGTTTTTTTTTTTTTTTCTGAGGTGAGGTCTCTTTTTCATTCTTGTTTGTGATATTGTATTTTTTTTAATGCTGAAACTAAGTGCAAGTTTGGAAAGCAGTCTTTAGAGTGTACAAGTACTGAGAACTTTTAAGTCATGTGAGCTTCACTATGCTTCCAAGTACTTTGTGTGCTCAATTGATTTCCCCAGTAAACAAGAGTTTGTAATGAAAGGAGTGCTATTAGAAAAGAGACCTTCACTCTGTTCAAACAGCATCACTGACACCTGGCCCAGGAAAAAGTTCTTCCTGTTTGATAGCTGTGCTGACTAATACAGTTATGGGGACTTCAAATTCTCTGCAGGGCATCCCTTGTCCTTACTTCTAAAACTCTGCACTAACAGCTGGCAAGAGAACAACAACATTGCTCCTTTCCTAGCTGATTGTTTGTCCTAGGATATAATGTACTGGTGCTGTTTGGTGGTCTCTGCACCTGTACCATGATGCTATTGCAGAAAAGAAAACTGCTAAAACGCAGTGAGAAAAGATGTCCCTTTCTGCAAGACAGTACTCCTGCTCTCAGGAGCAATTCTCCCTGATCTTTTGTTCAAATAGTTTAAAATGGTTCAGTGCTGCCTTCTTTTTTCTCTTCCCATGTTTTGAACCTGTTGCCTTGTTTTGGAAATACCATTTTTCAATCTGGCTTTCCTTTCTCTCTTTCTAAACACCAAGAGACACTGCAGACTGTGAAACAGGAGTAAAAATATGACAAGTTGAGCTGAACAGTGTAATATGGGTTGTTTGTTTTGTTTTCCCCTGTAGATGGACAGAAACATGATTACAAATCAAAGAATATCTTGAAAAGAGGAGGAAGGCAAAAATACCACAGGATATGTTTATGGCTGTAAGAGATCTGGCCCACAGAGACTAAGGCTGCCCTTTTCTAATTAAAGAGTGACATAAATTCCCAACAGGAAAAAAAAATACAGCTGTAGCAATACAGCTTCTTCAGCAAATAGGAAGCCAGTTGCACAGGTTAATATCATTTGAGTCTGTGTGTCAGGAACAGGATATCTAATTCCTTGTGCAGGGATGGTGCATTAATCACACCCTTCAGAAGGGTCTTTCTGGGCTCATGAAAACATCATGCACTCCTGGGAAAAAAGCTCTATTGTGCTGGAAGCCATTTGGGGAGGTCACTGATCTGAGTGTGCAGAAAAAGCGTTAAATGGGGAGAATTCCCCTCTTACTTTTTGCTTTTTAAGGATCATCAATAATTCCTGAACTCAGAAGATCTACTCAGCAGTAAGGTGTTCAGTGAATCATGTAGAACAGACCAAGAGCTCACACAGAGCCAACTATAATAGGAAGGGAGAGAAAAGAATTCACATTTAAAAAAAAAACAAAATCAGGAAAACAGAGGGTTTCCTTTCCCTGCAGACTATTCCTGCATGTCTGCAGAATTAGAATCTGTCTTTTGACACAGAAAGGGCAGATGTACATCTCTTCCAGCCTAGCATGGAAGACACTCATACAGCCATAACAACATAGGAGAGAATCACAATGAGCCAGAGCCATGAGCTATAATGATACAAAAAGAACATATGAAAAAAGCAGGCACAGTACTGTTTATTTTTTTAAGGAGTACTGTAAGCAGAAAAGGAATATATGGTGATTCCCCAGTACAAAATTTAGGTTTTTTTGACAGTTTATTACAGATAAGATCTTGATCCAGGACAAAACATCAGTGGCTGCTTGAGCCTTATGAGACTGAAAGTGAGACTTGACAGATAAATGGTTTAAAAAATGTCTTGATGCACAGGGCCAGTTTCCACACATTAAAATACTCAGGTCTGGAGTATGGTGAAATTTTTTACCCTTACAGTATTTGCAACAGCCTGCTAGCTATGAGTAATGCAAAGACTTATAAAAAAGATGATTAACACTTGTGAATTTTTAGTTAGCTCTCTAACAAGCAGTGAGTTTTGCAACCTTAGGTCACTGAACCAGAAAAAAAGTGTCAATTGCTCATTATGTTTGCAAATAAAATCCTATTTAAATTTATCAATAGCAAACAGTAGAAGTACTTAAACCTTGCAGAGCACTCAGCCCTGCATTTGTGCATTGCAGTGCCCTAGAGATCATTCTTCACTTCCTTTAGGCTTCAGGGGAGTTCAGAGTATTCCAAGTGTCAGAGAAGCCCTCGTCACTCTGTAAGACCCAAGTGTTACAGAGCTTGTTAAAATGAGAGTCCTCAGACTATCCACGAACAATTAACTGTCTAGTCTTCAATCACTAGCAACAGAGATATCTTTTTTCTTGTAGAAAGACCTTGGAAAAAAAAGTCATTGCTTGTACCTTGTTTTTTAAACTTATTTTCTAAATGACTGTCTGGGGTGGTGCAACAGCAGCAGAAGCTGTTGCTCAGCTGAAGCTTGTGATTGATAAAATGCACTATTTATTTTGTAGATATCCACAGAAAGTTGAATGAAGGCTTCATAATTCAAATATGAAAACAGCATAATATTTTTTAATTATTCTGGTCTGTCCTGTGACCAAGAGACTGAAATAGTTGACTTCAACTTTGTATTGTATTGTTTTTCCTATAGCCCCTGATCAGTATAAATAAAAACAATCAAACAAGCAATGTCCTCCAAAACACAACCCTTTAATGCTTGATTTTGGCAGCGTATGCCTGAAACATTTGTTTATGTTCACGGCAGAACACATGGCCTGGCCTACAAAAATGCACTAAGTTTACTTGGGTAGTTGTGAAATTTAACCAGCAGTTTATAACCAGCAATTATAACCAAGCAATTATCAATGTTGATTGTAGCTTTGAATTATGAGAGGGATATTTAGTAAGATGTTCCTATTTTATGAAACTGCGTGTTTGAGGAGGAGGAAAGACATAATTTCTTTCTTTTGTGTTTGTGTGCGTTTCCCAAATTGGAGACAGAGGAAGGGAATTATTACTGCGTACTACCTTTTGTCTTATGAAATCTGATCTGATGTATTATGATCTAGATCCATGCCACCATTACTTACTAAAAATGTTCTAATGATTTTTTTCACATTGTTACAAAAGCTTTCTGCAAGTGCCAAAACACAAATCAGTAGGTTTGTTTTATTAATGAGAAGTTCCATGTTGAAGTCTTCTAAGGAACATACAAAGAAGCTGCAGATGAGGGTGTGGAGAACTATGGTCATGTGATATACATAATTTTGTGCTTTTCATGTCAGTAAAAACAAAATTTTTGTATGAAGCTTTCCTTTCTTGGAATATCTCACGTTGAAGAAGAAGGAGGATGTGAAAGAGATCTGTTGTTCATAATTTGTTCATGAAGGAGAAAAAGGAGACATTGTCATGGGAAAGTAATTATACAAGCCTGTTTAAAATAACACAAAAAGTACAAAAAATGTAGATCACAAGAAATCCTGAAGGCTTTCAAGCATACTAACACAGGACTACACCATGTCTCTAAGCTTGCCTTTTCATTCCCTTGGAATGTTGAAGGGACCTCTGCCTTTGAGCTCCAGTGAGCATGTCTACTGTCCACTTTGCATTCATGTCCCTCCAATCTGATACTCCTGTGTTGGATCAGCTTGGGTTTGGAGTTGTCTTTATATGTAAGACAGCTCTATCTGTTGCTTCTCAATTCAGACTCTAAATCAGCCAGAAAAATCACTGTAAGACTTACTATTATAGTTTTTATATTTTTATATTTATCTATTTACATTTATATATTTTATTATTATACACATATAATTATAAATATATAATTATTCTGTAATTATCACCAGTTTATATGCTTTACAAAGCATCTTAGAAGTTAAATTGCTCACCATGCACCAATCTTAGATTAATCTGTGCTTCTTTAGGTGATTAGGATGACTGATAAAAAGTCCTTAGAATAAATCTTTCACAAAGACATAACAGAAAGATAGAAGGTTCGAATTTTTTTTTTTTTCTGAAATTCCATTATTCTCGTCAAAGGAAGAATAAAATAGGAAATCTGGATAGGGTAGCTGGCAGCAATAGCTATGATAATCTGTACAATTTCACTACTAAGTGAAACAAAAGCTAAGTTTCTCAAATGAGAAGACTAAAGTTATTCCACAGAACTAACGGCAACCCCCAAATAGAGCCAAACCAGGCTTGATACATGTCTCCTGTGGATACCACCCATAACACCCAGCTCAACTATGGAAAGACAGTTTCACCAACAACAATATGCTCTCAGGGTATGAGAATTCATCTTTGAGCAAGCCAGCTTAATTCTCACTGAAGAATATTTATTAGCAAGACACCTTAATACCCACTGAAGTATATTTATTAACTTTAATTTAATCATGGCAATACCTAGGAAATTAATATGAAAAAATGGATCCTGTTGTGAGGGATACTATATAAAAAAAAAATTAATAAAAGTCAGTGTCTGACAGAAAGAAAAAACCAAACTGTTAAAATAATGAAAACTAAACAAGGCTGGCAGTGAAGTTTTATAGTACTTAAAACTGACTGATTTTTTTAAATAGATAGACTTTGGGAATTTACATATAATACCGGAAGGGAAAAAAAAAAGGAAAAATTACAAAGAATAATTTGTCAAAGTAACAGAAAATCACATGTCTAAGAAACTATCACTATTGCCTCAAATTAAAACCAACAGCAGATTTCAGACCAACAAATTTTAAAGGAGTATATAATATTAATGGTAATACATTTCCAGATCCAAACATCATTCATCCACTAATTTCTTTGAAGAGCTCTTTGAAGAGCACAAGAATGCAAATCACATATGATCACATTTAGCCTATCTGCATGAACAATCTATTGTTTAAACCACAGGAAAATAGATCAAAAATCACAACAACATTTATTAGAAGCGGTTTCATGAAATTTCAGAACAATGTTCTCTACGTGTGTTAAGGCATCAGTAGATAGAATGCAAATAAGAACAGAATTTAGAGATGGTTCCCTGAGAAGGGTCATGCTTTCTATGCCAAAGGTGCACAAGGGACACCTATAAAGGTGGCTCAGGCATCATTTTTCTTTTAGATCCCTCACCAAAGGTCCTAGCAAAGTTCACATGAGTTAAGACTGATGAATCAGTAACAGAGAATGGTCCTGTAATCTATTTTTGCAGTTGATGAAGGACCTGCGGAATCAGTATGGCATGACTTATTAGCCAGACCTCCAGATGAATACAATAAAGGGTCAACCATGAGCTGACAAAGTTTGCTAATGATAAAAATTATGAATGGTAGTTAAACATGAAACTGTCTGTGAAAGCACTTGAAGCTCTGGAAGATTAAAATTCAATAAAGAAGTAATAATGCTTATAGAAAAAAACGTGTATTTATATATGATAATTATATAGGAAAATGTCCTCCCCATTAGCTACTACTATTCAAAATGGTAGTAGGATTATTATAGGCATTCCTCTGAAAATATCTGCTCAGTGTGTAGCAACAGTTAAAAGGATTAATGGAGTATTCCAGGGAGGAAGGAAAGAGAAGAGAACATTACACAGACACGTAGAATACATTTGTGTCCTGATTATTATGATTAGCTCATTCTTTCTCATTTTATATATATATATTAATATGTCATAATCTAGTTTTATTAAATAAATATTAAGGAATTTTTTGCATTTCATTAAACTACACATTTTTTTATGGAAATGGCTGCTTCCAAAAGATAAATTTATATATTTGAGTCATAAATTACTGTATTGAATCATCCTCCTTAAAGGAGTGCAGGTGTGTGACATTAAATAGTCTTCCAGGTTCTCTGTTTTGTGTCTGAAATAGAGAATATCAACAGAGGAGACTTTATAGCATAGACAGCTGAATATGTGACCTTGCTAAGGCAACAGATCAGCATCAGCTCTTTCAGTGAAGGACAAGTTCCCCTATGTGGTATCACTGCTCTGTTCCCTAGATCAGTGTCAGCCAGAAAGATTTCCAAGTGAAATTGACCTTCATTTCCCCAGAATTATTCTTTTAGAATAAAAACATTTCTGTACATATGAATCAGAGAGTATTGTATTAAAAACATCAAGACAGGAAAAGCCTCAGAATGTGGACACAAAATTCAGGCAGAATTTGTTTGCTGTCATCTTCTGCCTTTCAAACACTGGAAGTTTGTAATGGAGATTTATAATTCTCAAAGTATTAATATAAAAGAAAAGAACATGAAAAACTCCAGTTCTTCTCTTATTTTGTGATAACACCTAGTTTTTAAAAGAGAGCTCTTCACTGAATTATTTTTACCATTTACATATCTTGTGAAACAACTGACAAGAGTTCAGCACACTGTTCAGGTTTGAGTTGGAACAGAACACTTCTGTTCAGTGATTTTACTTTTCAGTTCAGTGTCTTCTAACTAGCTGCACTTTGTGAACTCAGCAGCATGTTTTCACAGACAGTGTCTGCTTCTAGCAGTGATAACACTCCATGTTTAGAGTGAGTACCAAGAATTGGTGTGCAGACCGAGGCCACTGCTGGATCTTGTGTATCATGTTGGGGATGCAGAAAGTGAAAGGCTGCACCTGCAGGGAGGAGCGGACAGGACAGGTGACCTTAAACTGACCAATGAGCTATTATATTCCATATATTTCATATTTGGTATAAAGATGAGGCATCACAAGGCTCAAGCTCTTGGCTTCTTCTTCCTCTTCTTCAATGGCTGGCATACAAGGAGGACTATATTCTGCCTTAGATCCTGATCTGTGTGTTTCTGAATCTGGTACCAGAATGTAGCTCCTGAACTGTAGCTTCCTGTCTCCTGCTGGGCCCAGTCTGGACTTCCCCAAAGGCTGCTCCACAGGATCAGTGGTGACAGTGATGTAAGGGGTGTTAGGTTCTATCCTGGTTTTGTAAATAGTCTATTTTATTATTTTTATTATTTTCATTAAAACTGTTCTAGTTTCATTATCTAATTGATAAGACTTTCTCCCTTATTCCCTTCTTGTTCCCCTTTGGGGAGGGAGGGGTGTTAACAGAGAGTATCTGTTATAGGTCTAAGGGGCTGCCCTGACCCTAAACCTTGACATACACAAAGAACGTACCACTGACCATTACAAAGTCAAGAAATCTAGCAATTATACAGTTGAACTCCTACAGGAACAGCATGAGGTTTCTTCTTGCCATTGTATAGTACTCCATGTCACCACTAAAGGAACTGAAAAGTCAACTCCCACACTGAATTTCTACTTCTGAATTATATCCAGGTATCTCACTTGACCTCTCTGAATAATAGCATTCAGGGTCAATTGAAAAGGATTATATTAGTTCCTAATGTTCCTAAAACTAGAGTTCTGCTACATCTACAAATTCATTTAGATCTGTTTGCATAAAAACTGCATTGTCACAAGAAAGTAAATCTTGACACTCAAAGGAATGTCCCATTTTGTAAGGAAAACTTGCTAATACCATAGAGAAGGCTTTCATCTGATTTTTTTTAAAGAAAAGCACTTACACTCCCAAGCTGAAGACAAAATAATCATGGCTATAATGAGCATGGAAAGCACTTGCCGAGACTGATGTAACTGAGAGGTATGCACGCATTTTTAGTACTCCTGTATTAGACTTCTTCATACGTACCCTCCTATATCCAACAAATACTAACAAATGAAAAATACAGAAGCTAAAAAAAATCTGTTACGGAAAAAGAAAAAGGAAAGTATAGGATAATATCCTTGTTGCATGAAGTAATATCTAAAGTATCTTCTCTAGCTGTTTATTAAAAAACTAACTAAGATTCAAATGCAAGGTATTTTTAACTGCTTGATCCAAGACAAAATCTAATCTTAGAAAAGATCCTACAACAGTGAACAGGGGATTTATTTGTGCATTTTTCTATATCCACTTAAGAATATGGATATGTCAATAAATTAACACCTACTGAGCCATGCTACTCTGATTTTCAAAAGGTACAAATACGCAGAAGAACGATTTAAACAGTTAAATTTCAACTCATCAGTGCCTGTTCTGCCTGTACCTCACCAGCTAGTACACTCAGCCAGACAGTCATCATACAAGTAGGGTACTACATTTGATTTAATTAGCGCTTCCTACCTTGCTTTGGGAGAGAAGTAAATGCAAGCACCAAGGTATAAAGTATTTTTCCTATTATGAAAGATAACGGTGGAAATACCAAGAACACAGTCTAACACTCCAGTTAACATTTCAGAGCCACTGGTCTACATGACCAGCTGCCCCCAAAAGATCTGTTCTAATTAACCAAGATGCCGTAAATCCACAGAGACCACAAATAATGCTAAGTGAGCAATACTGTTTACATCACACTGATATTTATCATCTGGATATCATCTTTAATAAAGGTAAAAGTCTTTTAGACATTTTGAAATGACCAGCATGTGTTTTATCAAGGCATTTCCATTCTGCCCTTCAAAGAGAAAGGAATGCATTCTTTAGGTCAGGTTTCTCCTTGTGAACCAGTCCTGATAATTTCAGCTTGCTTTTTTTGCTGCTATGAAAACCAAGCTGAGCAGGGGAGAGTCTACATGGTTCTGCTGCTTCCTGAGCTATCCCACTCCAGCCCAGCTCAATCCAACCCAATCACTTATCATTTTTTTCCAGTTCAGTGTTCAAAATTCCATCTGCCATCAGCTCTAGGTTAAAAAAATGTTATCTACCTCTTGGACCCACGCTGAAAAATGTATGTAGTCCTGGACATGATACAGGTTCTACAGTTTTACAGCTGAAATCCTTGAAGTTTCTTGGACCTACTGGAAAAGGATTTATTTTATTGTAATTCCCTAATGATCATTTTTGTACGTGTGTTTTCCCACAGAATGTGTGCATTGCTTCCAGCAATGTGTTTTATATTACCTGGAAGAATAGAAATGCTCTAATGGGAGGAAACAAATTTATGTTTATTGCCAGTGCAACACAAAGCAGAACTTCAAATTGACACCATGACTTCTCAAACAAAATCATCCTATTTGTTTTGAAGCTTGAGAGCTTCATTCTCCACTTCCTTACAGTCTTCTGTGCAATTACATGAGTATAAACCCCACAAATTATGGGCCAAAGGTAAAGATCTTCGTTTTGCTTACCACAAATGAAGAAAGCTACACATCTTTGATTTATATGTACCTCAGCAGCACGTACACAAAGTTATCTGCCTTGTTTTGTAATGAGTTAATCTTTTCTCTTTAGGGCACACAATGGGTATGCCTTTCTCAGCATAAATTCAGTCTCTTTCCCAAGGACTGCCCAATGAAGCCTTCTTCAGATATTTGAAGAATTTAATGTAGCTAGCCTGAGCTAGCCTTTGTGGTAAATGTTTAATGAAAAATTAAGATGTCGTACTTTATGTTACTCTAAGAAGTCAGTGACCAATAATCCTCACCTTGACAGTGAAGTCTGCTGTAAGAGGCCCAGATATTCTTAATATCTCCTTGTCAGGAAACTTCTGGAAGTCAATGCTAGAATTGTCCACGAGGAAGGAGCCTGTGGAACTGAGGTGGTTTTCACTCTTCACACCTTGGAGAGTCTTGATTTCCAAATCTAATGAACAAATTAACAGGAAACATTATAAAGTGAAAACAGAAAAAGAAAAGCAACACAGAACAGTGGTGGTGCCGATCTGCCTCATCAGAGGCAGATAATGAAACTCTTTCGTTCTTTTCCAGTTTATTCACATTCCTAAACAATTTTTCTTTTTTCTCCTCCATCTGCTTATTGGCTTCATTCAAACCTTAGATTTCTAGCTCCTCATTCACCTACTCACCCATAGATCATGCTTTTACTCTCTTCCAGACATACTAATCCATTCCCAGTTAGGCATACTTGATGTCATTTAATTCACTCTCAGTGAGTCATGCTCCTATGTGGAGCACAGACCTGCTCCCATGAGTGCAGGCTTTGTTGAGGTGCTGTTCCCTCTTTCAGTTCAAAGGTGGGTCACTAACCACATGCTGTAGTAGGCAATTAAGTGAAAGCAAGACATCCAGGAAAGAAAGATCCATATAACAGCAATCCTGCCTCCTTTCCAGAGGTAGTCTGATCCATCCCAGCGGGGTCAGAAGGGAAGGCAAGTGCTGAACCCTCCTACACACTCCCTCTGTCTCTCTCTGTCTTCCCAGCTACCAAAAAGTGGGTATGAATTCATATACTGTTTGGTAGCAAATCAACAATCAGAAAGTAGATCTCTTCCATTACCTAGTTAGCCTCCCCACTCCAGATTATGTTTTACAGCACATTCACCACAAAATTATTTCTTGTAGTTATTTCAAAGTGACAACGCATTTCATCATGAAGGATTGCAAAGCTGTAATCTGTTCCCATGTATTTGTGCAATTGTGCACAACATCTTCTCCCATGCAACGAGGCAGCCAAGGCAAAATCTGAATTAGATGGGAACATATGATTAATCTGTGATGGAATCATATTTTCAGAGACAGGAAATGGAGAAGTGTTTTTATTAGCATGTATTAAGTTGTTAATTAGGGCAAAAAATTTAATTGTTGTAATTAGACTGCTTTTCAGTATGTATCATGGGAATTAATTAATGAAGGAACTTGCTGAGGCAGTACAGAAAGAATTTGCTCTGTATTAAAGAATTCTTCAGTTTTCAGTGAGACTGAAAACTCTTCCTCTGTGATGCACTCAGACATGTATTTATTTCCAGGCAAAGCTGCATGAATCATGGATAAAGATGGTTTTAAGACTTGTGTATAAATTATCAGCCTCCTGTTGACTTCTCCCACAATCAAAGTTCACAGGGCAAAATACCCCCTCCCCCAAAACTGATTGTAGCTCATACATATATAAAATCCTTTTACAGGAGAACAGAAAGGTTCATGGAGACATCTGAAATGAGAAAGAGGTATATTTGGACTTATTCATGTTTACACAGAGCAGTTAATCCAAATCTCAACCAGTGACTCAGGCAGAACTTGCTGATTCAAACCTTTTTATCCTGAAATGTGTTATGGCCTCAAATGAAGATAGCTTTAGATCAGTCTCACCTGCTAAAATCTCATTTCTCTCTAAGATGTCTTATAGCTCAATTTTGCTGAGATAGCGAAATAAAAGTTTGAATTTTTTTACCTTGGAAGACAATATCTATACTGGGAAAGAAGACAAGAGAGAAGGGAAGAGGGAAAATCATTTACTTGGAAAGTAAATACAGCCACACTAGAGCAGCTCAGTGATACCCGAAGGGACACTTAAAACTGAAGTATGGGCAGCATTTGAACTTTTAGGAAAACCTAATGTATTTTTTCTTAGTTTATGACCTGTAATTTGCTGGGCTTTTCACAGTTCTAAATCTGAAGAACAATTCTAAACTTATGACATGCCCACTGCTTTCTTAGCACAAGCACTGAACTACAGAACAGGACTGAGAAACCACCCATTATTTTGCCATTCTTCAGGCAAAAGAAATCTGGAGAGAGTGGAAAAGATTGGGTGTTTCACCCCCTTCCTGACACTAATGTTTATATTTATTCTGACAAGCATAGAAAACTAACTGGTCTATGACGCAGAAAAAGTCCTATTATCTTTTGGAAAAGAAGAAAGGGAACCCTACTTATCTTACAATAATTTGTGCTTCTGAGAGGCTACATAGTACAATTTGTGTTTTTTTATGACAGTAAATCCCAACACTCTAGCATACATTTGCTGCTGATGAAAAAAAGGAGCAGCTTGTAAGTAGCAACTGTATTGGAAGATAAGAGAGAGGGATGCAAGGATGTTCTACTCATGAAATAACTGGATTTGCCTTCAGATCTTCCAGAGTATTCTTAAATCCTGAGACTTTTATCTCAGACAAGAGGGATGCATCAGCAGTGGGGATACACAGCTCCTTGTCAGACAAAGCAGGGAAGTGACAGGTTAGCAGATCTGTGTTCTTAATTCCTTGGAGCAGTACCACCACTAAGGAGCATGGTTTGACTTGTGCATGCTGTTTCTAATCTTTACACTGTGATTTTGTGTGTCTATGCCTGTGCATGTGCATGCATATCTATGGGAGTGAGGGAGATTATCATAACAGAACCATGTGTTAAAGTCATAAGCAGCTTGATGGCTAAGCTTAGCTGGAAGGAAGCTTATACTTATATGTAGATACTTATGTGTCCTCAATAATTCTTCACTCAGTGGGATATATTTTATTAATTTTAAACAAATGCACTTGGCACCAAGTGAGCTGACCAAAGGGTAAGCAAACAGAAACGAATGAAAATTATGGAGGGGCAAAGGACACTGCAATGTTGGCCAATCACTGCTCTGAAAAGAGCATGTACCATTGAGGGAATGGTCTGAGAAGAGTTTCTGAGGGCAGGACTCATTCCTGTGTTGAAATCAGTGATCTGAGAGAGGGAAACCAGAAATCACAGTGTAAAGCATTGTGACTTTGCAAGGCTTTCTTAAGCAAATGTATACTAACTTTTTCTACTTACATAAATGATCGGGTCCTTTCAGAACAAGGCGAACTTGCCTGCTTCCATAGGGAATAGCAACCACTGTATCATCCACTGTGGGAAGGCAAAAATGGATGGAGTAAATAAACAAAGAAACTCCCATTTATTTTCAAATAATTAGTGAAATACATGCTTAGAAGGCAGACAAAAGAAAAGCTTTTGGACCAATTAAACAACACTATGAATTTTGAGATGATGTTAAAAAGATGATGAAAAAAATAACTTGTTAAATGTGGTAAGAACCTTCTACTTAGAATAAACCAAATCTGTTAATTTTCTTTATTCTCAACAGCTTCACAACAATTTGTGGATTTCAAGAGTAACTATAGCTTTCTTTTTCACCATGACTCAAACCCCTTGCAAGTTTTTTTAATTAATGTTTGTGATGAAGTAGAGAAGTGTAAACATATTTTGATATTTAATCTGAACAGCCCAATTCCTTCACTTGACTCTTTCCCAGTTGAGCACTACAGCTTCTCCATGATCCTGCCCATGCTATGTGATGATCTCCCACTGCCCTCAAGCATGCCTTCCCTTTCACACCTTTTATTTTAATGACTAGAAGTGCTATAATTCTGGTTCCCTTTCCACACCAGTAAGAGAAAGTCCCTGGAAAAACAGAAGCCCATCAGACTGTCATGTAAACAGGTCTTAAAGCAGGACCTTGCACCTTGGGAAGCCCTTGGGAGCTTTGCCAAGTGGATTTAAACTGGGGTGTGAATTAATGTACAGGTCACGTGCTGCTGTGAAAGTTAGTTAGGTCAGCATTTCTAAAGAGGCAGCAATCTCAGTAGTGTCCTGAAAGGAGACATGAAGGAAGGGTGTAGAAAGATGCTGGAAAATGCTCCCAACTCAATGCCTGAATTGTAGAATGGGGGCCCAAAGAATGCTGACCTGGATTAACCAGTGTGCCTAGGTTCTTCATTCACCTTTCCTTGTCCTTCCTGCCTCCTTCTCCCACAACTAGAAGTTGAAAAAGTGTGCATGCCTAATGGGATTATCTTGAGGGAGGTTCTAGAAATGAGAGGCATGAAGCCCCTTTCACCTGTTCATTAGAACTGCTCACATCTGTGTCATGTAATGCCTGCTAGAGCTGTAGCTCTGCTCTCAAAGCAATGCATTGCTTTGTCAGGTAAACCTAACTCAGACAACAAAAGAATATTATCTTTCATCCAAACATAGGATCTTAAGTTTCTTACCACTGGGAAAACTGTTCTAGCCTAGCAAAATCAGGATGCTCAGTTACAAGAAAAACAGTTATTAATGTTGTCATTTTATGTCAAAATCTGAAGAGCGGTATCAGAAAGAAGGAAATCTACAAGAAACAGGACCTTCTTTTAAACAACACATGCATTCATGCAAACCTGTAATAAAAAAGTGAACTAGAGCCCTTTTAAATTTATATTCAATCATGCTTCATAGGAATTTCTGACACTCATACTGGAGAGCTTTATGGGATGAAAAATCCATACTTTTATGGTGTCATGATATCCAAGAAGTGAGGGGACAAATGTAGGCGGTCTGATAAATAACTGAGTGTCACTGTAGTTGCATGGAAATAAAGCCTGTTCATGTACCCACACTCTTCTGAACCTTATCTTCATTTTCAAAACCTGATTTAATGTTTCCTCTACCTATCCATAAATTTCAATGTCTCCTAAGTCTTCTGTAACACTGGGGTTAAACTCTATTCATCACACATTCTGCTTATACATATCTCTGATACCACATTAATTAACAAAGATAGTTATCTTCAGTTTCTACATAGAATTCACATTTTGCATTTGAAAAGACATATATTAAACCCTTACAATATTCGTTAAATATTGATATTCTAATGTTGGTTTTACTGGGATCATTCTGGCACTCATATTCCAGACACTCAGTAGGATAAATACATTTTATCCATTTTGGGGAACAAAATCCATGATTATGACATACTGTTTTACTGTATATATATCACATTTATTGCAATGAGTCTGGAAAAATAATAACTTCAATTTTTCAGAAAATATGAATGGTCTTTTTACAAGTCTTATTTAAAGACAGTCCCAAGTCATTATTATATTTGACTGTCTCTTAGTTATGAGCTTTGTGCTGGAGAGTTATATGATAAATAAGCTTCATGATCTCTAAAGTGGACGGTTTATTCTTGGCATGTCTCATATATTCTTAGCATGTCTCTTCTGCCCCAGGGCATTGATAGGACTATATTTCTTCTGATCTTGTCATTGCTCTCCGTTTGAAATCCTAGCACACTTTATGTGAAATGCAAAGCTCAGTGGGATTTATGCTTATCACTGTTCTTCCTGCTTTCACAAAGCAGAAGCAGTGGGGACTGAAGGATAATTTACTGAGGTTAACGGCGATAAGAAGGAGACATTTCCTGTGAAGTGACATGTGAAAGTAAGCATGGTAATATTTAGTCACAGCTCCCTCCAACCATAAGCAGAAAGGCAGATTGTGGAGCAGCTGTCTAGAGGACTTTCAAGAAAAGGCACAAAGGGTATTAATGGGTCGTTGGTTTCTTCCAGAGAAGATGCATAAGTAGTCAAGGAAGAGTCCCAGATAGATAAGAGGACAGTGGCCTGAGCAGTGAAGAAAGTGAACGGATTTGGGCAAAGGTTATATGTCAGGTACATGCATAAGATTCCAGTGAGAGGTCATGTTTTCCGGTTTTGGATTCTGAATTTGAATTTTGTCCAAATGGTCTCAAATGTCAGTTCTCATGACAAAAAAAAAAAAACCGGAGTTGTTTCTATTTCTCTATTATTATTGTTATTCAACAGAAATCTGGAACTGTACCTATTTTTGACAATCATGGCAAAAGTAGTCAGATAAATAATCCTCCTCAGCATAATAATTTCTACAATTCTCTTTTAAAAGTAATCTACTTCACCAGCAGATATCAATCCTTTTTTAGAGAATACTAACTTTGCACAAGGTGATCAGATGAATTCACCCATTACTTATGAGATGTATATTGTATATATCATATATATATTTTATATATATATACACATATATACACATATATATACACACATATAATACATATATGTATAATATATATATTTCTAGCTCCTTGGTGAATACAAAGAAGCCTGCTCAAATACAGATCAGCTCCATAGAAAGATGTATATACTCTTTCCAAAAGAAGGTATTTATA